>JAZKJV010005028.1:0-422687 GCA_037367405.1 Ottelia alismoides
GGTATTATGGTCATAATTCCAGAGCGGAGCTTGAGGCTGCATCGATGATCGAGGTCGAACTCCGGCGAGAGCTTCTCCTCGTCTGAGTTGTTGGAGGTCGCTTTCCCATCTCGGGGTGGAGCTCGAGGCTGCACCGTAGCTCGAGGTCGAATTCCGGCGAGAGCTTCTCCTCCTAGAGTGGTCGAAGTCGCTCTCCCGTCCCGCAGGGGGAGGTGCAGGCTGGGGGAGGAGGTGGGGCCTGGGCACGGGGGACGGCACGGGTACGGGAGAGGGGTAGGCTGGGCGGAGGGGCCGCAGCCCGCAGGGGTGGTGCGGGATTGGGAGGAGGTGCGGGCTGGGGGAGGAGGTGCGGCCCCGGGCGCTTGGGGTGGCAGGGGCAGGAGGAGGCGGTTGGGAGGAGGAGGCACGGGGAGGGGGAGGCGAGGGGACGACGCGAGCCGGGGGAGGGTAGGCTGGGGCGGAGGGGCCGCAAGGGGAGGTGCGGGCTAGGGGAGGAGGTGCGGGCTGGGGGAGGAGGTGCGGCCTGGGCGCGGGGGGCGGCGGGGTGGGGGAGGTTGGGGCGGCAGGGAGGTCGGGGCGGAGGGGCGGCAGGGGGTGGGGGAGGTCAGGCGGCAACAGGTGGGAGAGGAAGAAGATGGGAGAGGAGGAGGAGAAGGAAGGAAGAAGACGGAGGAGGAGGAGAAAGGAGGAAGAAGACTTTTCAATCCTTTTTTTAAAAATTTAATTCTATCCGTGTCCTCGAAGTTAACATCCGTTTGTGTTGGTTATGGACGATCACTAACCACAGGGGCATAAGTGATAGATTAGCAAGAAGTGAGGGGCACAACTGATATTACCAAAAAGATAGGGCATAACTGAAATTGCGATATCTCGAAGGGTCACAAATGATAAAAACCCCTTTTTTGAATCCAAAGAATATGGTATGAGTTCAGATTCATGATGAATCCTATGATTTCTGCTCTAACAAATTGTTGATTCTTATTAGAGAATCGATCCGCAAAACTTGATTTTTTAGGTGACGTAAGCATCAGGCGTCCTTGCCCCCCATTGTGGACCCTTCTTCAACTAGCATGAGCCAAATAGTGGTACAACATCCCTGAAGTACCAGGTCCATAAAACAATAACCTACAAATAAGCAAGCAACATATCATCTTCAGCAACAAGCCTTCCTTGAGCATTGATAGAAGAGCCATCCATCTTTTAGCAAAGAACGAGTACATCAAAGCCCTCGGGAGCTCCTCAGCCTTGCATGTTCTTGCTGAGGTGGGTAGAAGATGGTATGTGGTTTTGAAGATTCTTGATGAGGTGGGTCATCATGGGCGGCAGAGGTGATGGCGAACTTGATAGAATGGATGAGGATGTGTGGTGGAGGAGAGAAGCCTAGAGGGGGTGGGGGTGGAGGAGGAGGAGGTCCTGGACGAGGACATCAGAGGAGGAGAAGGAGGAGGGACTGGAGAGGGAGGGGAAGCGGAGGAGGAGGGTCTGGAGGGACAAAAGAGGAGGAAGGGTTAGAGGAGGAGGAGGAGGAGAGGGAGAAAGGAAAAAGAAGAAAGAAGAAGAAGAAAAGGAGAATAAAAAGATAAGTATGTCATCTATTTTTTATCTAATTACCCTTGTGTCATCAAAGTTAACGTCTATTTGGGATGGACAACAACTAACTCGAGGGGCACAAGTGATCATTGTGGAAGAAGTCTGGGGTGCAACTGACATTCCGAAAAAGGGAAGGGCACAAGTGATATTGCAAATATCTCACAGAGGCACAACTGATAGAAGCCTTATATCTTAATATTTTTATGATTTAAATTTCATTTTTTTTCTTTTATTTATTTTAATTTTTTTTAATTTGGTATTTTTTATTTTATAAATTTTAGAAAAGTTATTTAATTTTTTAAAAAGGATGTTTGTTTTTATAATTTTCAGAATATAAGATAAGGATAGAAAATAAAAGGAAAATAAGAATCTATTTTTGTTACTTTAATTTTAAAATATATTTCAGAAATATTTTTTGAGTTTTAGTTATAAGAAAAGAAACAATATACTACGTAAAACTAGAGTTAAGAAAAATGGATAGAAACATGGAAAATGGCCGTAAATTTCCTATGTATACTTCTAAATTATGTAAGAATTCCATAGATAAAAAGGATTTTTTTGGGGGGTGGGGAGTTTAAGTTTTGTGATTTTTATGGATCTCGGGCAAACAGAGGGAATTTGGAAATATTTGGAGAGCATGTGCACATATTGGGAATACTAAATATAAACCAATGATTTAAAATAAACAATAAATGGAATATATCTTTGTGATTTTAATAAAGAAAATATATTTTTGGTGATATTTTTGAAATTTTTTATCATTTTAGGGATTATTTATATAAAAAAGAATATATTACGTAAATAGCTAAAGTTAAGGGGAAATATGAAATGACCATAAATTTCACTATGTGTACTTCTAAATTATAGAAGAGCTCCATGAAATAAAACGATCTTTTTGGGATTTTTTAGATTTATGATTTTTTTTTGAAAAATATCTAAAGTTTCCATTTTATTAGGTTTTTAGGAAAAAATATAGGGAACTTTGGAAATATTTTTGGAGAGCTTGTGCACATATTGGGGATGCACACTCCCGGAATTTTGGGTATAATAAATGAATTTACAATAAACAATATGAGCCTAACAAATGTTTTTGGACTTTTCGATTTTTAGAAACAAGAAAATAATGAAAAAATACACCAAAAATATGAGATATGCTCCAATTGTAAGCTACTTGGGAATATTTTTGTTTTGCAGAATGAGCATAAGAAAAAATCCTACATGAAATCTTTTTAACATTCCTCCAACTGAGAATCTCAATAATTTTTATAATGTTTTCGCGTGAGTTAAGATATATCAAACTCCTAATGTACTCAATTTTAATTCCAAACATTAAGCCACAATTTTCGGAATTGTAACTGATCGATATATGCAATTCCTATTCCCAAGATCATCATAATATCTTATAACCGCCAAAAATCCTCAAAATGGAAAAAAAGTTGCATCATGAGTTAGGGAGCTTATATAAAATTTCACATAGAAATAATCCAGTATATAAGAGTAGATGGTAGTTAAAGCTAAAGCTGGGTTAGAAAGCAAAAGTTTAAGTTTATTTTAATACTTATAACTAGCAATAGAGGCATAAGAGTGTATTCCCAAAAATCACATGGCGCATCCGGAAAATGCCCACGACGCACGTGCATAGGTTGTGAGGTGTAGGAGTGTTCAATATTAAGGATCAAATGGATACCTGTCCCGACTCTGTGATTTGACCTTAATTTAATGAGTACCTGTGAAAAAATATCCAGGTCGGGTACCCGTAGATTATTTTGACCCGTGAAAAGGGAAATAACCCGATGGACTCCAAGGCTCTCCTCCACGCCTTGCACTCCAAGGCTCGCCGCCCACGGTAGCCTCTCCTCCACGCCTTGCCGCCCAGCCAACCAGCGCAGCCCCTCTCCACGCCTCGTCGCCCGACGAGCCAGCGCATCCCCTCATCCACGCATTGCTGCCCATGGTAGCCTCTCCTCCATGCCTCGTCGCCCGGTGCAGCCCCTCCTCCGCTCCTTGCCGCCCGCTGCCGCTCTCTGCTCCTACATACCACTGCATATATAACAATAGTAGAGGAGGTCGCATCCCTCCTCCAGACTCACCATTCGCACAAGTTTTGCTCAGCATCTTGGTTAATATCTATTATAAATTGATATTATGAAATACATAGATAGAATAAAAAGATGCATTTCAGTAATCTTGATTAAAGCAGATAGACACTGTGGGAGTTGAAAGCCAAACGAATAGTATTGCTGACAGCCAAAAGATGTATGCCTTTCATTTGTAAAGCAATCTGATCATGAGATTACCTAGATTTAATTCATAATTTCACTACCCAGTAAAGGTGAAATATTGAATCTCATGAAATTTATATTTTTTCTCTAGTGCATGATAAAGTTTTTCTCGCTCAGTGATGACAAGAAACTGTAATAATCAGTTGATATATAGAAAGTAAATGCAGTAAAATGATCTTAAACGTTCCTAATGGAGCGTATTTTAAATGTTACAGGGATTTGATTAAAGGTTGAAGATACAGTTTATCTTTTTTTAAAGATTCTGGAGACATTCACAAGGATCTAATTTATGCGGATTTCTGTTGTAGATGCATAAGGTTCCAGATACATATACATTTATAAATCTTTGTAGGGATTTGTCTGTGGTTTATGCAAATTCTGCTACAGATGCAGAAGGTTTCAAATGCATTTACAAATCATGTAAAGGTTTATGCAAATTCTCGTTTCAAGCTTATTTATTTTTCATGCTACATTTTCCAGATACATGCTTGTGTAAAGGTTTTTGTTTTCATTTTTAACATTTTTCTTTACACAGATTTGAAACAATGTGGCATAAAAGGGGATTTGGCCTCCTTAGTCCCCAAAACGATTATGTAACACATGGTTTAAAAATAAAAGATGTAAACAAAATATCTTTATACTTATATCACGGGTACCCGCGGGTACCCGTTACCCATTCATATAATCTGAGTACCCGGTCGAAACGAGTACCCATTAGAATGGGTTGGGTCAATCCGTGACCCGATAATGATGGGTCGGGGGGGGGGGGGGGGGGGATGTCATGATCAAATGGGTCGGGTACCCGCCCAATGAACACCCTAGAGGTGTTGCCATCCGAGGGTGGAGGTGCAAAAGTGGGAGCTTTTGGGGTTTCCTTGATGTATTTAGTCACGTGATGTGGGTCACATGACTTCTCTCGGCATCTGGCAACGGAGACGTGGTTAGTTGCATCGGATCCTGAGATCTTCTACTTATTTGTGCAAGCAAGGGAAAAAAATTCCATGCAAGGATCTATGTGAAGTGGGTGCTTCGATCAACTCTTAATGGCTCTGGTGGCAAGCTAGGGCTTCCACCTTTCAACACTTCCTTCTTTACGTTTATGTAAAGATCAAACATTTCTCAACTCCAAAGGAATCAAATTAACACCCATACTCTCAAACATAGTTTTATATATGAAATTAACAAAGTGTTAGAGTGGGTTATAAGTGATGGGAATTACTACTTGACAACTTGAGCTTAAGCATTTTGGATGGTTGTCAACGGATCCATCTAGGTCCGAATCCAACAAGCCGTGAGGGCAAGTTTTCCTCGATACATACCAGAGACCTATGCTTAGGACGTTACAAATGGTATCCCTCTTATAATGTAAAGGGCTAACCGAAGGAACTTAAGCCAGGAGCGTGCAACCACCACTATCAGCCATGTCATAATGAGGACGTTGTGAATATAAGTAGGAGAGGTTGTAACACCCATACCCTCAAACATAGTCTCACATCTGAAACTCACAAAGTGTGAGAGTGGGTTATAAGTGGCAGGGATTACTACTTGACAACTTGAGCTTAAGCATTCACGGATCCATTTGGACCCGAACCCAACAAGTTGATTAGGTCAGTTTTCCTCAATAACGGACTGGAGACCTAGGCCTGGACGTTATAATCAGTTTCCTTTGTATATATTATGGATCATGGATCTACGCTTCAATTAGTGAGCCTGATCTAATAGGGGGTGTTCTATAATGAAGCGGAAGAGCGTAAAGAATTGAGCGGTGGTGGCATGCATCAAATTAAGAGTGATGGCATGTAGGTAAATCGTGGAATTTTAGAAAATCTAAACATCCATTTTTTTACTAGTCTATTGATCATATCAACAAACAAAAGTAATAGCCTTGATGCCAGATCACAGTTAAATAACATTTATCCTCCATTGATCGTAGAATTTAGATTTCTAGTGTTAGAAGCATTAATGACACATTCATTATGTCTAATTCATAGAGTTCACCATGTGTTTAGAAAATCTTCGAATCTAAATTTATCGCGATGACTTTTTTTAAGGTTATAATACATCAGAAAAGAATATCTATGTATAATTAGCTTGGATTCAGATAATAATTTCATCTTAACATCCGGAACATATGGACACTCTCTAATATATATGACTCTTTCATTAGATGATGATGATAGTATCGCGATTCCAATGGTAATTATTGTAACAGTTGCATCATATCCCATGTGAATGATTATCTCCATAGTGCTCTGGTTTACTGAAATAGATGTAAGCTTCTCGTCCAACGAGCATATTGGTTTCATAGATGGATGTAGATGTTTTACCTACCAGTGGTTTACCTTTTTTTCTTTTCAAGGACAATTATGTTTGTAGTGCCTCACTTGTAATGATGTCAACATCCATCTTTCTTTACGTAAGATGTGTTTGTTAGAAGATTGCCAACAACTTGACCCTTGTCTTTATTTTTCTGGACAACACCTTTTAGAGATCTTCTGTCACGTTTCATTTTTACTTGTGCAACCATTGTAGTGTCAGAGGAATTCTCCTTCTTGATTATACCCTTAGTGGACTTCACGGAGAGCATTCAACATTTATAAAATTTACCGTCCTCATATTAAATGAGATAATAAAATTTAAAGGACCTTGGTAGAGATAGTTGTATGAAATCAGTCTGCAATCTGTGTATATCTATGCCCATAAAGTCTCCCTTTCAAAGATGTACCCAAATAATTTGATCGGATATTCTCTAAATGAACTTCCTTATTACTCTTGCAACAAAGAATGTCCTCCATGATGTTATAACACCAAGTGTAGATGACATCACCAAAAATCTCATTTGGATTTTTGAGGATGTGTAACGTCTCGAGCTTAGGTCCCCGGTCCGTTATCAATGAAAACTGGCCCTGACAACTTATTGGGTACGAGTCCAAATGGACTCGTTGACAACCACCCAAAATGCTTAAGCTCAAGTTGTCAAGTAGTAATCCCCACCACTTATAAACCACACCCACACTTTGTGAGTTTTAAGTATGGCATTATGTTTGGGTTGGGGTGTTACAACCTCCCCCACTTATATTCGCAATGTCATCGTTGCGACATGACCCATCACTTAATCCCAGTGATAATGGCGGCTGCACGCTCCGGGTAGCCATTTCCTCCAACCTCTTGTAGGGGTGGCTCCACCTCTCGGGTAGCCCTTTCCACTATCAGAGAGAATTTGGCTCTGATACCATTTGTAACGTCCCGGGCTTAGGTCCCCGGTCCGTTATCGAGGAAAACTGACCCTAACAACTTGTTAGGTTCGAACCCAAATGGACCCGTTGACAACCACCCAAAATGCCTAAGCCCAAGTTGACAAGTAGTATTCCCCACCACTTATAAACCACACCCACATTTTGTGAGTTTTCCATGTGGTACTATGTTAGGGGTTATGGTGTTTACACCCCATCCCCAAACATAGTGCTATACCTAAAACTCACGAAGTGTGGGTGTTGTTTATAAGTGGTGGGGATTACCACTTGATAAGTTGGGCTTAAGCATTTTGGGCGGTTGTCAACGGGTCCATTTGGACTCGTACCCAACAAGTTGGCAGGGCCAGTTTTCCTCGATAACGGACCGGGGACCTAAGCCTGGGACGTTACAAATGGTATCAGGGCCAAATTCTCTCTGATAGTGGAAAGGGCTACCCGAGAGGTGGAGCCGCCCCTACAAAGAGGTTGGAGGAAATGGCTACCCGAAGCGTGCAGCCACCACTATCACTGGAAATAAGTGATGGGCCATGTCGCAACGAGGACGTTGCGAATATAAGTGGGGGAGGTTGTAACACCATAACCCCAAACATAGTACCACATGGAAAACTCACAAAGTGTGGGTGTGGTTTATAAGTGGTGGGGATTACTACTTGTCAATTTGGGCTTAAGCATTTTGGGTGGTTGTCAACGGGTCCATTTGGGCTCGAACCCAACAAGTTGTAAGGGTCAGTTTTCCTCGATAACGGACCGAGGACCTAAGCTCAAGACATTACATGATGTCACGAGTGAATTCCTTATCAATACGTTGCTTTTGGGGTCTGTTTGGTTGCAGGGTTGGGCAGGGTTGGCCCAACCCTGGTTACTATTCACAAGGGTACTTCCTCCTCACAGATTACTATTCACCCAGCCCAACTCAGCCCAACCCAACCATGCCCAACCCTGCAACCAAACAGGCCCTTGAAGAGTGGTTCATAAGGATCCCATAACGTAGAAATGAGGGAGCACACATTCATTGCTCTACTTCCTCTACTTCTTATTGAAATCATAGTCTTATCAGTCTAAGGGTCAACGAACTTTACAATGAAGTGCACATTCCTATACATTCTACTCCAACTCACAAATTCAATCCAAGAAATTTGGTCATGTCAATCAATTGACTTTGAATAGTTTGTTGAATGAGTTATGTGACACCATACGAATTTTTTTTTAAAAAAATGTCATTTAAAGTTTTTTGTGCTAACCAAATACTCAAGTAGGACTTGGGAAATTTCTTTCTACATTATTCACTCCTCAATAATATAAGCAAATGCAATTATTGTGACAGAAGTTAGAATTCTTGCTATTTTATAATTCCAACTTACATTCCCGATATTTTGATTTTATAACTATGCCCACAACTATGAAGGTGTGTGTTAACATGTTTAATTAAACAACCATCAATGAGAAAAAAAATTCTATGCCATACCCAATCCAAGAGTGCCTCAATTATACGAGGAACACTAGTGGAGTCATGATGAACTCGCTAAATATCCCCTTTGATTCCGTCGAATTATTATAGAATGAGATATCAAGCCCTCAATAAAAAATAACAAGACAATCAATTAAGCGTGATGATCTTTTTTACTTTACTTGGTATGTGCACAAAGGTTGAAATCAAGGAGGCATTGAAGAATGTAAATGTAACTAAGGTCGAATCAATGTGTCTAAACAATGCGTGAATATACTAATGACGTGTTATGCAAATTGCATGATGAAATGTAATGGGGCTAATGTGCAGCATATATATACAATATACTTTTGATTTTTCTATCTTTATTATATATATATATATATATTAGTTTGTAAGTTTTCAATGTTTTTTATTTTGAAAAAATAGAAAATGTGATACCATATAAGTAAAGATGACAAGTAGATTTTTTAATTTAATTTTTTAAAAAGTGATAAATATAGAATAAAACGGCAAACAATTACTTTTGGGGGTTTTTAGATATTTTTCAAATAGGGGAATAAATTAAACTAAATGTGACGTAAGCATATTTTCGAAATTGTTTTAAAGGGAAATTGGGCAATTTTGCAAATTGGGTTTCCCTATCAAATTGATTTTAAAAAAAATAAAAGATATAAAGAAGATTTTTCGGAGATTTTTGATATGCAAAATGAAATGCAATTGAAAGCAAATATCAATGCAAAAAGATAAATGCATATAAGTGTGTGTTGAAACCAAAGGAATAATATACCTATACGGGTAATTTTGCAAATGCTTTTTTGGCCTAAAATGTAATACACTAAAGTTAGGAAAATGTTTTTGGAGTTAACATAAATTAATTTATCATAACACAATTTGCAAAGATGAAGATAAATGGGTAGCTTCTAACTTCTAAGTACCTAGAAATTACGTAGAAAAAGAATATGTGATGTTTTTGAAGTTTTTATGCATTTTTGACATAAAAAGAATGGAAAATTATGAAACTTGGTCCTGGGATGAAAATAAACAAAATACACTTATTGTAATTTTTTTTAATTTTTGGATTAAATATATATTCATTATTTCTAGTGAAATAGAGTGATTGCTAGCAAACTATTTATAATATATTCACAAGTTAACTTCTATACCGTCCAAACTATGCCAAAAATATATTTAATGTAGAATTCAAAGCACTTCTAATTTATCAAAATACAATGTATGGAATAAATTAATATCGTTTAACAAATTCTCTCTTTATTTATTTTTGAGAACATGGAAAATGCAATTGTTTTGATCTTTGGTGGCACGTTGAAAGACATAAAGATCTACAAGTTTTTTTGGGAATTTTTGGAGCAATATTTGAATTTCTACGATTTTCAGAAGATAAAATGGACAAAGGATAATTTCACCACATAACTTTTAACAAATCAATTAAATATCAGGAAAATTATAACTCTAGTACCACAATACAAAGAATTAAACAACATGTTATTTTTATATTTCGAAACGATGCAAGTAAAGGGTTCAAATTCACGTGCATATACAAGGTTGTACATGCAAAATCAAAATGGAAATTAGAATGAGATAAATAGCATCGAAGCACTTCTTTAATTACATGAGCTTCAGAGGGGCGTGATGCAATTCCCCCACCATGTGCATGACGATTGCAGAATTTGGACTAAAGAGTAGTTGGAAGATCGAGGAAGGGTAATTTTGTAAATTTCATGCACTCACGTGGGGTGCACGTGAATATCTGAATGTGTGTATGGCTTAGATCATTCTCAACTACTTCGATCGAGCGGCTAGATAAAACCATGTGGTATGAGATGAAGCACCCGATAAAGAGGATCAAACGATGGAGGATGACTTGCCTTTGGACGACCACGATGGAGTCATCGGATCGAGCAACAAAACACCCTTTTCCCTTCTCGTTCCTTTATGTGTAAGGTAGTCTAGCGAAAGGGGGGCTCAACGTGGAGGTTTGATGGCTGGAGATGCCGGAATCACGACGGTCCGGTGGGTCAATGGAGCTCAAGGTGTTGTTCTCTATTGGTGGATGGTGCAGCGCAGCTCAGGAGGGAGGACGTCCGATGGTCCGGTGATGCCAAGGCTTCGACGATTGATATGGAGCTTGATGACAGAGCTCGGATGGATCTCTTGTGTTAGACAAAACCTGCAATGATTCCTCCTGCTTGAGAGAGCTCGATTGGGGATAGCCTGGGGGTGAAAAGCTCATGTGGTTGTGATGGAATTGGAGCATGATGTAGCGAACCACCGAAGGTCAAGAGGGTGTTGAAAGATAGAAGAAAAAGACGGCGAGGTGTACGAATATGGGGTGTTTGGTCGATGGCATCTCTATTTGGGTTGCCAACAAAGATGGGGAGTTTTGGGGAAGAAGATGGAAGAAGTAGATAACAGAGAAGATAGAAACAGAATAAAACGAAGAAGAAACTGAAAGAGAGAAGAAGAAGGTGCCTTGCAGAGGGTGTTTTGCTTGGAAAATGGTGCTTAGTGGAGCGTTGCTCTCACTTGTTGTCCTGGCTCGACGGAGCTGACAAGCTTCGAGTGAAGCTTGTGATAGTAGAGATTGCTCTTCGTCAGATCGTGATATGAAGTCGTTGCTCAAGGGTAAGGCACTGCTGTCATCGGCGACTTTGAGTCCCGAACTGTCTTGTTGAAGGGTGAATAAAAGAAATGGTTGGGGTTCAAATGGTTTTTACGATGGGTTTCGATTGTGAATGGGAGTGAGGAGAGTGGTCTGAGGTCAGAGGAAATCGTGGGGGCAGTTGACAATCGTGGGCAATTGTAGGCAGACGATCTTGGAGAAGATGGAGTATGGAGTTGATTTCATAGAACATGAGAAGAGTGGCACAGTTGACCCACAAAGTCAACTTTTGGGCATTTGTGATTGGCAAAAGAGGGGTATGAGGGTTGACCGAGGTCAACCAAGTGGGTGAGTAGGTAGGGGCTGACCAATGGGGAAACATCATATCGGCATTTACTGAAAAACTTTGACCAAAACAAATCGATTAAATTGGATATTGTAGGTATTGATGAGATCTACAATATCTAAGAAGGTGTAAAAACTTAAATACTAAGTATGTACAACATAATTTTTTTTAAAAGGATTAAAAATATAGATTTGTATGATTTTCTAATTTTTATTTGATTTTTAGTCAAGAACAATATAAAAATAAAAATCAAATGAAATGCTAGAAACTTAATTACACATCAATTTATTTTTTTTGGATTTTTAATAATTAAGAAAATAAGGAAATAAAATACATAAAGGGAATATTTACATATGATAAGAACAAAATATATACAGTCAGAAAACACCATTTTCTTTATTTATTTAGTTTTTTATTTTAATTTTTTGCATTTTATTAAAATATAAAATAAAGAAAGTAATTGAATAATAAATAAATTAAAAAGAATTAACTATCTACATAAAAAATAAGGTGAAATTAGTGCATATGTGCATTGTACAATTTAATCCCAAAGCTTAAGTTTCAAATATGAATTCTGATTCTTTTGAATACAGTATTGTTTTTAGAAAATTTAATGTACATTAATTCAAAAGTGAGTAACGTTTCATAGGAGACTGTATGGGGATGTTTTGCATGTTTACGATTTTGTCTCCAAACTATGGTTTGGGTTTATTTGACATATATCCAAGTCAGTATTTTAGCATTTTTATTTATTAAGTCAATGATATGTATACAATGGAGTTCATTTCATGTCACAGTGTAAAAACCCTGAAAATTGAACAGGGACTAAAATACAAAATCCAGCTGGATATGGGCTTAATTGCAAATCTGCTTTTATTATAAGGTCTAAAAAATTTATTTGATTAGTCCATTGCGTAGGGCTCGTCGATATCTTTCCAACGAGTCCAAGAATGCGAAAATCCGAGTTCGGGAGCCTGAGTTATGACCATTTTAGTGAGGAGGGGTACATGTCACATTCGGATCCGAACCCGGATCCGAATCCGGATCGGACCCATATACCCATTCCTTTCCCCTTCGTGAACCACGCCCAAAACACCCCCAAATTCCTTCCTTCGACCTCCAGCAGTTCTCTCCTCCCTCCCCCTTGCCGGAGTGCCTCCCATGCTCGTCCGAGTTCGTCGGATCAACGATCCGAGGCTGTCCTCATGAGGAGAATGTTGAGGTCACCCATGTGTGTGATTCTCAACGTCAACAGCGTGCCGAGCGTGTCGTTTCTCTGCAGATGGTGATTCCAAAGTTGCGAAATTTTTTGAGGTATGAAGATCCTCTCCTCTTGCTGCGGCTTCCACATGATTTTTGACCTAAATACCTTCTCAGTTAGAGCTCTTGTGATTCGGTGGCATGGTACTACATGAAGTAGGATCCTGTTTGTTCATTGTAGATCATCTAGATAATGCAACTATTGGCGAATACTTATGGCAACATGAGGAGTTTCCAGTATCGGTCATGCATGCTTATTCGCAGGAAAAAAAATATAAGAGATCTGTACGATGTTCCCCTTCTTATTGCTGCTGATCCTCACACGATTGAATTTATATGTGTGACCATTAGAGCCTTAGGCATGCCTGTGTTATGGATTTTTAAGAAGTAAATACCTGCTGCAATGAAATCATATTGTGCGTCAACTATCCTTCTCCATTCCGTCATATTATAAGGTCTTTTGTCAAGTTCCTTACTGTAAAACTTAGTATTATCCAGTAGCATCTTAAGAGCTGCATATAAATCTTGTTGGAGCAACAAAATCCAAGTCATAGTGGACTGAGCCTTGAGCCTCGACTTTGTAATGCCATTCTTGTATATCAAATTGGGTGTTGCTAATCTGGTCACAAGCTACAGTAAAATAGTGTACCATGTATCTGTTTGTACCAAGATTAGAGTCTCAGATATACACAATATGTTAGGTACAACAGGGCCCTGACCTGTAGCTTTGTAGAGTAGATATAAAATCCATGTACGTTCTACAACTCAATATAATCTATCTTCAAATTTTTACTATCAATCCAGCATGAACCTATTAATCTACCATCTGAAATGGATCCTCTGCTCACAGACTATGCAAGGAGATATCATAACATTTCTAATCCCCTTGCAAGATCAAGTTAGGGCCGCAGTTTGAAAGCTTCAAAATGTATGGTTCTTGCTTGAGAGAAATTCCAACAAAATCTGCCTCTGTGAATATATTTTGTGAACATCCTGAAAAAGGAAAAAAAATGTACCTGATTCGATTCAATCTTAATCGATTTTATCCTATTCTAGCAATAGCAATTGCTATGAAGTTCTCAGGTGCTGAAAGTCTAATTTGATCAGAAAAGTTTTGGCCTGCTATGTGACCAAAATCTCATTATAACGAGTCCTATGTACTGCTATGATTCTGAGCATTTTATTGTATTTGGATCAGTGTTGTTCATTCAGGAGAAATGGCTTCAATTTAGTTGAAGCGATGGAACCCATTCTTAAGTCAAGCATTTCAAGCTACAAGGAAAACCCAAGTCATGTCTATGTGTCAAAGTTGTGCATACAAATATGTATTCACAGAGGAACAACAAATGAGACTTCACCATTTAATATGCTCATGGTGAGAACATACTGATATCTGGTCATGCTTGGTACCGGTCTTTGCTTTTAGAATATCTATCCATTATGACCAACTTTCTCCAGATCCTTCTACTATTTGCAGAGATCCTTTTTTTTATCCTCTATTTATTCTGTCAGTTGCAATCTTATACTATGGTCCTCTATTGCATGTCACCATGAAAGGGACTTTAAACCTTTAAAGGCACAGATGTACTACAATTAGTCTGAATTACGAGGTACCTAAGTAAGCCTATCTCATTGGGAATCCATTCCCTCCTTACTTAGGGAAAATTCACAGGCTGTTCATAATTTATTTATTATCCTTATACACCCAAGGAATGTAGTCAAGTAATAACATGATTTGTTAGATTGGGTACCCATTATGCATATTGTCATTTAGAACTTGCTGGAACTAGACAGTAATAGGAGAGGCATAAGTGAATCAATCACAAGGTCACATCTACTCTGTGCAGTTAGGCATAAGATACAAAGATCATCCAATCATGCATCTCTAATCACTGCAACTGTTTACAATTGTAAGGACTATCCTAATGTGGTGGAAAGTTTACAAAGATCGGGTAGCAGAGTAGTTGCGCCAAGGGAGGGGCATGCACCCTTGAGGTCCCGGGTAGAAGCCTAGATGACCACGATCCCAACTGCTATTGTAGCTGCGATGGTTGGGGGAGATGTTGCTTGGCACACTGAGGTGCTAATCTGACGGTGTTGGCCTCGCACTTGCGTGCTTTAGCCCGGTGCTCGAGCGCGGGCCAAGTAGTCATGGTTGGTCGGCTAGTGTTTCGCTTGTCACTTAGAGTTAACACTCATGTACGGACCAATGTAGGCCACATTGGTCGGTATTCCGAGTGGGAGCGCTAAGAGGGGAGTTCCAGGAAACGTGGTTAATGAAGTTGGGAATGTGATGTGAATCTCCTGTGCATAAGGAGGATTGGGCTAGTCGTGAAGATTCCGAGTTGGAATCTAGATTGTGAATCGGATATCAATTGTGAAGTGGAGCTAAGTGGACGTGTTGGGAACTTAGTTAGGATGCATTGTATCCCACCGCATGCCTACGGAGGCACCCCAACCCTAAGGCATTCTTTTTGCCTTAGAGTCATAGTGTGAGGTCTCACCCAGACCAAGACCACAGACTATCCACGAAGCTTGGTTACTCATATCCATATCTAATAACCATAATAAAAATGTGATTCTTGTGAGATCAGGTTACCTAGTTTCTTTCTCTTTTGCACACATTTAATTATATCCTGCTTGTTGTATAGTTTTATCTAATTCGTATTGGGCAACTTTGCTCATAACGTACCTATGTGTGGATCCGCAGGTCCTCAACAGTGAGCAGTTTGGAGACATCACTTTTAGTGCAGCTTCACTACACTGCTTGTGGCACAGTTGATAGTAGTTTTTACTGTCTTCTTTACTTGTAGTTTCTCTCTGAGAGACATGGCATGTAATATATAATTGTGGACATCTATATTTATGCTTACATGTATTTTTGTGGACATGGAAATGGATAATAGAATGTAATGGAATTTGGTGAATGGAAATACATGTGCTTGTGAACAGGTTGAATGCAATGGGAAGCAATGAGAAAAAAAATTATTTCCTTTACATGTTGCTATTTTCTCCTGCTTTGTGAATGTCAAATATTCGAATGTGGAATTATGTGCATGGATTGGTTTGCCGAGTACCCGGATCCTAGGGGCGTGTCAGAATGGTATCAGAGCAGTGGTACTCCATTCCATTCCAAGCATACCATTCCTCATTGGTGTTCGAATATTGGATAGTGTGAAAGTCTTCTGACCCAACACGAGTCCACAGGAGAATAGCATGTTTGCATCCATGTCTATATGTCTCTCTTAAGTCAAGTAACACTTATGATGGTAGGATTGGGTGCATCTCCACCTTGAGGGCACTAGTTTCTCAGTCAGGGTAGTGTAGGCTACCTTGCCTACATAGTAGACTCAGCGATACAGGATCAGATGATAGAGGATGTTAGAGTTGTGCACGAGTTGCTAATGTGTTTTCAGACGAATTTCGTAGATTACCACCAATATGGGAGATAGAGTTCGAGATCATGCTACTGCCAGTCACCCAACCGATCTTTATACCCCCGTACAGGTTGGCACCAACTGAGCTCAAGGAGCTCAAAGTAATAGTTGTAGGAGCAGTTGGAGAAGGGATTCATCCGCCTCAACACATCACCATGGAGAGAACCAGTTCTTTTCGTGAAAAAGAAGGATGTATCCTTGAGGCTATGCATAGACTACAGGCAGTTGAACAAGGGAACAGTTAAGAATCGTTACCCACTCCCACGGATTGATGATTTCTTTGATCAGTTACAGGGAGCAACAATGCTCTTTAAGATTGATATGTGTTCAGGATATCACCAGTTGAGGATCAAAGAGGCTGACGTGATGAAGTCTGCATTCCGCACCAGTTATGGCCTTTATGAGTTCTTGGTTACGCCTTTTGGACTTACGAATGCACCTACCGCATTCATAGATTTGATGAGCCGAATCTTCCGTCCGTACTTGGACAGGTTTATGATTGTATTCATCGATGATGTTCTAGTCTACTCCCGTGATGAGTACTAGCACAAGTCCCATATGTGCTCGGTTCTATAGACACTCCGAGAGCATCAGTTATATGCAAATATAACAAGTGTGAGTTTTGGCTTTCTGAGGTGGCATTTCTTGGCCACGTGGTGTCAGGGCGGGGGTATCAGTTGATCCTGCCAAGATAGAGGCAGTGGTGTATTGGGAGTGATCAAAGACGGTTACAGAGTTTTGCAGCTTCCTTGGCCTTGCCGGGCACTACAGGAGGTTTGTTAGGGGGTTCTCTCAGTTGGCTCTACCCTCACTCGGTTGACACAAAAGGATGTCCCATTTGTCCGGAGTGACAAATGTGAGTTGAGCTTACGAACGCTCAAGGAGCGATTGTCTTTCGGTACCTTAGACTTCACCGTGTACACAGATGCTTCCAAGGAGGGCTTAGGTGCAGTGTTGATGCAACGTGGACATGTTGTGGTATACGCGTCATTACAGTTGAAGAACCATGAACGCAACTACCCCCACTCATGACTTGGAGTTGGCAACCGTAGTCTTTGCATTGAAGATGTGGGATCACTAATTGTATGGGGTGACATTTGAGATTTTCACAGACCACGAGAGTCTCAAATACATTTTTGATCAGAAGGAATTGAATATGAGGCAAAGGCAGTGGGTGGAACTGCTGAAAGATTATGATTGTACCATCTCCTACCATCCTGGTAAGGGGAATGTGGTAGCATACGCCTTGAGTAGGCAACTATATACTGAAGGTTTCACAGCATGGTTGAAGACTTGGGATGTACTCACTACACTTTGTGAGTGGCATCGATTTGAGAGTACATCTGATGTAGTGACTATGCCAACAAAGTATAGTGGCATATGGGACAGGATCGTCCAAGGGCAACATATAGATCAGAGGATCCAGAACTTGTACCATAGATACTTGAAGGATAAATTCGACGGGTTTCGAGTCCACGAATCCATTGTATGGAATGGGGACCGTGTGTGTGTTCCAGATGATGAGGTGTTGAGGAGAGATATCTTGGATGAGGCGCATATTGCAAGACTTTATATACATCCAGGAGTCACCAAGATGTATAGGGATCTCCGCCAACACTTTTGGTGGGAAGGAATGAAGAAGGACATAGCTGAACACGTTAGCATATGTCTTACTTGCCATATGGTGAAGGCCGAACACCAGAGGCCCCCTGGGTTACTGCAGCCTCTTCCCATTCCGGTGTGGAGCATCTCCATGGATTTTGTCACATCATTGCCGCGCACCCCTGGAGGGCTTGATGCGATATGGGTCATCGTTGACCGATTGACCAAGTCAGCCCATTTCATCCCGATCAACATGATATATACACCAGTGCAGCTAGCCAAGTTATATATTCAGCACGTCATTCGGTTACATGGGATACCCAAGAAAGTAGTGTCAGACAGAGATTCCCGTTCACATCACACTACTGAGGAGAGTTCATGAGAGCCTTGAGGACAAAGCTACACATGAGTTTAGCCTACCATCCAAAGAGAGATGGGCAGTCTGAGAGGACCATTCAGACCTTGGAGTACCTACTGCGATCCTGTGCAGTTGAACGGAAGGGATCTTGGAAGGATCACCTCCCACCAGTTGAGTTCACATACAACAATAGCTAGCATGCCAGTATAGACATGGTACCTTTTGAGGCGTTGTACGGGAGACGGTGCACCACTCCTTTATGTTGGCAACAAGTGGGTGGCAAAGCCATGTTCACCCCACAGATCATTGAGGAGACCTCTAAGGTGGTGGATACTGTTAGAAGGAAATTACTGACTGCGCAGAGCCGTCAGAAGAGTTACGTCGACCATCGATATAGGGACCTTGAGTTTTAGGTATGGTATCCTACATTCGCTCCCTAGTGGGTATAGTTCTTAGCCAATCCTTTGTGACTAAGTGTTTCTCATGATCACAGGTCGGAGACTTCGTGTTCTTACGCGTGTCCCCAATGAAGGGCTTACAATGTTTCAGTGCAAAAGGCAAGCTAACACCACATTTTGTAGGGCCATTCGAGATTTTGGCCCGTGTAGGGAATCCACGACGTGTTTCACGTGTCGAATCTGCGGAAGTACATCTGACATTCCCGATGCGTGATCGGCTACGAGGATTTGACAGTGGAGCCAAACCTCTCCTTCCCAGAAGAGCCAGTGCAGATTTTGGACCACGCAATCAAGAGGCTGAGGCGAAAGGAGATCCCTTTAGTCAAGGCCCTGTGGAATAGTCAAGATGTCGAGGAAGCGATGTGGGAGCCTGAGGCAGACATGAGGGAGAAATACCCTCAGTTATTCACATGTATGGAATTGAAGTCGTAGTCAAGTTCCCTTTCAGATTTTTATGGGAATTGCTCTCTTTGAGATTTTTATGCGTTCATTTCCTGGTGAGACTAAGATTCAATGGGGTTCAGGCATTGAAATCGACTAGAGTCATCCTAAGTCTCAGTGACGAGACTTCCTTTGAGATTTTTATGATGTAAAAACCCTGAAAATTGAACAGGGACTAAAATGCAAAATCCAGCTGGATATGGGCTTAATTGCAAATCTTCTTTTATTATAAGGTCTAAAAAATTTATTTGATTAGTTCATTGCTTAGGGCTCGTCGATATCTTTCCAACGAGTCCAAGAATGCGAAAATCCGAGTTCGGGAGCCTGAGTTATGACCATTTTAGTGAGGAGGGGTACATGTCACATTCGGATCCGAATCCGGATCCGAAAATAAAATAAGTAGAGAGAGATAGGGCCATTCAACTTTGAGTATCTTCCTTCTTGTGTGTATATATATATTATTTTCATAAAACGAAAATAAAAATGTGTTCTCATAATTTGTATATATTTTTAAAAATAAAATAAAAATGAGAAAGATAAAATAAAACCAAAAATAAAAGCATTTCTCTCTCTTCTTGTACATATACCATGTATATAGGAATAACATCACTATTTATTTCACCCTTGTAAATAAATAATAAAAAAATAAAAATTATTTTATATCCTAATTTTATATTGTAAATAAATAAAATATAAAATTGAGGTAATTATATAAAAATAAGAAAATAAAAATCAAAGTATAAAATACATAGGTATTTTATACCTGTATAGAAAATAATATAATGTATATAACATATTTTCTTTTTCAAAAAAATAAATAAAAATCACTAAAAATAGTTTGAAAATAAATAAACATTTTTTATTTTGTAAATATTTTCAAATAAAATCATTTGCTATTTTTTTAATTTACAAATCTTTTCCTTTTACTTTTTTTGATTGGTCGAGAGGATTGTTGACCCCAGGGTTAACTCTACCCTCCGGACCTTTCTTCGCGGACCTGTTCCATTTGCCCGATTTTTTCCAAGTATTGCGGAACATATCCGAGACTCTTCTGCCCCGATTTCTCCACCCTCCTGTTCTCCATGGATCATACAACTTCGCGGATCCCTAAGAGAGATCGGATCAACATCGGATTGCGCGCCCGTGCCCGGTCTTCACCATCACCTAGGACATCCTATAAAACCTAAACTTTGATTTTCAGCTCTTGAGCTTGCGTCACAAGCCCTAAATCTACCCTAGAGAGACTCCTCTCAGTGACAGCGACCGGAACCCCTATTTGACGGTCGGATTAGGCGCCTGTAGCCGACGCTCGACGAGCGTGGCCGGAGCGCCGCCACGTACGAGCCTCCCAGCCCGCTGCAGCTCGGTCAAGGCGACGACCCCCTTCGCCGCACCCTCCTGGAGCTCAGGATCGACCTCCGATCATCAGGTAGACATTTCATCGTCCTGAGTTCCGTTTATCTTCGATTGTTCATCTTTCCCTCCACCGTCTCCACCCTAGTGGCCGGAGCTCCATCTACCCTCATCCGTCGCTCAGATCGAACCCCCGTGCCATCGTCATCCTTCTCCCATCATCTGATAACCTCGAGCTTGGCTAGTCGAGCCAAGATTGAGCGAGGCTCCTTCCTCCGCCTTAACTGGAGTCATCCTTCGCCATTCCCTACCGCTTCACTTAGTCGTTTGACCAATAACCACCACCGGAGAACTCTTCTGAGTGAGAGCTTTCATTTGCAGGTCCATAAGAGCCAGGTTGCCCCCAGCTCGCATTTCATCCCCTCGCCGGAGCTAGCCCAGGTCGCACCACCCATCCTGGAGATCTGACCGTTGGGAGCTCCATCAGCCACCACCACTAGACGCGGAGGGGCGACGCGAGTCGAACCCCTCCCTCTGATCGTCCATCAGCAGCTCAGATCACCTCCAATCCTCTAGCGAACCTTGCTAGAGAGGAGTTCATCCTGACCCTCTCGGAGCCGTCGGATCGTGCCTACTCTCCAGACGTCATCCGGACCGCCCATTGCATGCTACTGATAAGCCGTTAGATACCAGATCTAACGGCCACGCGCGCCCCACGCCCGCCATCTCGTTAGGACCGTTAGATCTACCAGGCATTAGCATCTCCACCATACGTCCGCATCCACTGACCGCCTGCCACTTGTCACCCATGTGACCAGCACGTGACGGCTGGGTAATTTGCGCCATATCCCCTGCAGTTATTTACTGTTCTTGTTTAGTCTATTAAATAAATTAACACTCTGTGGACAATTTGCATGTTAGCACCTGTTGTTTTTCTTATTCGCACTTTAGTCCTCCTTTTGTGGATGCACGTGCTTCGTCACGTGCATATCTAGAACAATTGCATGTATGCCCTCGGGGTTTATGAGTGTTATGTTTTGATTATATAGTTTTATATATTTACACTTATACCCCTATATGTGGTTTTTTTAGACATGTGCTAGAATTGATGTGAAATTTACAGTAGGCCCCTCGTACTTTTAAAGCTTGTTAATAATTAGTCCTGGGAACTTGTTTTATTTGGATTTCAGTCCATGTGTGTTGTGCATCTTTGATTGGTTGAATAAATAGCAAATAGACTCCAAATCTCGTGAAATTTGGATACGTGGCCCCTTCCACTGTATAAAAATTTCAGTGAATTTTTGGAACATTTTTGCTTTGATTTTCTATTTTTAAAAATTAAAAAACCCCTATTTTGGCTATTGTCTAACTTGAAAAAACAAATAAAAATATTAAAAACCTCTAAAATAAAAAAATTAGTGTTAGCTTGTTTTGTCTTGTTTTTAATTCTATGCAATTTTTGTCTTTTTTGGATTTATAAAACCCTTAAAAATTGAAAAACACTAAAAAACTCATAAAAGTCATTAAAATTTCAGAAAAAATCAAAAAAAATATGATTTCTTTTTCTGTAGTTAGATTTTTATTTATAATTTTTCATAAAATTATTACTAGATTTTTATAGGCTATTTTTATATTTTTAAATAGCCTTTAGAGTCTGGCTGCACAATAGCTTGTAGTTTTGTTCTTATTTCATTTTTAGAAAATTCCCTAAAAATTATAAAAATCTGAGAAAATTACCAAAAATACATGAAAATCATAAAATCCAAAAATATTTTTATTTTAATTTTCTGACTTGTTTTTATGTTTTGAATAATTGTTTTGTTGCGCTTTTTTAGCATCTTTTTACATTTTTCTTAATTTTAAAAATCAAAAAACATTTAAAAATCTAAAAATCTACCAAAAATATTCTTTTTCTTTATTTTCGATTCTTGACTAATTCGTAGGACTCTGTCCAGTCCGTGCTCCTTGGGTTCGATCCTGGTAGCTATACCAGGTTAAAAAATAGCTACACCACTATTTGGTTTGATATGCTTGATTTCTTTTATTTGGTGGTCTTTGTTTTCTTGTTGAGTTCGACTCGAGAGGTTGAAGTCGCAACGATCCTTGATACCTTCTCATTAGCCACAAGGTTTTTCGGCTCATTAGAATAGCGCTGTTACCGGGGAGCACGACTTAGTAGTCGATTTTCTTTTCTTTTTCGGTTTTCGTTTCGTTGTTTTTTTGCAGCTTTTATTTCTTTCGTGGCTTTCGTGGCTTTTTCATTTTCTTTTGGTTTTGTTTTAATTTTGTTTGTATTTATTTTCTTTTCTTTTCTTTATTTTCTTTATTTTTATTTTCATTTCTTTTGCAATTTTATTTTATTTCCTTTCTTTTTCCATTATTATAATAACTGTGGACTGACGCACTTCTGTTTGTCTTCTTTGCGAGGGCCCGAGGATCGAGGCAGCTTTCTTCGGAAAGCCGACGCAACCGCGACACCTGGAGGCGACTCTTTTCTGTATAGAGCCGCAGGAGAGCGCGAGCGAGGCGAGTAGAAGTGCTTGGGAGCTAGCTTAGTTTAGTTGTAGCTTAGTTTAGTTAGCTTTCTTTTTCAGATCATTATTATTGTTATAATACAGGTACAAACAGGACTCTCAGAGACTTTGTGGTGATTGTCGGGTCTGTTTCGTCGAGCATCGGTGTGCTCGGGGGACCTCACCGCGGTTTTCGTCGGTTTTTGTTTTTCTCGTTTATTTTATTATATTTTATTTCATGAGGATTTAGCATTAGCTTAGGAATTTCTTGCTCTGTGATGTAATTAATTAGGGCCCAACCTTAATTAGACTGCCTATTCCTATAGAACGCTAATTGGACCTTAATTAAATAATTAATAAAAAGCTAACGTGGTCTCTCGAGGGGTCACGTCTGCCAGGGGCCGTATACAGCGCTGGCAGGATCGTTGTGGCAGACACTGATCGGCATCAGAGACCGGACCCCGACCCCTCCTGTTGACCTATTAGCTCATGTTCTTCACATGTAGAAATTCTTGTTAAGGCTGTTTTCCTCGCTGCATAATTTAGCTTAGTTTATTTTCTGTCTTTCAATTATACACGGATCATTTTGCATGTAGAGAGCTGGAGGAAAGGTACACATTCTTACTCAGCATGCATCATTGATTTCATCGTGCATCGGTTTTTTCGTCTTCTCCCCCATTTTCTGGACTTAATAATCATCAGAAGAACAGAAAAACTCGTTAGGAGATTGTTTTATTTGAAAAATATCTAAAATGTGAAACCATAAAATTGGGACTGTCTAAGCAAACTTGACTTAAAAATAACTCACCAAAAACTGTATTGGGAGAGAAATCCCCTCAATGTATGGCTTGATTGGGTGAGAGAGTGACACACATACTAGGCTAGAGCCATATCCGTCCCCCATTCAAACTACTGATTATGAGCTAGTCGTTCTCCAGTGAGGATCGCTCCGGTCTCCGGTAAAGCGGGTCGCAATATCCTTAACAGAGCGAGCCGATCGGGTAGCCAGTAAATGGTCCGCGACTTGTGCTGGTTGGGAAAGATCTAGTTTGGGATCGGGACATTCTTCTGGGGGTGTTGGATTCCTAACAACTCGCTAATCGCTCTTATAGACTGTCTTATCACCAAAATAAAAAAGACAAGATAAAAGACCGAGCTCTTACGGTCATCAGCTCTGTGTTGCGTTGGTGAATTGGGGGTATTGCTTGTATGATCCTGTTTGCTTTTCAGATCTCATCCGCCTTACTCGTCAGATCGAGATGATGGGTTGAAGGTCCCTTAGACAGCCTTTGGCTGCACCGCTTTCGAGCACTCCGGCCCGCTCATCTAGGTTGGCTCGCGAGAGCTGAGACCCGCTCTCCGAGCCTGAGTTCGATTCCACCCAGTTCCTCCTTGACCACCCTTATACCACCAGTCCTGAGGTGCCAAAGCCAGATCAGAGAGAGCAACAACTAGTTGATTTATCAGCACCTGAGTTGGGTCTTTTGCCTTTGCAAAGACCATGACCAGCAGTGAGGAGCGCACCGACGGTCCCCGAGCCGAGCAGACATATGTTTTGGACCAGGGTGCGATCAACAACACCCTGTTAGTCTCCCTGGAGACGATGCAGAGACAGATTAGAGATCAGGGAGCTTTCATGGTGGACATACGCCGGGAGATGGAGCAGATGAGAGCAGATAGAGAGAAGCGCAGACCCGGTGGAGGCAATGCACCAGATATTCCTGAGGGAGAGCAACCAGTCCAGCCAGCAGCAGGAGAGCGCCCGAAGAGAGAGTTGCAGAACCCTGGTGCAACTCTCACACATAGATGGATCACATTGACAGTCATAGCGGGAGACTTCAAGTTCCCGCCACAAACGATTCAGCTCCTTCCTCGTTTTCATGGACTCGCCACCGAGGAGCCACATCTTCATCTCCAGGAGTTCGAGATGATATGCAACATTTTCCACGATCGCAGCGTGGACGAGGACACCATCAAGATGATGGCATTTCCCTTCTCCCTCGTTGATAGAGCAGCCAACTGGCTTGAGCATTTAGGGAGATTTGTGACGATGTGGGAGCAGCTTCGAAACAAGTACCTCAACAAGTACTATCCACTCGGTCGGACCAATGCAGCGAGGGCCCTAATCAGCAACTTCTCCATGCTTCCCAATGAGCAGTTTCACGAGGCATGGGATCGCTTCAGGGAGCTTACAGACCGATGCCCGCACCATGACATCTCGAAGCCGAACCTAGTTCAGAGCTTTTTCTACGGGCTTACGCCAGAGCTGCAGGGGTTGGTGAATGCATCCTGTTGATGAATCCGTTATTCATCACTCTAAAAGTTGAAAATAGAGCTTTGTTCCCGAGTAATTAGATGCATATTTCTACTTATATTGCATAATTAGCTTTCATGCATGCAAGCTTAATATCTGCATTTTAGCATTCATATTTGCATTAAATAAGAAGCCAATTTCTCTTGTAAATATTCACCTGTATATTAGATAAAATACCTTATTTGTATATATTTTATACTAACTCCGAATCCAATAAAACCAACTCTATAGTGTATATATTACTAACACTAATAAAAGAAAAATATCAAAAAATACTAACTTGTAAAATTGACCAATAAAACCCCAAACCCAGTTGGAGACCTTAAACCTTAAAATTCGCATATCTCTCTCATACAACCTCCAAATTAGGTCTACTCACTTTTAAAGTAATATACATTCAAAGACCTTTGAAACAAGACCAATTTCATTAAAATCGGAGCTCGTATGCAAAACTTGGGTTTTGGGCCCCTTTTGTATATTGTACATATTGACCATTTTGCCCCTGCATTTTATCATTTCATTTTCTTAATTATAAAAATCCAAAAAATTAGATTAAATTGTAAATATTTTCTCATATTTTTTCTATTTTTGTTTTGATTTTTCTCTTAATTAAAAATGATAAAAAATTAGAAAAGATAAAATGTGGTATTTTATATCTATAAAGTACCACCCAAAAATACATTTTGTACAGATGATTTCCTTTGATTTTCGACCCTTCACAAAAGTTGTAGATCTCGTCGAGACGAGCAACTTTCGTGGTGACCACTTTTTGATTTAATCGCTTTGTTATTTCTTTTTGAATTTTCTTTACATTTATTTTTGAATTTTTTAGGAGCGACATGTGGCAGCTCCTGGAGTCGCCACATGTCACCCCTTATTATTATTATTTTCAACTTTATTTTATTATTTTCGGAATTATTATTATTATTATACATTAATTAAATATCTGCCACATGGCCACATCCGAGCGCGCCAAGTGGCACCATCTCATTCCCTCTCTACCCATTCCACCCCACTCTCCCTTGGCTTGGGGAGAAGGCAACTTCAACGCCTCCAACCTCTCCACTCCATCTTCCATCTCTCCCACTCTATCCATCTCCTCTCCAACCTCCTCCTCCTCCTCCTCTTTATAATCCTCTCCATCTCCCACATTCCTCCCCATCCGCCAACTTCAAGCATTGCTCCTTAGCTCCATCTCTTTTCCTTGGTGACAACAGGGAAAGTTGCCATCGAGCGACGACTGTGTGCTAGGCCGGCGAGATCCAAGGCTCTTCCCCAGCCTTGCCGCAACTCCTTGTGGGTTGCTGAGCTCACCACTTCCGTCGGTGGTTGGAGCGACGACAAAAGAACATTTTAGGTTCTTCCCCATGCGAACCTCGTACGTCCACCTCCAAGTATACTTCTTTTCCCTTATCTCTCTTCCTTCATCTTTTCTCCCCCATATTCTCTCTCCTCAATTCTTCATCCTCCATCCTCTACATCATTAAAATCTTTACATTTCAACGGATACATCATCTATTGCAAATCCAATGGTGATTTTTAATCATTTTTTGGGTGAGGTTTCTTGAATCAAATAATTCCACATTTAGCACCCTAAACAAATAGGAAAGCTTCCCCTGTTCACAGGGGAAGTTCCTCTGTTTCACCTTCTCCCCATCTGCACGCACCCCCCTTGGCCGTCCACACCTCCAGCCCCTGGAGACGTCACTCAGGCCATCCGAAAGCTGCCTCTGCCTACGCCAGCGACCACCAAGCTCGACGCCAGCACCCTGCCGTTCTCCACCGCGCAGCCGCGCGTCGCTGCCCATGCCTCCTCCAGCAGCCACCGGCGCCCCACGCCTCCTCCTTGGCTGTCGTCCGCAGTGTCCACTCGTTGCTCGCTGCCTGACCGCCACGGCCCTCCACCTCGCGTCATGTGTCGACGGAGGTGGAGATCACCACCTCGTGCGCCATCCAACGCGGCAGTGTGGCTCTACGGCCATCCGCGCGCCCGTGCTCCAGCCCCTGGGTTTCTGCCTGCACTCCAGTGCCCACGCGCCCTCCGGTCGCGCAGCCACTAGCCACGCACGTGTGGCTGAACAGCAACTTCACGCGACCACCTGCTCCAGCCCTTGAGCAGCTGTTGCGCCACCGTCAGGTTCCTCCGCGCCTCCAGCGCGAGGAGGTTCACCACCAGCCGCCTGCCTCAGCCCTCCTTCCTCTGCAGGAGCACTTCCACGGCCAGACCACCCCACCGCCTGGACGCTAGGCCACACGGCCGCTCCGCTGCTCGCCCTTCGTCAAGCCTGTGGCCGTCCTTCTCCGGGGTTGTGCCTTGTCGCACTCCAGACGCATCATCTGCATGCACCCAACGCATGCAGAGAACTCTACTCCCCATCACGTGCACAACATGCTCTCATGGGAGATTTGCACCAAGTCCCCTCCAGTCTAGGTAATAGCATGTAAGTCCATGTCAGCATATTTCCTTTGTGCGTTTTGTTTCTGTATTGCATTTTGAACCTTGTATTTGCACGATTATTTGATCATCCATTTAGCATCATTTCATTATTCTAAAATTTGCATCGTGTATCATAACTTGTTCTCTTTCGTATGTGACACTTGTTTAATTTTTATGACATCATGGAATTTTATTATTATTAAATTGGTGAAATTTTGTCATATTTTGTCCATTTATGCCTCTGAATTGATATTAATTTTTCTCTGATTCCAAAAATCCCCAAAAATTCACATTAGGCTGAGGATACTTAGATTTACATTGTGCCCAAAAATCATCTCATTTACACGCATATCAAGGCCTAAATAAATCATTTAGTGATTTGCTTAATTAATTATTAATAGGTCCATTTCACATCAAAATTAAAGTTTGATAATTTTCCTGGATTCCTAATCTTTAGATTTATCTAGGATAATTTTTATTCCCAAAAATCTTGAGATTTGATATTTATTAAAATTAATTTAGTGAAAATCACACTTCATTCATATTTAATTTCCAGTAATTTAATTTAGTATCATAAAATTCCAAAAAAAATTAATTTAGCTTAATTTCATCATATTTCATCATCTGGCCAAGTTTCATAATTTTTGGAATTAATTAGACCATCTTTTTGAATTAACATGTAAACTTGCCTGATTTCGCATGTGTCTTGCATAAAAAATACGAAAAAGACCAAAAATATCTCCTTTGAAAATCAAACCTTGGAAATTTGCTTCGAATCAACCTAAGGAGACAGCTGCCTCCCTGAGTTCGACCTTAGACTTCCAACCAAGTAAAAAAAAATGCCACATCTGATTGACTTGACATTAATTGAAAGTGGTTTTTGATCTGCTCTCATTATCCGACTGCAACGAACATTCTTAATTAGTTTGAACATTAATTTGCTCGAATTAAGAAGGGTAGTGGGACACATTTCAAAATGGCGCTATTGCCGGGGAAGAGGGCAAGAGGGCAGAGGGCAGCCACGTATTCTCCTACGGCAAGAGGGCAGCCACATATTCTCGCAAAAGGTGTTCAACAGCCATTCGATCTCCACGATCGGATGGTTCATATTCAACCACATGGCGAATCACAGAGCTCTTCTGAGTCTTAACATCCGAGCCTTCAGGCTCGGAGTTACCGAGCCTACGCCGAGCCTTCCTGGAGCTTCGATTCTCTATGAACCTGCAACCGAGCCAAAACCAGCCACCGAGCCTAGCCGAAGCACCCCGAGCCTCCTCCGAACCTACGAGCTGTCCCGAGCCTAGAGAGCACGTGCAGAGCACGTGCTTTCTGGGAAATTTTCAAGGAGGCCCTGCCGTCTTCTTCAATTTGCATCCAGGTCTAGATCACATGCATATCATGTGTACTGTGGGAATTTTGCAGTTATACCCTCGCAGGTTTTAAAAATTACAAAAATGCCCATGTGCATGTGGGTCATTTACAAGGAAGGTCCCGATCTATTCATATTTGCATTTTAGTCCCTCCCAGGGACCTGTTTGTAATTTTATTTCATGTTTTCTTTCAGTTATGCCATTGCTTTCTTTCATGCATATCTTAAGCTCCGTATTTCCGATTGAGTTGATTTCAGTTTCATTTTAAAACTTGTTTGATGAACTTTTTAATGGCATGTTTATTTTATATGATGGACATATTAAATTTAGATGTATTATGTTGATCGCCATGTGTCTCTTATTACTTAACTTATGCCTTGTTCAAATCAAGTTCGTCATCTCAATTAAATCTGAAATTGATTCATTGTTTACTTGGCTCGTTACTCTGATTTAGGGCATATTTTCTTTGCATCTCATTGCATCTCATTGCATTTATTTGCATGATAAAATAAAATAAAAATGCATGTTATCTATTTGCTTGTTGCATTGTCTCATTCTTTTGCATACTTTAACCTATATGTTCTTTAACTCATCACTTAATTAATAAGTAGAAATCTAGATAATCTGAGAGAGGCTCGTGTCCCTGAGTTCGACCTTGGTTTCTTGCCAAGTAAAATAAATATGACCATCTGATTTGATTGATATATTTAAATTAGATGGTCTTTGATGACCCGATTCGGCTCGACTGCAATGATATATCAAGTGTTAATTACACACTATTATAGGGTCGATTTCACGGTTTATCAAATGGCGCTGTTGCCGGGGAGTGACGGCTTAGGTTAATTTGCAGTTATTTCTGACTGTTTGATTTTCTATCCCCGGGTAGTCTGACCCCCGGTTCTCTTGTGAATATTTTCTATCTTTTAAATTTTGTATTTATTGGGCCGTTCTCTATCTGACCTCAATTTATTTCTGTGCGAGGACCGCGAGGAGTCATAGACGCTTCGAAGATTCGGCATTGTAATTCCTTGAGTGATTTGAGAGAGCATGTATTTTTAATTTTATTTCTTTATTTTTCGCATCATTTCCAGTGGTTCCCGTTTGGGTTCTCACGTATGTAAAGATAGTGGGACTGTGTCCCGTGTGCTGTGTGGTTTGAATGGTAAATTAGGCTTGCACTAGCGGCTCCTTGAGCCACTCCAGAATTTGCTTGTGCTCGTAACTTTGTAGGACCACACATTACACTTAAAAGACGTACCTAGATCGCAGAATTAGTCAAATCAACTTGTGCTTCACTCGCCAATAGAACTGCTTGTCTAGGAGCAGATTTTGTCGCTTGCATTTGCATATAGTGTAAAGATTTCAATTCTGTTTTGCATCTTGCATAAAAAGCGAAGGGATCACTGTAAGTATTCTTTACTCAGCATACGCATCATAGTTTTTCGTGCATCAGCTTTTCTTGATTTTCCCATATGTTTTTCACACTTAATTTAAACGGAAATTGGGACTAGACGATAGGCGTGCTATGTGGTTGGACTAACAGAGTGGTAACTTAACTTAAAACCGGGGTTGCTAACATTATTGACCAAAAAAATTAATAAAATTGGAAAATCTGTTTGCGGGAGACTAATCCCTGACCTTGTTTTCAGGCTGAGTGAGGGTACTTGAGTGTGTGTGAACACCTTAAGGCAGAGACCAAATCTCCGCCTTCCATATCACATCCCGACTGATCCTAGAAAATATCACAAGTTGAATTTATTAAGGTTCACTGACTAGTACCAAGTAGCCTCCGCCTGTCTCAAGTAGATAGGGGCGAAATTGCGGTACTTCGTGACAAGTTGCCAGTAACCCCCCGGGGTGAAGTTCCGACCTTGTTAGCCTCCGCTTGCTTGTAGGTAGATAGGGGCAGGTCTTTGAATCCATCAACTTGGGATAGGAGTGAAGAAAGGAAGGACCGGCGGTATCTTAGGCGACAGGTTAAACAGGGAAGACACATCCGGCTCTGAGCCGACTTCCCTCTAGGCCGTGTAATCCTTGCTATCTTGCTTGAAAAATCACACTTAAAATTAACAAGATTAATTGGACTCGGTTTCGGGTCCGTCACTGTGTTGAGTGTGAACCCATAGTTTTGGAGTGAATTGTTTGCTTCAGGTAGGAGTCAAATCCTATCTTCACTTAGAACTCCCAATTCTTCTCGCCAAATCAAGATGAGTGACTGGGGGGATATCGACTCTTTAGTCACCAATCTCTCTTTAAGCCCCCCACGAAACTCCTCTTCATCGGCCCAAGCGCACCTTGGACCACCCAGAACTCATAACCCTCTTGAGTTTTGGTTCCCTCACACCCAGGGTGGTTACTCTCAAACAAACCCTTTCCTCTCCTCCGAGCTTACCGAGGAAGACCATTGCCTCGGTAAGAATCCCTTCCTTGATTTGTCATCTGACACAGGCCTTGTTTCCTACCCAGGACTAGAGGACAAGATGCCACCTAAGCAGCCACCGGATGAGGAACCATTGCGACAGATTCTTAATCGCCTCGCCACAGCCAAACAACAAAATTCATATCTCACAGCTAGAATGGGACAGATTATTGCAGCAAGAGGAATCGACCGACCAATGATTGATGCCTACAACCCAGCGGAGAACGAGATGCACAGTTGGTTGGCATCAGCGGTTCCCCCAGAAGCATTCGAGCTCAAGCCTCACTTCCTTAGCCTGCTATCGAAGTTCAACGGAAATGCCCATGAAGAACCATATGCCTTCCTCCGAGACTTCGAGCTGGTCTGCGACAACCATATTCATCCTAGGGTTGGTCAGGATTACATTCGACTGAAGGCCACCCCTTTCGCCTTAGGAGATAAGGCAACACATTGGCTAAAGAACCTAGGGGTGATATGTACCACCTGGATGCAGTTCAAGGACTTATTTCTGAAGAAGTTCTACCCTCTCAGTAGAACTAATCAAATGAGAACCAAGATCGCTAGTTTCTCCCAGGGACCCTGTGAACCATTCCATGAAGCTTGGATAGGTTCAATGACCTCATTCAGAAATGTCTCTGCCATGGCATTTCTAAGGCAGTCTTAGTCCAGACCTTGTTCTATGGCATGACCCTAGAGATGTAGGAGTTAGTCAGTGCCGCATGCGGATGAAGCTATCTGAACAAAAACGAGAATGCAGTATGGAAGATACTAGAGCAGATGGCGTAAACAGGCAGGTCGCAGGCCACCAGGGCATATCAATTGTCTCCCTCAATCTTATCCAATGAGGCAACTAGGAGGACTGTAGCGGATCTGATAGAGGACCTCATCCCCAGCATGGGGATGATAGCTGACAAGTTAACTACGGTCGAGCAGATCCACAAGAGGGTCACTGACCTTGAGTCTCTCTCACGTCTGCCGAAGCAAGTGGAGGAACTTACTGATAAGGTAGCTAAAATAAAGCTACCTGCCCCTTCTGCACCACCTGTACCTGTACACCGAGTCCATCTTGTACAGGAACATGCATCGGGGCCTCAGAGTGGCTGGGTGGAGGATCAGACTTACACCCAGCAGGACCAACATGCACCCCCACAAGTGGAGACCGGATACGAGGAGCCTCCGCAGGTGTTCGAGATCAACGAGCTGTGGTACAGCCGTGACCCCGTCAACAGACAGTCGGAGATGGGGAATGGTCAGCCTCACTGACCTTCCCCAGCTTACCAGGAAACCAGCTCCGTCCCCGCACCGCGCTTCGTTCAGTCCAGGCCCGAACGAGGGTACCAGCCTCAGCAGCACCAGCAACAACAACGCAAATTCCACTCGGGCCAGCAGGACCCGACACCGTCCCATCAGCAGCAGCAGTATCGGCATGGCCAGCAGGGCCAGTACAGAACCTCATCTGCAAGTCAGCATTAACAAGTCCAGCCCTCTGAATTGGAGTTCCTCACCTTGGCGATCTAGACCCTGTCTGATAGGGTCCAACAGATCCAGAATGACTATCTGGATATGAGAACCGATCTGAGTTGTGTCTCTCGTACCCAGGATCAACAAATGGTGCCAAAGACTCCAATTCCTGCACAGGTTCAGGCCAACCCGAACAGCTTAACCCATGGTCAAAACCGACCTCGTGATCAGGTATATTATTCAGATAATTTTTTATCTGAACATGAGATCCTTTCGTATGATAATGTGAATCATATGTCCCTCAGGAGCGGAAGGACCGTGACCATACCTGATCAGGCACGGGCATCGAAGGAAGAAGCCGCCAAGTCTCTACCTAAGGAGTACTTGGAGGAAGAAGAGGAGCAGCACCACCATCACCACCGACAAAAGAAGAGGACTTCAGGGTCCTCGAAGCAGCAACCCTGCACCAGCAGAGAGTCTGACGAAACCGACAAAGAGCCCACACCTCCATCTGAGGAGAACCGTCAAGAAGTCGCAGAAGACGCATCATCGGTTTCGCCACAGCATTTTTCTTTTAATCAGAGTCAGAGTCCAAGTCTGTTTCAGAGTCTGAGTCGTGTACAGAACTCAGTTCCAGATTTAAATGAAAACATTTCAGTTTCAGAACATGAGTGAGAGTCATTAATCCCTTTCCCCTGAGCTCTCAAGGGTGGAAAGAAGAAAATGAAAAAATCCAAAAAGATGACCCTGAGATGGCAGAGTTCTGCAACAAACACATCAAGGTCACAATCCCCTTTGACAAGTACGTGGAAATGACTCCTGTATTTCAGAAGTACCTTAAGGTGAGATGCACACCGACTAGGGTTAGCAGGAAAACCAAAAGCCGTGTTGAGAAACACGTCCTGTCAATAGCCACGACTTGTGCAATAAAGAACTCGTTTCCAAGGAAACAAAGAGACATGGGTGCACACTATGTGGTGAGTCATGTTGATGACATCGCGTTTGCACGCACTCTCTTAGATAACGGATCCTCAATTAATTTAATGCCTACAGCCCTATATGAGCGGCTTAATCTCGGACCTCTTAGGAAATCTAGAGCCCTCGTACAGTTTGCTGATAAATCAACCAAGAGGTCCCAAGGAGAATTGAGGAATGATGTGATCAAAGTCGAGGGTCAGGAATACATGGTGGAGTTTACGGTCCTAAATATAGAAACCCCTCGTAATTGGAGAGACTCCCAGATCATCTTAGGCAGGCCCTTCCTTAGGACAGCAGGGGGCTTGTTTGATTACAAGATCGGGAAGATCCAGTTCCAAACTCTAGGCGGAGATGAGGAACTTGAGATGAAGCAGACCAGATGGCAGAGACCGGATTCTGAATCCAGAACCGAGTACTCTTCAACCGAAGCAGACTGCGACCATGTAGACACAGTTGGGCAATGGAGATAGAACCCAGCCAGCACCGATGAGTCCCTCCCCTCCGGAGATGATCCCGTGCATGAGTCAGTTTGCGAGGTCCTCAGAGATGAGTACAGCTCAGAACCTGCATCTCCCTACATCTTCGATGACTTAGAGGTTCAGCTGGGCCTGTCAGCCCTTCCCTCTTTAGGACAATCGGAAGATGAGGATGACGAGTCAGACGTGGCTTTTGCCGATTGCATGGAGACTTTTGACCATGCGACTCTAGAGCCGAATAGCTTGGTGGTAGCAATTACAGAGAAAGATCTAGCCACTTCCAACACCGAGCCAGATTCGATTGAGCCAGATTTCCTAGACAATCACACCTTACCTGAACTCAAGCCTTTACCCACAACATTGAAATATGCCTTCCTTGCGGGTCAAGAGAAGAAATATCCGGTCATCATCAGTTCGTGATTGACCGAGGAGCAGGAATCTCGCTTGCTAGAGATCCTGGAGAAAAACCGCAAGGTAATAGGCTGGAGCATTTCCGATCTCCATGGGATAAATCCCGCTCTATGTTCGCACCATATCTACTTGGAGAATGAAGCCAAGCCCTCTCGTGAATTCCAACGTCGTTTGAATCCAAATTTACGAGAAGTAGTGAAGAAGGAGATAGAGAAATGGTGCAACACGGGTTTCATTTATCCCATCTCCGACTCGAAATGGGTGGCCCCGATCCATGTGGTACCGAAAAAGTCGGGAATTCAGACGACCACCAACGAGGACGGAGAGGAGATCGTGACGCGAATGCCCACATTGTGGCGCGTCTGTGTGGATTACAGACGTCTGAATGGCACGACGAAGAAGGATCATTTTCCCCTACCATTCATTGATCAGATCCTTGAGAGACTAGCGAGGAAAGAGTTCTTCTGTTTCTTGGATGGGTTCTCGGGCTACAATCAAGTAGCCATAGCTCCGGAGGACCAGGAAAAGACCATGTTCACATGCCCCTTTGGTACCTATGCTTTTAGGCGCATGCCCTTTGGGTTATGCAATGCTCCAGATACTTTTCAAAGGTGCATGATTGCTGTATTCACTGAAATGGTCGGCGAATTCCTGGAAGTCTTCATGGACGACTTCTCGGTCCACGACGATTCCTTCGATTCCTGCCTTAGGAATCTGGACCGAGTCCTCAAACGTTGTTGTGAGGTCAATCTAGTGCTCTCCTGGGAGAAAAGTCACTTCATGGTGACGGAGGGCATTGTGTTGGGGCACGTCATCTCCAAGAGAGGAATGGAGGTTGACCCTGCCAAGGTGGATGTGATCAGACGACTCCAGCCACTAACCAGCGTCAAACAGTTGCGGTCGTTCCTCGGGCATGTCGGATTTTATCGGAGATTCATCAAGGATTTTTCTAAGATTGCCCGACCGCTAACTGAGCTTTTAGGCAAAGACATGGAGTTTGTTGTTAATCACAAATGTCTTGAGGCCTTTAAGCTATTACAAGGAATGATCATGGGCGCCCCGATCCTACAAGCTCCAGATTGGTCTCTACCTTTTGAGATCATGACGGACGCCTCAGATTTTGTTGTTGGGGCTGTGTTAGGACAGAGAAGGGATGGCGTCATGTTTGCAATTCACTATGCAAGCAAAGTTCTTGATACCGCTTAGCATAACTATACAGTTACGGAAAAGGAGATGCTTGCGGTAGTGTTTGCCTTGGACAAGTTTAGATCTCATTTAATTGGATCCAAGGTAATTGTGTTCACTGATGACACGACGCTGCGATACTTGATGGAGAAGAAGGATGCGAAGGCGCGTCTTCTTCGGTGGATTTTTCTTATCCAGGAGTTTGATTTGGACATCCGTGATAAACCTGGAAAGAAGAACGTAGTAGCCGATCATCTCTCTCGTCTCGAAGATCTTAATACTTCCGAGGATTCACCTATTCGAGACTCCTTCCCTGACGAGTCGATTTTTGTTATCGACTCACTCCCATGGTATGCCAACATCGTGAACTATCTTGTATCCAAGAAGGTTCCTGAAGGTTGGTCCAAGAGCCACATCGACCGATTGAAGTCGGATGCTAGACACTACCATTGGGAGGATCCGATCCTTTTCTTTGAAGGATCGGATTGTGTCTGGAGATGGTGTATTCCTCAGGAGGAATACCAGAGTGTCCTTTCTTTATGCCACAACTTGGAGGCAGGAGGACACCACTCCGGGAAGACGATCGCATGGAAGGTACTTTAGTGTGGCTTTTACTTGCCGACTCTATTTCGCGATGCCATCACCTTTGCGAAGTCGTGCCCAGTATGCCAGAGAATGGGAGGAACCGTTGGTTCCAAGGATGAGATGCCTATGCAGCATGCCATCATTTGTGATGTCTTTGACGCCTGGAGCATGGATTTCATGGGCCCATTCCCTGTTAACCACGAGTTCGAATACATCCTTCTTGCGGTAGATTATCTATCCAAGTGGGTGGAGGCTATCCCGACCCGAGCCGTAGACAGCAGGACTGTCTGTAAATTCTTCAGAGAGCACATCATCTCTAGGTTCGGGATTCTCAAAATGACGATATCAGATGGGGGTAGCCACTTTGTAAACCGGGAGGTGAAGAAACTCCTGAAGGACTACGACATCGAACACTGTGTCGCTACTCCTTACCACCCACAGACTAATGGTATGGCTGAGGTGTCGAATCGGGAGGTGAAGACTATTTTGCAAAAGTTTGTCCGCCCAGACAGGAAGGACTGTCTCTGATTCTGGATCAGGTCCTATGGGAATATAGGACAACTTACAAGACACCGTTAGGAACCTCCCCATTCCGACTGGTATTCGGAAAGCCGTGCCATTTGCCCACAGAACTAGTGCACAAATCAGAATGGGCAATCAAGAAGGTCAATTGGAACACGCACCTTGGGCAGAAGCAGAGAGATATGGATCTGAATGAGCTTGTAGAAGTCAGAAACCGCGCATATGACAATAGTTTGGTGTAAAAGGACAAGGTTAAGAGTTGGCACGATAGATATATCAGACGAAAGACCTTTGTTCCTGGACAGAAGGTATGGTTGTTTAATGCCATGCTGAAGATCTTCCAAGGCAAGTTGAAGTCCAAATGGATAGGCCCATTTGTCGTCCGTACGGTGCATGATAGTGGATGTGTCGAGATCTCAGATCTCGCAGATGACGCACCAACATTCCCAGTGAATGGACAACTGCTGAAGCATTTCGTCGAATCAAATGAGCAGTTAGTCCATGCTGAGGAGATTGTATTCATGCGCGAGACATATTCAGTCGATACACATCGAGCCATGCTTGAGGCCTTGCAGCAGTGAGCTCTAGCCATCAGCAGCATCTTGTAAGATTCAGACCGACTCACTTGTATATATCATCATTCCTGTACATTATGTCCTTTCTCCCCTGCGACTCTAGTAACTCATCCCAACTTCATCTATCTCTATCTTGGACTATACTTAGGATGACCAAATCCTAAGTATAGGGGGGATGAGTCACCTGAGTCTGTTCACTGTACATTCTCCAGATCACATCGGTCCTCATACCCACTCCTGTCCTATACTTAGGCTGACCTGAGCCTAAGTATGGGGGGGTCGATGCCCGTCGTGTATATATACTCCTCCATTTCCCCTTCTACCCTCGCCCGCCCCATTTTTCTTCTTCTACACTTAGGCTGCCAGAGCCTAAGTATAGGGGGCAGGATGACTTCTATACCTTTTTGTTATTTTAGCTCTCCTACGCTTACCACGAGCTATGTCTTTTTTCTCGCTTTTCGTGCTCTGAGGACATAGCACACGCTAAGTATAGGGGGCGTGTATATATTACATATATACTTTACCCATAGCTCGTACTTTCGCGTATTTTCACGTATTTTTGTATATTTTGCAATAATTACGGGTGGGTAAAAATTGAAAAAAATTTTGTTGTATAATACTTGTAAAAATTGAAAAAAACTTGTAAAATACATGTATACTTGTATATTGTATAACACTTGTATACTTTGTATAATACTTATAAACTCTTGTAAATTGTTGTAACATAGGAGATATACCAAAGTTTTGAAAAACAACAAACAAAAAAACAACAAAAAAATAGGCTTCTTATTTACTTCTGCATATCATCCTTGCATTCAAAAAAAAGTCTTGCATTTCATTCATCTACATAGCATGTCATCTGCATCTCATTTTCATATATTGCATATGCAAAGTGAAAAGCTAGTGGGTTCTGAACATGTTATGAGTAGATATTGAGGATGGACCTGATTTGACCTTAATCCACCTAATTTCAGAGGAACCTTATATGAACTGGAGTTAAGATTTCTCAGGTCAAGTGACTTAATTCTTTGAGTCCACAAGTCTATGTTCACATGTCATCTTAATCAGTCTAAGTAGAATATCTCATGCACACGCATGATTCTTTTAGATAATGACCTAACTTGGATAAGCACCATGCACGTAGCACTTCATTGATGAGGTGGTGAGGAGGCAGAATCCTTTAGCTTGGAGTAGCACACGGGTGGAAACATCCGTCCTCCTCTGGGGAGGATAGTGCATCTCAACCTAGTCTAATGGTGTTGACATCTAAGGACGGGATGTTGTGGGTTGCAATAATGCTTCAAAAGAGGGATAGTCTACTGGCTCGAGAGGAAAAACTTCTAACGTACATGCTGCACCACGTATATAGTTCAAAAAAAAGGAAAAAAAAAGAAGAAAAAAATGCAAGAACTCTAAAAAATAGACAAGCCAGCTAGAAAAAAATACCTGTCGGAGTATGTATATTAGCAAGAAGTCTGCAGGTGGATGACTTGGCTACACTGGTCAGGCATCCCGGGATAGGTAGCTACACTGGCTATCGTCCATTCTTTTCTCCACCCCCTCCTCTTGAGCTGGTCGCTGATGACACGGATTCCCGAGCGACTAAGGCAATCAGGTATCTAAGACGGTCGTTGCGACCTCAATCACTCAGATGTGTCGATCAAGAAAAATGAACCACTCAAAACAGATAAAATCGATCGAAATACGAAGTAGCGGTCCTGCTATGTGATTAACCTGGTATAGCACCCAGGGTCGAACTCAAGGAGCACGGGTTGGCCGAGAGGCCTACGAAGTAGTAAAAATAAAGAAAATAAAGAAAGAAAATATTTTTAGTGGTTTTTAATTATTTTTATATTTTTTTGGATTTTTTAAGTAATTAAGAAAATAAGAAAACAAAGAGGGCACACACTTCAACAAATTATTAAATGCACAAAAATTCAACCAAAAATTCAAACAAAAATATTTTTATGTATTTTATATTTTTTAGTGTTTTTGGTGAATTTTTGAGAATTTTCTGATGTGTATTTTATTTTCTAAAAAGAAAACAATGCCTAAAATAAAGGGTACTGTCCAGCCGGGCCAAAAAGCCCTAGATAAAATATCTAAGGCCTCAAAATGGCCTGGAGGTAATTTTCCTGTAAAGTAGATAAGACAAGGAAAATTTAGGTACCAATTTTATTATTTTTGGGTTTTTAATTTATTTATTATAATTTTTATGGGTTTTTGAGTGTTTTTGGGTTTTTAGTGTTTTCCAGTAATGAAAAATAGCCAAAATTGGCTAGAAAATCAAGCTAAGTAAAACAAACAGTAGCTAATTTTTATAGATTTTTTAAGTGAGTTTTTATATTTTTTGTGAATTTTCAAACTGGACAGTAACAAAAATGAAGGTTTTTGAATTTTTAAAAATAGCAAACAAAATAAAAAATGTCCTCAAAAATCCACAAAAATCCTACACCATGGCAGGAGCCATATGTCAAATTTTCGTTGGATTTGGAGGTGATTTGATATTTTATGCAAAAATAAAGATAGGGCACTGTGCAGAGGGACCAAAGTGCAAATACCCAAAGTTCTGGGGGTCCTGGTGCAAAATACCCAGCAAAACATGCGCCACGGGCGTGCCTGGGGCACTCAGGGACCTAGATGTAAGAAAAATAAGTTCCGAGGACTTATTGGTAACAGGTACCAAAAGTCCAGGGGCCCTATCTGCAATTTACCCAAAATAAACGCACATGCGGAAATAAATCATTCACAGGGGTAGAAGTGCAACTAAGAGAAACTTTTCATTCAATTTATAACATCCAGAACTACAAGGGTATCTACTGCAAATAACCCAAACAAATCACGTGTCGAAGCACGTGTCCACAACTGGCAGGGGTGTAAATGCAAATAACATAAAGCTCAGGGTCCACTATGTAAATTACCCTAAAACTAAACAAGTAGCTTAAATAATTACAGGACTAAAGCGAAATAAAATAAAGACAGGGGCCTAAGGGTAAATTACCCTTTATTAAGCGGGGGCGTTGGATGCGCGCCACGTGTGGATCTGACGGTTGCGGATGGTGGGCGCTCCGGATCGTCCCTCCTCCGATCGGATGGTGCTGGTAGCTCCAAGGATGGACGGCCAGGATCTGAGCTGGAGCGAGGCGGGGCGATCGACGACGATGGAGGGTCCTCGAAGAACAGGTCCCCGGCGAGCTTCGCCGGGCTCGTGCGTGCGCTAGGGTCCTCCGGGGAGCCTTCTGAAGGTCGGAGAAGAATCACGGAAGGCTCCCGCATCTGCCGGTGGGCTCCGATGATCGAGCCAAGCTCCGAGGAGCTTGGACGGCGTCGGCGGAGCTGGGTCTCCTGGCTGAGTGGCGAAGGGCCTCAGACAACCCTCGTTTCGATCTGAAAAGAGCACCAGAAGACTCACGGGTCGAGGGCAAATTGCCTCGACCCGGTTAGGCGAAGTGGGGGTGGCTGGTGCGTCGGGACGGCGAGCTCCGGCGAAGGGGGTGGACGGAGGAGCTCGGTTCCCAGCTCCTGTGCGAGCTGGGTTGAGTGAGTGGGTGAAGAATGTGCGTCAGACGAAGGCGAACGTGAGGGTCGATTCCGATGATCGGATAGTGGTCGGAACAGGGGTGAATCGGAGAAATACGACGGCGGCGCAAATTGGGCGAAACTGGAAATTAAGGGAAATGGGTAGCCTAAGGGGTTACCTGGGTGAAGGAATAGACTAGGAAGGAGCTGGGGATGCTCCTGGTCGTCGCCTCGAGGGTCGTCTCTGCCCGAGGCTCGGAGCTCTCGCTGGTGGCGGAGCTGCGGCGGCTACGTCGGCGGATCGATGGATTCACTCCTTCTCCTTGCTGCAACAGGTCGGGGATGCGAGCTGTCACCTCACACACTCTTTGGAGCTCACTAGAGAACGAGGCGAATGGCCAAAGATGGAGAGAGAAGGTGGCGGGGCTCGCTTATATGCGTTGGAGGGGTCCGGCTAAGACGGGCTCGGGTAGGTCGATGAAGCGCGCGGATCCCGGGGTGGATGCCCGGCGAAGGTGTCGGATGTGGGAGGTTCAAAACGGAGCCGGGGTTTAGGGAAATGGGTGTCGGGTCGAGCGGGTAGAAATAGGAGAAGTCGAGTCCGGAGCTTAGACCCGTGGGAAGTGGTCCTGGGGGGGCTAGTTGATCGGGCGGTCAACATCCCCAGGACCCAATGGGATTCGGCCACGTGGCTGGATCTTGAAGTGACAAATATGGGTAGCTAGGGGCCGAATCTGCAAAAACTCAAAACATGAAATATTTTTCTTTTATTTTTTCCTATTTTTTAGTGATTTTTAATTAATTTTTGGAAATAAAAATATGCTATATACATAATATGTACTATATATAGGTATATATACAATATATAGGGTTTGGATTTTTGATTTTTAAATGTTATTTTTGTGCAATTTTATTCCTATTTTATATTTTATTTATTTTCATTATAAAATAAGGAATAAAAAGGTATTTTTATTTGATTTTGATTATTTATTTACATAGGTAAAATAAATATATATGTACATCTATATACATGGTATATGTACAATGTATTTTTGTATTTTTAATTTTTCTATTTTTGTTTTGTTTTTGTTTTCATTGTTTTTATTTTATTTATTTACAATATATAACATAGTTTATTTACAAAAATTATAAAAGTTGATTTTATATATTTACAAGGCTAAATAAATACATATGTGTGGTTTATGTACATGGTGAAGGTGATGTTTTTGTTCCCTTTTTGATTTTTATCTTTTTATTTTGTTTTTATATTTTTCTAAATATATACAAGTATTTACAAGCATATTTTTGGTGAGGAAAATATATTTATATTTATTTACATAAATATTTACACAAGAGCTCCTATCTCCCTCTACTTTGGCTTTTATGCGGTCAGGCCCATGCTGAGCCCTCCCTTGGGTTAGGTTGCTCAATATTTATCTTAAATATTTCCCTCTTTTTCTTTTTAATCTTTATTCTTTTATTTTTGCACAAAAACATGCTAATTATAGGTTTTTACACAATGCATGCTTTTGGTAATTATTTGTATTTACACATATCTACATGCATTTGCATAGGTTTTTGTAGCTAAAATATAAGAATAAAGAGTGATGAATGGGTATTCATCACCCCCCTATACTTAACTTTGCTAGTCCCTTAGCAAACACTTATTTGAAAAAGAAGTGAAAAAGCAAGAAAGAAAAAGAAAAAGAGGATGTACATGGATCAAGGTTGATTATTAAACTTGCCTTCATTAAATTGGGGTATGGAGCTCGATCAGATCTTTGGATTATTAATGTGTCGGAACCTTATTTAGACTTAAGCTTAAAACTCAACAGCCTCTAAGTTCCACTAATCTATAACCAAGACTCCTCAATGCTCCAGATCAGAACAAGTCATCAATCAGAAACCCTGAAGACCATGAATCTTTTCTTGTCCTGTGAAAGTGAAGTCTAAGCTCTCCACCTCAGAAATGGCAACTTGACAACCCTCCCCAACAAGGTAACTCTATGACCTCAATCTGGCCACTCTTTCCTCGAGGAGCGGGGTATTCCCTTCTCAGTTCAAGTTCAACCGGCTCAAGAAGAGGGGGAAGAAGAGAATGGGTCAAGGCCAGTGTAGCCAAGTACCCTTGGGAGCTTGACCAGTGTAGCCAAGTCTCCCTGCTGCAAGCTACAACAGGTGGGTCATGTAACTCAAGCTTTGCTTATTGCACTCTATATACATACTCCGGTGGGATTATCATTTTCTCTCAGACCCACCACTTTTTTGGAGTTCTTTTCTTTTTGCACATTTTTTTTTCAAGTGCATCTGTACAACATATACATGTGCAGCATATATACAAGGAGTTTTTCCTCTTGAGCCAGTAGACTATCCCTCTTTTGAAGCTTTATTGCAACCCACAACTCCCGTCGTTAGACCTCATGGCAACCAGACCAAGTTGAGACGCACTTCCTTCACTAAAAGAAGAAGAGAGGTTCCACCTAGAAGTACTACCCTCATATGCTACCCCAAGTCAAGGAAGATTGCCTCCTCACCACCTCATCCGTAGAGAGCTCGGTGCATAGTGCTGGTGTCCAAGTAAAGCCATAATCTATATGAGTCATGTGTTGTTGTTAAGTGCTCTACTTAGGCTCATTGAGATGACATGTGATCACAGCCTAGTGGACTCAAAGAATTAAGTCACCATGGACCTGAAAAGCCTTAAACCTAAGCCCTATAAGGTTCCTCTTAGAAATTAGGTGGATTAAGATCTTAATCAAGCTCCATTTATCAATTTGATTCCAGGCTAGTTTAAATGTCAGCTATCATCCAGAAAAACTATATACATATGTACAAAAGATGCTTATTTACACACATTTTACAAACATGCAAAATTTTTGAAATCATGAATGGATGATGCATGAAGTGCAAGTTTTGCAAAAAGAAATTTACACACATTTACACAAGATTTTTGCAAACTTTTGATTTTCAAAACATTTTGGAAAAATTTTGTACTATATACATAATTTTGATACAAAAATATTTACACAAGCTTTACACAAAAGATTTTTGAAATCATTTTTACAAAAAATAATTTGTACACTAGCTATTTATGTGCAAATAAAAGAAGTTTATGTACATGAAAAATTTTTAATTTTTTGTGATTTTTAGCCATTTTTATTTATTAACACACTCACACAAAGTACGAGTTATGGCTAAAGTATATATGAAATATATACACAACCCCCTATACTTAGCTCGAACGATGTCCTCAGAGTCAAGAGCGATGAAGAAGACATAACTCGTGCTAGGTATAGGGAAGTGAAAAGAAAGGCTATATACAAAGAAGAAGAAATAAAAAGTCAAGAGGGTCTCGGGTCTTCCCCCTATACTTAGGATTAAGTAATCCTAAGTATAGCAGGCTGTATACTAAGGGAAAAACCGAGTGGAGAATGTACAGGGTCCACCCCCCCATACTTAGGGTGAAATATCCCTAAGTATAAGCAGCAAAAACAGGGGTAAACAGGAACGACAGAAATACCCAAAAGGTCTCGCATCCCCCCTATACTTAGGGTAAAGTGCACCCTAAGTATAACATAATCACAAGATGAAGGAAGGGATGTGGGACTAAAGAATGTAGTGATATGGACATCTGGATCTATACAAGGCGGAGGAACAGTGAAACTCAGGCGTGGGATGTATTAGATGTGAGTCAAAGACCACATCTCACGCGAAATGAATAGGGGCAGGATCAGCGACCCGCGGCTCATGATCTAGAAATGGCTTGAGTCGTTGGCCGTTCACTCGAAATGTACTCTCAGAAGACAACTCAGATATATCAATGCTACCGTTGTCGTGTACCCTTCTGACCAAGTAAGGTCCCTTCCATTTGCTCTGTAGCTTCCCTGGAAATAATCGTAGCCTCGCATCAAACAGCCATACTCTCTGTCCAATCTCAAAATGCTTGTGGCTGATATGAGAATCATGCCACTCCTTCACTTTCTCCTTATAATGTAGGCTGTTTGAGAAAGCTGTATCTCTAAGCTCCTCCAGGGCTGCTAACTCTGCCCTCCTCTGGTCTCCCATACCATCTGGATCCATAAGAATATCTGTAACTGCCCAAAGTGACTTGTGCCTCAGCTCAACAGGTAAATGGCATGGCTTGCCATATACGAGGCGAAAGGGAGATGTGCCCAATGGTGTCTTGAAAGACATCCTATATGCCCACAAGACCGAGTCCAAAAGCTGTGACCAATCCTTTCGGTCAGGGCGGACGACTTTCTACAATATAGTCTTGATCTCCCTATTCGACACCTCGGCTAGACCATTCGTCTGTGGATGGTAAGGTGTAGCAACACGATGGTCTATACCGAACTCGCTAGCAAGGGCCTTCACCTGGTCATTGATGAAGTGCGATCCCCCATCAGAAATCAGAACTCGTGGAACCCCGAACCGCGTGATGATATGCTTCCTCAAAAATCTGCAAACTGTCCTCGCATCAGCGGCTCCGGTGGGGATAGCCTCCACCCAACGACTAACATAATCAACGGCCAACAGAATGTACTCAAATCCCTGACTCTTAGGGAATGGACCATGAAATCGATGCCCCATGCGTCAAAAACCTCACAAAAGTGAATTGGCTGCATCGGCATCATATCACGCTGTCCACAAGTGCCCATCCTCTGACAGTCAGTACACCTCTTCACGAACTCATCTGAGTCCTTGAAGAGGGTAGGCCACCACAAGCCGGATTGGAGCACTTTCTGTGCCGTTCTCCTCCCAGAATGATGTCCTCCTGCCTCAAGCTTGTGGCAGTAAGTGAGGACGCTATGGTATTCCTCCTGAGGAATACACCGACGCCAGACGCTATCCCCTCCTTCGTGGTAAAGGATGGGATCCTCCCAATGGTAGGACTTGGCCTTCGCAAGGAAGGTCTCAAGCCTCTGCCTGGGCCAATCTTGTGGGACTTTCCCAGCAACGAGAAAGTTGACAATATCGGCGTACCATGGGAGTGAGGCGATAGCAAGGATCGCCTCATCTGGGAAGGTATCTCTAATAGGGTCAATCTGCTCAGTCTCCTCAGGCTGCTCTAAACGGGAGAGATGATCCGCCACCACATTCTTGACTCCAGGCTTATCCTTGATCTCAATGTCGAACTCCTGGAGTAGAAGGATCCATCTAGTCAATCTGGCCTTGGCATCCTTCTTTGCCATGAGGTACCTGATGGTGGTGTGATCTGTAAACAAAGTCACTCTAGATCCAATGATATACGATCTGAACTTATCTAGGGCAAACACTACGGCTAGCATCTCCTTCTCTGTGACCGTATAATTCCGTTGGGCGGAATCCAATGTGCGGCTAGCGTAGTGGATAGCAAATGGAACTCCATCCCTCCTTTGTCCCAGCACTGCCCCTACGGCAAAATCGGAGGCATCCATCATGATCTCGAATGGGAGAGACCAATCAGGCGGCTGGAGGACATGAGCCTCTATAACACACTGCTGGAGAGTCGCGAAGGACGAAAGACACGTGTCATCGACAAGGAACTCGGTGTCTTTCGTCAAGAGGTCAGTCAACGGCCGGGCAATCCTGCTGAAATCCTAAATAAATCTCCTATAAAATCCAACGTGCCCCAGGAATGACCGAAGCTGCCTCAAATTGGACGGCGGTGCGAGTTTTCTAATGACATCAACCTTGGCCGGATCCACCTCCATGTCCCTGTTGGAGATGATGTGGCCAAGCACCGTCCCTTGAGTCACCATGAAGTGACTCTTCTCCCAAGATAGAACCAAATGGAACTCAATACATCGCTGGAGTACTCGGTCTAGGCAGTCAAGACAGGAGTCGAATCCATCGCCGTAGATCGAGAAATCGTCCATGAAGACCTCCAAACACTCCCCTACCATGTCCGAAAAGATCGACAGCATGCACCTCTGAAAAGTCGCAGGGGCATTGCATAGCTCAAATGGCATGCGTCGAAAAGCATATGTGCCGAAGGGACAGGTAAAGGTGGTCTTCTCTTGATCCTCAGGAGCGATGGCCACCTGGTTGTAGCCCGAGTACCCATCCAGGAAGCAATAATGGCTCTTCCCTGCCAGTCTCTCAATGATCTGGTCAATAAAAGGCAGGGGGAAATGGTCCTTCTTGGTGGCCTGGTTGACTCTCCTGTAGTCAACACAGACCCTCCAAGAGGTGGGTACTCGTGTAGCAATCTCCTCTCCCGACTCACTGATCATAGTCGTGATGCCCGTCTTCTTGGGCGCCACATGCAAGGGGCTGACCCACTTGGAGTCGGAAATGAGATAAATAAAATCTGCACTCCACCATTTTGATATTTCCTTCATCACAACCTCTCTCAGGTTGGGGTTCAGTCACCGCTGGAACTCATGCGACGGCTTCGCCCCCTCCTCAAGATAGATATGGTGGGAGCACACTGATGGACTAATCCCATGGAGATCTGCTACGCTCCATCCGATTGCCTTGCGGTTCTTTTCAAGAACCCCCATCAAACGGGATTCTTGCTCTCCAGTCAGACCGGCGGAGATGATGACTGGGTACATCTCTGGCTCGCCCGCAAGGAACCGATACTTCAGCGAAGTAGGGAGCGGCTTCAGCTCTGGAAGACTGGGTGCTGGCAAATCTGGCTGCGGAAGGAAATGAGTGAATGCTGCTAAGTCTGCCAAATCTGCATGGGAGAAAGAAAGCGAACTCTCGCAAACTGGATCTGGAGAAGGCTGCTCAACTGTGCTGTCTCTAATCTGCTTTGTATCAACCTCCTCCTCATTTGTAGGCTCAGGTGGACTCAAGTCTGGCATCTGATCATAGCAATCGGCCCAATCAGACTCTGAATCCGAGGGATCTGCATCAACCGCGGTGGCATCAGTACCACCGTCACACAAGGTGGCCTCAGCACCACCATCATTGATAATCGTGTCACGATCAAGGACCGGCTCTACTGCCTCTGTGGTATCCTGAACCAAGGCTGTGCTCTCCAAGCTCTCCTCTGCTGCCATCTCTGCATTAGTGGTGTCTGGAAATGAGAGGATGGCATGTGCTGAAGGATCTGCCCATGCTGCCTCATCATCTGTGATCACAAAATCACAGTCTTGGTGGATGTCTAGCTCGGCGTCTGTCAGCTGCTCTGAATCGGTGCTAGCCTCTGAGCGTGCTCTCTCTCTGGCTCTGTAGTCCTCGACCGTCTCTATTTGTATACTTTCGCCCTCAACGCGAAAGTATACCTTCCCACTATCATGATCAGTCACCGCCTTGGCTGTGGCCAAGAACGGACGACCGAGGATGATGGGGGTATCGGTCACTGAATCAGGGATCTCCATGTCCAACACTACGAAGTTCACGGGGAATTGCAGGCCCTGAATCGTGACGATAACGTCTCGCAACAATCCCTTCGGCCTCTTGACAGATCGATCAGCAAACTGAAGGACTGTCCTGCTCTGTCGAAGAGTGCCCAACTCGAAGCGGTCGAGAAGGGCTGCCGGAAGTAGGTTGATCGACGATCCACTATCTAATAGAGTCCGGTCGAACCTCTGCTCACTAATCTGGCATCTGACATACGGGGCCCCTGAATCTGGCCTCTTGGCCGGCAGACGGTTCTGGATCGCGAAACACGTGGCTCTCGTCAGCACATGAATCTCTGAAGTGTGGTTCCTCCTCCTCCTCCTGACTGTGGTCCTGTCTCTCAAAGATCGCTGAAGAAGGGGGATGTGCTGCAAAGCCTCCTGGAGGGTCAGCTGGATGTGAAACCTGTCGATCATGCTCTGGCTGAACTCCTCCTGCTCTCTCTTTTTTGGATCATTTTCTTTTTTCTTCCTCTTCCCCATCTGAAGGGCTCTAGGGAAGGGGATCACAGGGTCCTTCTCAGATGAAGGACTAGGAAAAGGCCTAGACGGCTCGACGGCCGGATCCGCACATACATCAAGCACCACAGTGGGACCAGAAGAAACTAAACCTTTTCCTTTATTCAAAATAGAGTTCTGAGATACATCCACACGAGGAAAGACAACCTCTCTATCAAAACAAACACCGGTGGCCTCAGTACCACCACGGGCTGGCTCTGCTGTTGCTGCTGCTGGATGTCTTGCGGCATCAGTACCGCGGGCTGGCTCGGCTAAACTGGTGGCGTCAGTACCACCTCCTCGAACTGGTGAAGCGGCGGCCTCAGTACCGCCGGTGGAATCAGCATCCTTGGTGGCATCAGTACCACCGTCATCAGGTGCGGCCTCAGTACCGCTCTCCTCCTCCTCATCTGGCGCTCTGGGTGGATCCTCGCGTCGTCGCTCAGATGAGGCGCCGCCTGCTGGTGCTCTACCGCTCCTAAGTGTAACAAAATCAACATCAAATAGATCCGAAGATGTATCAATAAATGGGTCACTAGGAGTGGCATGCTCAGTATGAACTACCTGCTCAGACTTCCTCTTGAGGCTATTCGGATTCGGCTCGATCTGTGCAGGAATAGCGGCCTTCCCTCTCACCAGGTCCCGCATCTCCTGGCGGAACTCGTCCATATCCCGTCGAAAAGTGGCCTGCTGATCCGTGAGGAGGCAGGCGATGTCATCCAAGGCGGGGCTCTCGTGAGAGCCCGACGGGTAGCCTCTCTGGTGCTGAGGCTGCTGGAACTGCTGGTGGTGCTGCTGAGAGGGGTAGGAGGAAGGATGTTGCTGGTATGCTGGGTGAGCCTGCTGCTCACGTCTCCAAGGCTGTCCCTTCTGCTGATAGGGACGAGGACCAAAGGACGAAGGCTGGTGTGACTGATATGCTGGGGGCTGCTGTTGCAGCTGGTGATCTCTCTGCTGGGAGTACTGCCCTCCCTGACCGGCTGGCAGCTGCTGGGGCTGGGTACCTCCACTCCCCCACCTGAATCCGGGATGGTCTCGTCGGATCCCAGGCTGGGGACGGTCATACCAAATCCCGTTGACATCCATCAACGGCTCTGCATCGTAGGGGGCTGGCGGGAGTATTGCCAGAGGCTGATCCGGCTGGTAGACCACCATCTGCATGTCTGGAGATGGTGGGGACTGGTAGGTGGGCTACGGCTGCTGGTACGGCTCCGCCTGTACAAGGTGAACCTGTCTAGGCTGCTGTAGGGAGCTGGAGCGCTGGGACGAGCTGCTGCTGCCGTCGGTATCGCCTCGCGACTGAAGATGGGGCTGTGAAGCCGTCTGTGCCTCCTGGAGACACATGAGCTGGGTCTTCATGTCGCTCAGAGTCTGTGCCATATGATCCATCTGAGTGAGGCTCTGGCACTACTTCTTCTCAATCAGCTCCATGCGGTCCAACTTCTCGCTGATGATACCCATGTCCGCAGCGGACGACTCTGCCTGTGCTGCTGCGACTGTGGACGAACTGGAAGGACATGCATCGACCCGTGCTATCCGCTGGTACTGCACGGGTCCTGGCTGCTGCTGGGGTCTCTGTGTGTACAACCGGGTCTGGGACATCACCATGTAATTCTCAGCCATCTCCTCGAAGATGGCCCAGACCTGGTCGTGGTCCTTGGCGAAATAGGACCCGCCGCAAGAAGCATTCACCAGACCCTGAAGCTCTGGTGTCAACCCGCTGAAAAATCTCTGAACAAGGTTCGGCTTCGTGATGTCGTGGTGCGGGCATCTGTCCGTGAGCTCTCTAAACCTCTCCCATGCCTCGTGAAATTACTCGTTAGGGAGCATGGAGAAGTTGCTGATCAGGGCCCTCGCTGCATTCGTCCGCCCGAGTGGATAGTACTTGTTCAAGTACTCGGTGCGGAGCTGCTCCCAGGTGTAGACAAACTTCCCCAAGTGTTTCAGCCAGGTGGCTGCTCTATCTGCCAGTGAAAAGGTGAAGGCGATCATCCTGATCGTATCCTGGTCCACATGCCGGTCATGGACAATACTGCAAATCATCAGAAACTCCTGGAGGTGAAGGTGGGGCTCCTCAGTGGAAAGTCCGTGAAAACGGGGAAGCATCTGCAGGGTGTTCGGGGGGAACTTGAAGTCCCCCACGATAGCAGGTACCACCACCCAATGGTGCATCAGTGTAGATCGGGGGTTGTGCAACTCCCGCATCGGTCTCGGTGGTTCTCCTGCCGCGGCGGCTGCCGCTGCGGCGGCGGCTGCGGCTGCTGTTGCTGCTGCTGCGGCTCGCGCCTCTGCATCTGGTCCGTCCTCAGGCTCGCTCTGCTCGGAGGCGCTCCAACTCTCTCCTCATCTCAATCATGAACGCTCCTTGATCGCGTAACTGCTGGAACTGTCTCTAATGAGGCGATCAAGGTGGAGTTGATCGCTCCCTGATCCATCACGACGTGCTCTGTACGGGAACGATCCTCAGAACTGCCGGCCATGACGTCTGCTGCAAAATCAAATGAGCCCAACTCAGGTGTTGTCAAATCTATCAATCTCTCCTCGGGCTCATGTCTCTCAGGTCTGAAAGAAAGGGGGTCGAGGGGGAACAGGACGGAGTCATACTCGGGCTCGGAGAGCTGGTCTCGGCTCTCGCGGACCAACCTAGATGATTGGGTAGACGTGCTCGGAAGCGGTGCAGCCAGAGGCTGCCTAAGGGAGCGTCTACCCATCATCTTGATCTGGCGAGTAGGGCGGATGAGATCTGGAGAAACTATGATCACAAAACAAACCCCCGGTTCACCAACGCGACGCGAGCTGAAGACTGTGAAAGTTCGGTCAAATTATCTTGTCGATTTTATTAGGTGAACACACAAAATATCAGAGCGCTTACGTGACCTGTTAGGATACCCGATGCTATCCCAACTGACTGGCCCGCACGGAAAAGTCGGTAATCAGTCGGGACTAGCACCGGAGGGCTCTACCTAGGGTGCGGGTCACTCTCTCGCGCATCCAAACCATACAATGAGGGGGTTGCTCTCCCCAAGACAAAATTTTTAGGGTGAGCGGATTTTAAGATCAATAGTGTTAACCAGTCCCAATTTTATGGTTTCTCTTTTTAATCTTTTCCAAATAGAAAACAAAGGCCTAACGAATTTTTCGGTTCTCCTGGTTATTAAGTCCAAAACAGGGGGGAGAAGTCGAAAAAGCCGATGCGCGATAAAATCAATGATGCATGCTGAGTAAGAAATGCGTACCTTGTCTCCAACACTCTACATGCAAGTGATCCGCGCAGAATTGAAAGACTGAAAATAAACTACCTATATGATGCAATGGGAAAGCCGAGTCCTAGATGAGCAATTTCTAGCGCAAGAACCGTCTAACCGGTCACTGACCTTCAAGTCAAAGAGTTCGGTCTTGGCCCGTCCCTCCTCTGTCCGACAAATCGGGGGTAGGAGAAAGCGCTTTACAGGACGGGCTGCGGCACGTAGGCTTCGAAGGAAAATGAGTCGGTTATTTTTATTAATTGGTTATTAGTGAGTCCAATTACGTTCTATAGGAACAGATAATCAGTTAAGTGTTGGGACCCTACTAATTACGGCACAAGCAATAGAAATTCCTAAGTCTAGGGGCTCGAGCAAAAACCACGTAAACACCGGAAAAGGCAGAAAGAAAATAAAATAAAACCAAACCCGCGAAAAACCACGAAAATCCTAAGGGTCCCCCGAGCACACCGGTGCTCGGCGAAACAGACCCGCTAAGTCCAAGCAATGTCCACAAGTCCTGAGAGTGTCTTGTATTATTACAATAATAATAAAAAGAAAATTCCTCTCCCACTCAACTCTCTCTCACTCTCTCCTATGGCTCCGTGAAGAAAGGAGCCGCCTCCGAATCCTGCGGTTGCGTCGGCTTCTCGAGATCAGCCGCCTCGGTCCTCGGGCCCTCGCAAGAAAGAACAGAGTGGTCAGAACCAGATAATCAAATAATAATAAAAGAGAAATAAATGAAAATGAAAATAAGGGTATATATACAAAAATGCAAAAATAAAATAAACACACAAAAATAAAACAAAAATAACACAACAGAAAAGAAAATAAAACACAAATAAAATAAAAGAAAATATAAACAAAAGCCGCGAGAAAGCCGCGAGCTCTGAAAGAGCCGCGAAAAGCCGCAAAAACAAAAACAAAGAAAAAACAAAAACTACTAAGCCGTGCTCCCCGGCAACGGCGCCATTTTGATGACACGGATTCCCGAGCGACTAAGGCAATCAGGTATCTAAGACGGTCTTTGCGACCTCAATCACTCAGATGTGTCGATCAAGAAAAATGAACCACTCAAAACAGATAAAATCGATCGAAATACGAAGTAGCGGTCCTGCTATGTGATTAACCTGGTATAGCACCCAGGGTCGAACTCAAGGAGCACGGATTGGCCGAGAGGCCTACGAAGTAGTAAAAATAAAGAAAATAAAGAAAGAAAATATTTTTAGTGGTTTTTAATTATTTTTATATTTTTTTGGATTTTTTAAGTAATTAAGAAAATAAGAAAACAAAGAGGGCACACACTTCAACAAATTATTAAATGCACAAAAATTCAACCAAAAATTCAAACAAAAATATTTTTATGTATTTTATATTTTTTAGTGTTTTTGGTGAATTTTTGAGAATTTTCTGATGTGTATTTTATTTTCTAAAAATCAAACAATGCCTAAAATAAAGGGTACTGTCCAGCCGGGCCAAAAAGCCCTAGATAAAATATCTAAGGGCCTCAAAATGGCCTGGAGGTAATTTTCCTGTAAAGTAGATAAGACAAGGAAAATTTAGGTACCAATTTTATTATTTTTGGGTTTTTAATTTATTTATTATAATTTTTATGGGTTTTTGAGTGTTTTTAGGTTTTTAGTGTTTTCCGGTAATGAAAAATAGCCAAAATTGGCTAGAAAATCAAGCTAAGTAAAGCAAACAGTAGCTAATTTTTATAGAATTTTTAAGTGAGTTTTTATATTTTTTTGTGAATTTTCAAATTGGATAGTAACAAAAATGAAGGTTTTTGAATTTTTAAAATAGCAAACAAAATAAAAAATGTCCTAAAAAATCCACAAAAATCCTACACCATGGCAGGAGCCATGTGTCAAATTTTCGTTGGATTTGGAGGTGATTTGATATTTTATGCAAAAATAAAAATAGGGCACTGTGCACAGGGACCAAAGTGCAAATACCCAAAGTTCTGGGGGTCCTGGTGCAAAATACCCAGCAAAACACGCGCCACGCACATGCCTGGGGCACTCAGGGACCTAGATGTAAGAAAAATAAGTCCCGAGGACTTATTGGTAACAGGTACTAAAAGTCCAGGGGCCCTATCTGCAATTTACCCAAAATAAAACGCACATGCGGAAATAAATCATTCACAGGGGTAGAAGTGCAAATAAGAGAAACTTTTCATACAATTTATAACAACCAGAACTACAAGGGTATCTACTGCAAATAACCCAAACAAATCATGTGTCGAAGCACGTGTCCACAACTGGCAGCGGTATAAATGCAAATAACATAAAGCTCAGGGTCCACTATGTAAATTACCCTAAAACTAAACAACTGGCTTAAATAATTACATGACTAAAGTGAAATAAAATAAAGACAGGGGCCTAAGGGTAAATTACCCTTTATTAAGCGGGGGCGTTGGATGCGCGCCACGTGTGGATCTGACGGCTGCGGATGGTGGGCGCTCCGGATCGTCCCTCCTCCGATCGGACGGTGCTGGTAGCTCCAAGGATGGACGGCCAGGATCTGAACTGGAGCGAGGCGGGGCGATCGACGACGATGGAGGGTGCTCGAAGAACAGGTTCCCGGCGAGCTTCGCCGGGCTCGTGCGTGCGCTAGGGTCCTCCGGGGAGCCTTCTGAAGGTCGGAGAAGAATCGCGGAAGGCTCCCGCGTCTGCCGGTGGGCTCCGATGATCGAGCCAAGCTCCGGGGAGCTCGGACGTCGTCGGCGGAGCTGGGTCTCCTGGCTGAGTGGCGAAGGGCCTCAGACAGCCCTCGTTTCGATCTGAAAAGAGCACCAGAAGACTCACGGGTCGAGGGCAAATTGCCTCGACCCGGTTAGGTGAAGTGGGGGTGGCTGGTGCGTCGGGACGGCGAGCTCCGGCGAAGGGGGTGGACGGAGGAGCTCGGTTCCCAGCTCCTGTGCGAGCTGGGTTGAGTGAGTGGGTGAAGAACGTGCGTCGGACGAAGGCGAACGTGAGGGTCGATTCCGATGATCGGATAGTGGTCAGAACCGGGGTGAATCGGAGAAATACGACGGCGGCGCAAATTGGGCGAAACTGGAAATTAAGGGAAATGGGTAGCCTAAGGGGTTACCTAGGTGAAGGAATAGACTGGGAAGGAGCTGGGGATGCTCCTGGTCGTCGCCTCGAGGGTCGTCTCTGCCCGAGGCTCGGAGCTCTCGCTGGTGGCGGAGCTACGGCGGCTACGTCGCCGGATCGATGGATTCACTCCTTCTCCTCGCTGCAACAGGTCAGGGATGCGAGCTGTCACCTCACACACTCTCTGGAGCTCACTGGAGAACGAGGCGAATGGCCAAAGATGGAGAGAGAAGGTGGCGGGGCTCGCTTATATGCGTTGGAGGGGTCCGGCTAAGACGGGCTCGGGTAGGTCGATGGAGCGCGCGGATCCCGAGGTGGATGCCCGGCGAAGGTGTCGGATGTGGGAGGTTCAAAACGGAGCCGGGGTTTAGGGAAATAATGGGTGTCGGGTCGAGCGGGTAGAAATAGGAGAAGTCGGGTCCGGAGCTCAGACCCGTGGGAAGTGGTCCTGGGGGGGCTAGTTGACCGGGCGGTCAACATCCCCAGGACCCAATGGGATTCGGCCACGTGGCTGGATCTTGAAGTGACAAATATGGGTAGCTAGGGGCCGAATCTGCAAAAACTCAAAACATGAAATATTTTTCTTTTATTTTTTTTCTATTTTTTAGTGATTTTTAATTAATTTTTGGAAATAAAAATAGGCTATATACATAATATGTACTATATATAGGTATATATACAATATATAGGGTTTGGATTTTTGATTTTTAAATGTTATTTTTGTGCAATTTTATTCCTATTTTATATTTTATTTATTTTCATTATAAAATAAGGAATAAAAAGGTATTTTTATTTGATTTTGATTATTTATTTACATAGGTAAAATAAATATATATGTACATCTATATACATGGTATATGTACAATGTATTTTTGTATTTTTAATTTTTCTATTTTTGTTTTGTTTTTGTTTTCATTGTTTTTATTTTATTTATTTACAATATATAACATAGTTTATTTACAAAAATTATAAAAGTTGATTTTATATATTTACAAGGCTAAATAAATACATAGGTGTGGTTTATGTACATGGTGAAGGTGATGTTTTTGTTCCCTTTTTGATTTTTATCTTTTTATTTTATTTTTATATTTTTCTAAATATATACAAGTATTTACAAGCATATTTTTGGTGAGGAAAATATATTTATATTTATTTACATAAATATTTACACAAGAGCTCCTATCTCCCTCTTCTTTGGCTTTTATGCGGTCAGGCCCATGCTGAGCCCTCCCTTGGGTTAGGTTGCTCAATATTTATCTTAAATATTTCCCTCTTTTTCTTTTTAGTCTTTATTCTTTTATTTTTGCACAAAAACATGCTAATTATAGGTTTTTACACAATGCATGCTTTTGGTAATTATTTGTATTTACACATATCTACATGCATTTGCATAGGTTTTTGTAGCTAAAATATAAGAATAAAGAGTGATGAATGGGTATTCATCAGTCGCACTTGAACTTAGAAGGGAATACCCTGCTCTTCGAGGAAAGAGTTACTGGACCGAGTAATTAGAGTTACCTTGTTAGAGGAAGCTGCTTCTGAGCCATTTCTGATGTGGAGAGCTATTTTACACTTACACAGTACAAGTGAGAATCATAGTCATTAGAAATTTATGTTTGAGGATTTGTTCTGACCTGACTGTTGAGGCGTCTTGAATAGAAGACTTGTGGAACTTGAAGTCTGTTAGGTCTTAAATTCAGATCCTAATAAGGTTCCGCCACACAATTAATCCAAAGGTCGAGTCAAGCTCCATTTTCAACTTTTGTTCATGACCTTGGTAACCCAAAATCATTTCACTCTTGCATTTCATTTTAGTTGCTCAGGGACGAGCAAGGTTTAGGTATAAGGGGTTGATGAATTCGTGATTCATCACTCTAAAAGTAGAAAATAGAGCTTTGTTCCCAAGTAATTAGATACATATTTCTACTTATATTACATAATTAGCATTCATGCATGCAAGCTTAATATCTGCATTTTAGCATTCATATTTGCATTAAATAAGAAGCCAATTTCACTTGTAAATATTCACCTGTATATTAGATAAAATACCTTATTTGTATATATTTTATACTAACTCCGAATTCAATAAAAGCAACTCTATAGTGTATATATTACTAACACTAATAAAGGAAAAATATCAAAAAATACTAACTTGTAAAATTGACCAATAAAACCCCAAACCCAGTTGGAGACCTTAAACCTTAAAATGTGCATATCTCTCTCATACAACCTCCGAATTAGGTCTACTCACTTTTAAAGTAATATACATTCAAATACCTTAGAAACAAGACCAATTTCATTAATATCGGAGCTCGTATGCAAAACTTGGGTTTTGGGCCCCTTTTGTATATTGTACATATTGACCGTTTTGCCCCTGCATTTTATCATTTCATTTTCTTAATTATAAAAATAAAAAAATGGATTAAATTTTAAATATTTTTCTCATATTTTTTCTATTTTTGTTTTGATTTTTCTCTTAATTAAAAATGACAAAAAAATAGTAAAGATAAAATGTGGTATTTTATATCTATAAAGTACCACCCAAAAATACATTTTGTACATATGATTTTCTTTGATTTTCGGCCTTCACGAAAGTTGTAGATCTCGTCGAGACGAGCAATTTTTGTGTTGACCACTTTTTGATTTAATCCCTTTTATTATTTCTTTTTGAATTTTCTTTACATTTAATTTTTGAATTTTTTAGGAGCGACATGTGGCAGCTCCTGGAGCCGCCACATGTCACCCATTTTTATTATCATTTTCGAATTTATTTTATTATTTTCAGAATTATTATTATTATACATTAATTAAATAGCCGCCACATGGCCGCATCCGAGCGCGCCAAGTGGCACCATCTCATTCCCTCTCTACTAGGGATGAAAACGAATGTGAATATATTCGTATCCGATACGCTATCATATTCGTTTTATACATATTTTGACATTCGTATTCGTATTCATTTTAAAATGGATGCGGATATGGATGTCACTTTAACATTCGTTAATATTCGCATTCGTATTCGTATATTCGTTTTCGAATATAAGTATAGTAATATATTTATTTATAAATGTGTGTAATAACATTTTATGATTGCATTCACCATCGATGATATATTTTTTATGAAATTGCATTATCTGGTATATCTATTTTGTGTTTAAACCATCCTAAACATGTGTATTAGTAAATTATTTTTGTTATTATTCGTATCCGATTCGTATTCAGTTTACATTCGTATTCGTTTTTAAGGATATGATAACACATTTTTCACATTCGTCGATATTCGTATCCGCATTCGTATTCGTATTTGTAAATGGATAAGGATATGATTATACATACATTCGTATCCATATCCGACCGTTTTCATCCCTACTCTCTACCCATTCCACCCACTCTCCCTTGGCTTGGGGAGAAGGCAACTTCAACGCCTCCAACCTCTCCACTCCATCTTCCATCTCTCCCACTCTCTCCATCTCCTCTCCAACCTCCTCCTCCTCTTTATAATCCTCTCCATCTCCCACATTCCTCTCCATCCGCCAACTTCAAGCTTAGCTCCTTAGCTCCATCTCTTTTCCTTGGTGACAGCAAGGAAAGATGCCATCGAGCGACGACAGTGTGCTAGGCTGGCGAGATCCAAGGCTCTTCCCCAGCCTTGCCGCAACTCCTTGTGGGTTGCTAAGCTCACCACTTCCGCCGGTGGTTGGAACGACAACAAAAGAACATTTTAGGTTCTTCCCCAAGCGAACCTCGTACGTCCACCTCCAGGTATACATCTTTGTCCTTATCTCTCTTCCTTCATCTTCTTCTCCCCATATTCTCTCTCCTCATTTCTTCATCCTCCATCCTCTACATCGTTAAAATCTTTACATTTCAACGGATAAATCATCTATTGTAAATCCAATGGTGATTTTTAATCATTTTTTGGGTGAGGTTTCTTGAATCAATTAATTCCACATTTACGCACCCTAAACAAATAGGGAAGCTTCCCCTGTTTACAGGGGAAGTTCCCATGTTTCACCTTCTCCCCATCTGCACGCACCCCCTTGGCCGTCCACACCTCCAGCCCCTGGAGACGTCACACAGGCCATCCGAAAGCCGCCTCCGCCTCCGCCAACGGCCACCAAGCTCGACGCCAGCGCCCCGCCATTCTCCACTGCGCAGCCGCGCGCCGCTGCCCACGCCTCCTCCAGCAGGCACCGGCGCCCCGGGCCTCCTCCTTGGCTGCCGTCCGCGGTGTCCACTCATTGCTCGCCGCCTGACCGCCATGACCCTCCACCTCGCGTCATGTGTTGATGGAGGTGGAGATCACCACCTCGCGCACCATCCAACACGGCAGTGTGGCTCCACGACCATCCGCGCGCCCGCGCTCCAGCCCCTGGGTTTCCGCCTGAACTCCAGCGCCCACGCGCTCTCCGGTCACGCAGCCACCAGCCACGCATGTGCGGCTGAACAACAACTTCACGCGACCACCTGCTCCAGCCCTTGAGCAGCTGCTGCGGCACCGTCAGGTTCCTCCGCGCCTCCAGCGCGAGGAGGTTCACCACCAGTCGCCTGCCTCGACCCTCCTTCCTCTGCAGGAGCACTTCCACGGCCAGACCACCCCACCGCCTGGACGCCAGGACGCATGGCCGCTCCGCTGCTCGCCCTTCGTCAAGCCTGTGGCCGCCCTTCTCCGGGGTTGTGCCTTGTCGCATTCCAGATGCATCATCTGCATGCACCCAACGCATGCATAGAGCTCTACTCCACATCACGTGCACAACATGCTCTCATGGGAGATTTGCACCAAGTCCCCTCCAGTCTAGGTAATAGCATGTAAGTCCATGTCAGCATGTTTCCTTTGAGCATTTTGTTTCTGTATTGCATTTGGATCTTGTATTTGCACGATTATTTGATCATCCATTTAGCATCATTTCACTATCCTAAAATTTGCATCGTGTATCGTAACTTGTTCTCTTTCGTATGTGACACTTGTTTAATTTTTTGCGACATCATGGAATTTTATTATTATTATTAAATTGGTGAAATTTTGTCATATTTTGCCCATTTATACCTCTGAATTGAGATTAATTTCTCTCTGATTCCAAAAATCCCCAAAAATTCACATTAGACTGAGGATACTTAGGTTTACATTGTGCCCAAAAATCATCTTATTTGCACGCATATCAAGGCTAAATAAATCATTTAGTGATTTGCTTAATTGATTTTTAATAGGTACATTTCACATCAAAATTAAGGTTTGATATATTTCCTGGATTCCTAATCTTTAGATTTATCTAGGATACTTTTTATTCCCAAAAATCTTATGATTTGATATTTATTAAAATTAATTTAGTGAAAATCACACTGCATTCATATTTAATTTCCAGTAATTTAATTTAGTGTCAGAAAATTCCAAAAAAAATTAATGTAGCTTAATTTCATCATATTACATCATCTGGCCAAGTTTCATAATTTTTAGAATTAATTAGACCATCTTTTTGAATTAACATGTAAGCTTGCCTGATTTCGCATGTGTCTTGCATAAAAAAATACGAAAAAGACCAAAAATATCTCCTTTGAAAATCAAACCTTGGAAATTTGCTTCGAATCAACCTAAGGAGACAGCTGCCTCCCTGAGTTCGACCTTGGACTTCCAACCAAGTAAAAAAATTGCCACATCTGATTGACTTGACATTAATTGAAAGTGGTTTTTGATCTGCTCTCATTATCCGACTGCAACGAACATTCTTAATTAATTTGAACATTAATTTGCTCGAATTAACAAGGGTAGTGGGGCGCATTTCACCTGTGGAGGATCGTATTTCGCCAAAGATGAGGACCAGGTCTAGGCCATCTACGAGGAGATAGCCGAGAACTACACTGTCATGTCTCAGACCCGCCTCTACACACAGGGGAAACCCCAGCCACAGGCCGTGTCCTATCAGAGGATAGCACGAGTCGATGACGGTCCCTTTACTTCGTCAGTGGAAGCAGCACAGGCGGAGTTGACAGCCGTCGACATGGGTATCATCAACGAGAAGCTGGACCAGATCGAGTTGATCGAGAAGAAGTAGTGCCAGGGGATGTCACAGATAGATCAGATGGCACATACGCTGAGTGACCTAAAGACACAGATCATGTGTCTCCAGGAGGCACAGACGGCTTCTCAGCCCCGTCTTAGGTTACGGGCAGACGCTGGCAGCAACAGCAGTTCGGCCCAACCCTCCGCCCAGTACTGACAGGTTCACCTTGTTTAGGCGGAGCCCTACCAGCTGCAGCAGCAGCACGTCCAATCACCACCATCTCAGGACAGCCAGATAGCGGTGTATCAGCGGACCAACCCCTGGAAGTACTCCCACCACCCACTTACGAGCAGGAGCCATTGATGGATGTCAACGGGATATGGTACGACCAACCCCGGCCCGGTATCCGACGAGACCATCCCAGATTCCGTTGGTCGGCCGGAGGCACCAGTTCCCAGCAGCCGCCTCCAGTTCAGGGTGGCTAGTACGGCCAGCAATGAGAGATTAACCAGCAGCCCCAGTTCCCGTCACACCAGCAGCCATCGCAGCAGCAGCATGGTTCTCATCCCTACCAGCAGGGACAATCTTGGAGGCAGCCTCAGCAGCCTCAGTAGTATCACTCCCAGCAGTATCAGCCCCCTTACCTCTCTCAGCAGCAACAACCTCATTACCAGCGAGGCCACCTGTCAGGTTCTCACGACTTAGCATGCCTCATCTCCGATCAACAGGCTACTTTCAGATGAGAGATGGATGAGTTGAGACAGGAGATGAGAGAGATAGTGAAGGGAAGGCCGCCATTCCTGTACAGATAGAGATGAACTCAACAACCTCAAGAGGAAATCTGAGCAAGTAGAGTTCATAGAGACCACCACTCCTAGTGATTCCCTTGGTGATATTACTGCATATATGTTTGATGTTGATTTTGTTACACTTAGGAGCGGTAGGATGCCAGCAGGTGGCACTTCGTCTGAGCGACGACCCCACGCCACTTCAGGAGCGCTAGACAAGGAGGAGAGCGGTGCTGATGCTGCTCATGAGCATGATGATGACGGTGGCGCTGACGCCACCAAGGACGTTGTTCCAGCCGACAGTACTAAGGCTGTCGTTTCGCCAGATGGAGGAGGTATACTAATGCCACCAGACACGTTGCTGAGCCAGAGCGCGGTACTGATGCGCGATTCCAGATGCCGAGGGTGGTGCTGAGGCCACCAGTTCCAATTCTTCACTTCATGTTATTTTTTCTTTAGACGATGTATCTCAGGACACTACTGTGAATAAAGGAAAGGGTTTGTTATTCTCGGATCCACCTGTGTTGATTGATGATTTGTGTATGGATTCTACTTTGCCTGAGCAACACAAACCCGATCCTAGTCCTTCATCTGAGAAGGACCCAGCTGTCCCCTTTCCCCAAGCACTCCGCTTGGCTAAGGGGCCTTAAAAAGAAAATCATAAAAAGTCACACGAGCTAGAGTTCAGCCAGAAGATGATGGACCAATTTCATATACAGATGACTCTACAGGAGGCCTTGGAGCACATACCTCTCTTCCAGAGATCCCTCAGAGACATGACTACGGTTCGGAGGAGGAGGCGGAACCACCAGTCAGAGATCCATGTGCTTATTCGCGCCACATGCTTTGCGATTCAGAACCGTCTGCCAGCCAAGAGGCCAGATGCAGGATCCCCTTATGTCAGATGCTCTATTCACGAGAAGAGGTTCGACCGTACTCTATTAGACAGTGGTTCATCGATCAACCTACTTCTGGCAGCCTTACTCGATCGCTTCGTGTTGGGCTCTCTACGACAAAGCAGAACGGTTCTTCAGTTTGCTGATCGATCTGTCAAGAGGCCGAAGGGGTTGCTGAAGGATGTTGTCGTCATGATTCAGGGCCTGAAATTTCTCGTGGACTTCGTTGTGTTGGACATGGAGATCCCTGAGTCCGTGACCGATACCACCATCATTTTAGGATGCCCGTTCTTGGCCACAACCAAGGCAGTGTCCCATCATGATAGCAGGAAGGTATACTTTCGCGTCGAGGGCGAGAGTATATAAATAGAGACGATCGAGGAGACTAGAGCCAGAGATTCAACTTGCTCAGAGATGTCTTCAGATTCTGAGCAGATGACAGAGGCAGAGCGAGACATCCACCAGGACTGTGATTTTGTGATTACAGACGACGAGGCAGTTTGGGCAGATCCAGCAACACATGCCATCCTCTCACCTTCAGAGTTCGCTGATACAGACACCAGTAGAGGAGAGCTTGGAGAGCACATTCCTGGTCCAGGATACATCTCAGGCAGCAGAGCCGGTTCCCGATCGTGAGGCAGATTCTTCTTTTGATACTGATACAGATACCTCAGAGTCAGATATAGACTGGGCAGAGTTTGATGATCTGATACCGTGTCTGACTTCCACAGAGCCTACAACTAGGGTGGAGGCTGATTCCATGCAGAGCAGAGACACACCAGCAGAGCAGCCTTCACCAAATTTAGATGTTCAGCAAGAGTTCTCATTCTCCCATGCAGATTTGGTCGCATTCACTCAGACGTTTCAGAGGCCAAATCCGCCAGCATCGAGTTGTTCAGAGCTGAAGCCTTTTCCATCATCACTGAAGTATAGGTTCCTTGTGGGTGAGCATGAGATGTACCCAGTCATTATCTCAGTAGATTTGATTGGAGAGCAAGAATCCCGTCTGATGGGGGTTCTTGAAAAGAACTGCAAGGAGATTGGATGGAGCGTAGCCGATCTCCAGGGGATAAGTCCGGCCCTGTGCTCCCACCATATCTATCTCGAGGAGGACGCGAAGCCATCACGTGATTTCCAGTAGCGGTTGAACCCGAATCTTCTAGATGTTGTCATGAAGGAGATCTTGAATTGGTGGAACGCCGATTTTACCTACCCCATCTCCGACTCCAAATGGGTCAGTCTGCTACATGTGGTGCCCAAGAAGACGTGCATCACCACAGTTGTTAATGAGTCTGGAGAGGAGATCGCTACCCGGGTACCCACTTCTTGGAGGATCTGTGTGGACTACAGACGGTTGAACCAGGCCACCAAGAAGGATCATTTCCTGCTTCCTTTTATTGATCAGATTATAGAGAGGCTAGCTGGGAAGAGCCATTACTGTTTCTTGGACGGGTACTCCGGATACAATCAGGTGGCCATTGCGCCCGAGGACCAGGACAAGACTACATTCACCTATCCCTTTGAGACATAGCTTTCAGACGGATGCCCTTTGGATTGTGTAATGCCCCGGTGACATTCCAGAGGTGCATGTTGTCCATATTTTCGGACATGGTGGGTGAATGCTTTGAGGTCTTCATGGATGACTTTTCGGTCTATGGCGATGGGTTTGATGCTTGTCTTGACTGCCTAAACCGCGTTCTTCAGCGATGCATTGAGGTCCATTTTGTGCTTTCATGGGAGAAGAGTCACTTCATGGTGACTCAGGGGATGGTGCTTGGCCATATCATCTCTAACAGGGGCATGGAGGTTGATCCAGCCAAGGTGGATATCATTAGGAAACTCAATCCACCGTCCAACTTACGGCAGTTACGGTCTTTTCTGAGGCACGTCGGTTTCTACCGACGATTCATTCATTATTTCAGCAGGATTGCCTGACCGTTGACTGATCTGCTGACGAAAGATACCGAGTTCATTGTGGATGATAAGTGTCTAGCGTCATTTGAGACTCTAAAGAGTCTAGTTGTAGAGGCTCTTGTCCTCCAGCTGCCTGATTGGTCCCTCCCATTCAAGATCATAACGGATGCCTCCGATTTTGCTGTAGGGGCCGTGCTAGGACAGAGGAGGGATGGAGTCCCCTTTGCTATTCACTACGCTAGCCGAACTTGGATGCTGCTCAGCGGAACTACACCATCATTGAGAAGGAGATTCTGGCCGTACTGTTTGCTCTAGATAAGTTCAGATCATACATCATTGGATCTAAGGTGACCATTTTTACTGATCATACCGCCATCAGGTACCTCATGGCAAAGAAGGATGCCAAAGCCAGATTGACTAGATGGATCCTTCTACTCCAGGAGTTTGATATAGAGATTAAGAACAAGCCTGGAGTCAAGAATGTGGTGGCGGATCATCTCTCCCTATTGGAGTTTCTTGAGGATTCTGAGCAGGTTAAGCCTATTTGTGAGACCTTCCCAGATGAGGCGATCCTTGCTATCGCCTCTCTCCCGTGGTATGCCGATATTGTGACTATCTTGTTGCCAAGAAAGTTCCACAAGATTGGCCCAGACAACGACTTGAGACCTTCCTCGCGAAGGCCAAGTTCTACCATTGGGAGGATCCCGTCCTTTATCATGAAGGAGGGGATAGTGTCTGGCGTCGGTGCATTCCTCAGGAAGAGCACCATAGCGTCCTCACTTACTGCCACAAGCTGGAGGCAGGAGTACATCACTCCAGGAGGAGAACGACACAGAAAGTTCTCCAATCCGGCCTATGGTGGCCTACTCTCTTCAAGAACTCTGATGAGTTCATGCAGAGCTATACTGACTGTCAGAGGATGGGCACTTGTGGACAGCGTGATATGATGCCGATGCAACCCATTCATTTCTGTGAGGTTTTTGATGCATGGGGCATCTATTTCATGGGTTCATTCCCTAAGAGTCAGGGATTTGAGTACATTCTGTTGGCGGTGGATTATGTTAGTCGTTGGGTTGAGGCCATCCCCGCCCGAACCGCAGATGCTAGGACTGTTTGCCGATTTTTGAGGAAGAATATCATTTCACAGTTCGGGGTGCCTAGAGTTTTAATATTTGACGGGGGTCTCATTTCATCAACGACAAGGTAAAGGCCCTTGCTAGCGAGTTCAGCATAGACCATCGAGTAGACACACCGTATCATCCTCATACCAATGGTCTTGCTGAAGTGTCGAACATGGAGATCAAGACTATTCTGCAGAAGGTCGTCCGCCCTGACCGAAAGGATTGGTCACAGCTTTTGGAATCGGTCTTGTGGGTATATCGTACATCCTTCAAGACACCTTTGGGTACATCTCCCTTTGACTCGTTTATGGAAAGCCATGCCATTTACCTGTTGAGCTGATACATATGTCACTTTGGACAGTCACTGATATACTTCTAGATCCAGTGAGTGTAGAGATCAGAGGAGGGTAGAGTTAGCAGCCTTGGAGGAGCTTCGTGATATAGCCTTTTCGAGCAGCCTTCAGTATTAGGAGAGAGTGAAGGAGTGGCATGATTCTCATATCAGCCGCAAGCAGTTTGAGCCAGGACAACGAGTATGGTTGTTCGATTCCATGCATCGTTTATTTTCAGGGGAAGCTACAGAGCAAATGGAAGAGACCCTATCTGGTCCGAAAGTTACACGACAACGGAAGCATCGACATATCCGAGTTGTCATCTGAGTCTACCTTTCGTGTTAACGGGCATCGGCTCAAACCATATCTAGATCATGAGCCGCTGGTCGTTGACGTTACCCCCATTCACTTTACGTGAGATGTGGTCTCTTGACTCACATCTATTGCATCTCACGCCTGATTATCATTATTCTTCTGACTTGTATAGATCCAGATGCCCATATGACACTATTCTTCAGTGCAACACCCCATTGGCATCTTTGATTATGCTATACTTAGGGTGCACTTTACCCTAAGTATAGGGGGTGTGAGACCTTTGATTTCCTTTTGATTCTTTTCTATCTCTGTTTTGATGCCTATACTTAGGGATATTTCACCCTAAGTATAGGGGAGGTAGACCCTGTACATCCTCTCACTCGGATTTCCCTTTGTGTACAGCCTGCTATACTTAGGATTACTTAATCCTAAGTATAGGGGGAAACCCCAAGGTCTTTTCACTTCTATTCTTTCATTCGTCTTTGTATATAGCTTTTCCTTTTACTTCCCTATACTAAGCACGCGTTATGTCTTCTTCATCGCTCTTGATTCACTCTAAGCACATCGTTCGAGCTAAGTATAGGGGGGTGTCGTATATATTTCATATATACTTTAGCCATAATACGTACTTTGTGTGAGTGTGTTAATAAATAAAAATGGCTAAAACCCTTAAAAATCCATAAAAATTAAAATTTTTTCTTGTACATAAAAATTCTTTATTGCACATACATAGCTATTTAAAAATTATTTTTGTAAAAATGTCTGTAAAAATATTTTATGTGTAAATAGTTTGCAAATATTTTTCATATCAAAATTATGTATGGAGTACACATTTTTTTTAAAATGTTTGAAAAATAAAAATTTTGCAAAAACCTTGTGTAAATTTGTGTAAATATTTTGCAAAACTTTGCATTCATGCATACATCCATGTTTTCAAACATTTTCAAAAATTTTGCATACTTTCAAAAATTTTGTAGAAATTGCATCTTTGTAAATATTTGTACAGGTTTTCCGAATCATAGTTGACATTTAAACTAGCCTGGAATTAAATTGAGAAATGGAGCTTGGCTAAGATCTTAATCCACCTAATTCTAAGAGGAACCTTATAGGGCTTAGGGTTGAGACTTTTCAGGTCCATGGTGACTTAATTCTTTGAGTCCACTAGGCTATGATCATATGTCATCTCGATGAGCCTAAGTAGAGCACTTAACAACGCACACATGACTCTTACAGACAATGGCTTTACTTGGACCAACACTTTACACCAAGCTCTCTATGGATGAGGTGGTGAGGAGGCAATCTTCTTTGACTTAGGGTAGCATATGAGGGTAGTACTTCTAGGAGGAACCTCTCTTCTTCTTATAGTGAAGGAAGTGCGTTTCAACTTGGTCTGATAGCAATGAGGTCTAAAGACAAGAGTTGTGGGTTGCAATAATGCTTCAAAAGAGGGATAGTCTACTGGCTCAAGAGAACTCCTTATGAATATATGTTGCACCATATAGATATGTTGTACATATGCACATCAAAAAAAATGTGCAAAAAGAAAAGAATATCTCCAAAAAATGGTGGGTCTGAGAGAAAATGATAATCCCACCGGAGTGTATATAGTCAAATAAAGCAAAGCTTATGTTATCCATGCCCATCTCATGAAGCTTGCAGTAGGGAGACTTAGCTACACTGGTTGAACTCCCTAGGATACATGGCTACACTGGCCATGGTCCATTCTCTTCTTCCTCCTCTTCTTGAACCGGTTGAACTTGAACTTAGAAGGGAATACCCCGCTCCTCGAGGAAAGAGTTGCCAGACTAGGGCATTAGAGTAACCTTGAGGGTTGTCACTTTGCTATCTCTGAGGTGGAGAGCTATACCTCACTTACACAGTACAAGGAAAGATTCATGGTCATCAGAGTTTGTGTATGTAGACTTGTTTAGATATGGATTATTGAGGAGTCTTGACTATAGATTAATGGAACTTAGAGGCTGTTAAGTATTAAACCTAAGTCCAAATAAGGTTCCGACAAATTAATAATCCAAAGATCTGATTGAGCTCTATACTTCAATTTAATGAAGACAAGATTAATAATCATCATTGATTCATTCTTTTTCTCTTCTTTTTCTTTTCCTTTCTCTTTTTCACTTCTTTTTCAAATAAGTGTTTCCTAAGGGACTAGCAATAGTAAAGTATAGGGGGGTGATGAATACTAATTCATCACTCTTTATTCTTTTATTTTAGCTAAAAATCTCTGCAAAACACCATGTAGGTACTTGTAAATACAATAAGTTATCAAATAGGCATGCTTGTGTAGTTATCAATAATTAGCATGTATTTGTGCAAAAATAAAAGAATAAAGAAATAAAGAAAAAGAGGGAAATATTTAGAATAAATATTGAGTGACCTGAACCCAAGAGAGGGCCCAATATGGGCCTGATCGCCAAATAAAATAAGTAGAGAGAGATAGGGCCATTCAACTTTGAGTATCTTCCTTCTTGTGTATATATATTTTTATTTTCATAAAACAAAAATAAAATGTGTTTCTCATAATTTGTATATATTTATAAAAATAAAATAAAAATGAGAAAAATAAAAATAATACCAAAAATAAAATCATTTCTCTCTCTTCTTGTACATATACCATGTATATAGGAATAACATCACTATTTATTTCACCCTTGTAAACAAATAACAAAAATAAAATAAAAATTAATTTATATCCCAAATTTTATGTTGTAAATAAATAAAATATAAAATTAGGGAAATTGTACAAAAATAAGAAAATAAAATCAAAGTATAAAATACATAGGTATTTTATACCTGTATAGAAAATAATATAATGTATATAACATATTTTCTTTTTCAAAAAAATAAATAGAAATCATTAAAAAATAGTTTGAAAATAAATAAACATTTTTTATTTTGTAAATATTTTCAAATAAAATTGTTTTCTATTTTATTTTTTAATTTACAAATCTTTTTCTTGTACTTTTTTTTGATTGGTCTAAAGGATTGTTGACCCCCGGTCAACTCTCCCCTCCGGACCTTTCTTCGCGGACCCGTTCCATTTGCCCGATTTCTCCAAATATTGCGGAATAGATCCGAGACTCTTCTGCCTCGATTTCTCTACCCGCATGTTCTCCATGGATCATACACCTTCGCGGATCCCTAGGAGAGATCGGATCAACATCGGATTGCGCGCCTGTGCCCGGTCTTCACCATCACCTAGGACATCCTATAAAACCTAAACTTTGATTCCCAGCTCTTGAGCTCGCGCCACAAGCCCTAAATCTACCCTAGAGAGACTCCTCTTGGTGACAGCGACCGGAACCCCTCTTTGGCGGTCGGATTAGGCGCCTGTAGCCGATGCTCGACGAACATGGCCGGAGCGCCGCCACGTACGTGCCTTCCAGCCCGCCGCAGCTCGGTCGAGGCGACGACCCCCTTCGCCGCACCCTCCTGGAGCTTAGGATCGACCTCCGATCATCAAGTAGACATTTCATCGTCCTGAGTTCCATTTATCTTCGATTGTTCATCTTTTCCTCCGTCGTCTCCGCCCTAGTGGCCGGAGCTCCATCTACCCTCATCCGCTGCTCAGATCGAACCCCCGTGCCATCGTCATCCTTCTCCAATCATCTGATCACCTCGAGCTTGGCTAGTCGAGCCAAGATTGAGCCAGGCTCCTTCCTCCGTCTTCGCCGGAGCCGTCCTCCGCCATTCCCTGCCGCTTCACTTAGTCGTTTGTCCAATAACCACCGCCGGAGCACTCCTCCGAGCGAGAGATTTCATTTGCAGGTCCATAAGAGCCAGATTGCCCCCCAGCTCGCGTTTCATCCCCCTCGTCGGAGCTAGCCCGGGTCACACCACCCGTCCCGGAGATCTGACCGTTGGGAGCTCCATCAGACACCACCACCAGACGCGGAGGGGCGATGCAAGTCGAACCCCTCCCTCTGATCGTCCATCAGCAGCTCGAATCACCTCCAGTCCTCCGGCAAACCTTACCAGGGAGGAGTTCATCCAGACCCTCCCGGAGCCGTCGAATCGTGCCTACTCGCCAGATGTCATCCGGACCGCCCATTGCCTGCTACTGACATGCCGTTAGATACCAGATCTAACAACCACGTGCGCCCCATGTCCTCCATCTCGTCAGGACCGTCAGATCTACCAGGCGTTAACATCTCCACCGTACGTCCGCAGCCACTGACCGCCTGCCACCTGTCACCCATGTGACCAACACGCGACGACTGGGTAATTTGCGCCACACCCCCTGCAGTTATTTTCTGTTCTTGTTTAGTCTATTAAATAAATTAGCACTCTGTGGATAATTTGCATGTTAGCACCTACTATTTTTCTTATTCGCACTTTAGTCCTCCTTTTGTGGATGCACGTGCTTCGTCACGTGCATATCTAGAACAATTGCATGTATGCCCTCGGGGTTTATGAGTGTTATGCTTTGATTATATAGTTTTATATATTTGTACGTATACCCCTGTGCGTGGTTTTTTGGACATGTGCTTGAATTGACGTGAAATTTACAGTAGGCCCCTCGTACTTTTAAAGCTTGTTAATAATTAGTCCTGGGAACCCTTTTATTTGCATTTCAGTCCCTATGTGCTGTATATCTTTGATTGGTTGAATAAAATAGCAAATTGACTCCAAATCTCGTGAAATTTGGACTCCTGGCCCCGGCCACTTTGTAAAAATTTCATTGAATTTTTGGAACATTTTTGCTTAGATTTTTTTAAAAAAAATTAGAAAACCCCTATTTTTGCTACTGCTAATTTGAAAAATCAAATAAAAATATTAAAAAGCTCCAAAATTTCTAAAAAAAATTAACGTTGGCTTGTTTTGTCTTGATTTTAATTTTATGCAATTTTTTTCTTTTAGATTTATAAAACCCTAAAAATTACAAAACACTAAAAAACTCATAAAAATCATTATAAATTCAGAAAAAAATCAAAAAAATATAATTTCTTTTTGTGTAGTTCGATTTTTATTTGTAGTTTTGCATAAAGTTGTTGCTAGATTTTTATAGGCTATTTTATATTTTTAAATAGCCTTTAGAGTCTGCCTACACAGTAGCTTGTATTTTTGTTCTTATTTCATTTTTAGAAAATTCTCTAAAAATTATAAAAATCCGAGAAATTATCAAAAATACTTGAAAAATCATAAAATCCAAAAATATTTTTATTTTAATTTTCTGACTTGTTTTTGTGTTTTGAATAATTATTTTGTTGTGCTTTTTTAGCTTCTTTTTACATTTTTCTTAATTTTAAAAATCACAAAAACATTTAAAAAATCTAAAAATCCACCAAAAATATTCTTTTTCTTTCATTTCGATTCTCGACTACTTCGTAGGACTCTGTCCAGTCCGTGCTCCTTGAGTTCGACCCTGGTAGCTATACCAGGTTAAATAAAATAGCGAGACCGCTATTTGGTTTGATTTTCTTGATTTCTTTTATTTGGTGGTCTTTGTTTTCTTGTTGAGTCCGACTCGAGAGGTTGAGGTTGCAACAACCCTTGATTCCTTCTCACCTTAGCCACTCGGTTTTTCGGCTCATCAGTCGAGTCTTCTAATTTTTTTATTCCTTGATGACCCTCACAAGTAAGCCTTGTTCTTTGAGATATTCAATGGCATTTATGATTTATCTTTTTTATTGAGTCCAAGTTTCATTCAAAGTTTGTTGATTTTATCTTTGTGTATACTTTGGAGATTATAGTGGAAGTAGAGAATTCACTTCCTAGTCCTTCTTTCGCCATTTTCAATTTTTTTGCTTCTAATCGCTCACCTCATTCTCATCTAGAGCAGAACGTCCTATTTGTACTACTAGATTTTATCTTAGTTTTGTCCCTGTCCTACCATCACCTTTTTTATTTATTGTATACTTAGGATAATGTGATCCTAAGTATGGCGGGGGGGGGGGGGGGTTGACTTCCAATTTTTTTATTTTTTTCATTCGTTCATTCTTTTACTCTTGTATACTCGCTTGAGTTATTGTTTTTCCATTTTTCTTTTGTATAATGAGCACATAGCACAAGCTAAGTATGTGGGGTGTTGTATATATATTCTATATATACTTTAGAAATAACTCATTATATATCATACTTTATATCTATAAAAACTACAAAAAATAAATATTTTTTTGTAGTTAGAATTCATTAATGTTCTTTGTTAAATGTACATAAACTTTATTTTCTTTTGAAGTATTGTAAAATCCTTATATAAAAGTAATAAAATATATAGTTAAATTTCTTTTATAAAACATGTACATAAAAACCTTGTAAATGATGTACTAAAACTTGTATAGAGAAAATCGTTAAAAATATTTAAAATATATGTATAAATTTGTATATACTCATATATGTATAAAACTCTTTATTAAAATTCTTGTAAAATTTTTACATACAACATGTAATATGTGTATGTTAAATTTATTAAAAGTTGTTTGTAAAATCCATAAAATTTTATATGTACCCAAAAATTAAAATTTTGTATAACCATGAAAATATACATAGAAATTTATACAATGAGTAAAAATTCTTAAATATGTCAATATTTTTGAAATATACCTTAAAAAGGTTAAAACTAAAAAACGTACTTTACAAGAATATTCTTGCATTGCATTAGCATTTCTTAGAATACGTTTGATTTTCGAAGAAAAGACTTGCAAAGATCTACAGGATCGAGCTTGGGAGTGGCCTTAATCCACTTAAGTTCACATGAACTTGATTAGGAACTGGAATTTAGACTCTTCATGTCGTGCAAGTTGATTATTTAGGTCCCATAAGACTATATTTGGGAAACATCTTATACGTCTAACAAGATTATTTCATGTCATTCGTAACACTCTAAAAAACTCAAACCAAACTAGCTCTTGAACTTTACATTCAGCTTAGTTAAAATATGGTGTGCGGAGGTGTATGGTACCGGTGTGGTCGTACCATTGTCTGGTGACTGAGACATTCAATGATGGAGTATGGTTGAAATAGTACTTTGGATGAGTAATAGTCTGCGAAACACAAGAATAGAAAGAAACGTTTTTGCAAAAAAATGGACAGAATAAAGATGCTATATATGTTGGGAAAATAAAAATGCAAGGCAACAAAAAAGAATGTACCAACACCATTACAATTTGAACAACCAAAATAAAGAGCAGTCAATGACCATAATGATCCTGCTTATGCCTGCATGAGGAGATTTAGCAGGACTGACTAGACTCCGAAGAGATGTGGCTACATGGACCACACTCAAACTACATTATTTCCAGTTTCTTGGAGTTAGTTGTACTTTAACTAAGTAGCAAATACCTTGATTCCGAGAACAAGGTTGTTAGGCATAAATTGAGTTTAAAATTCTAACCTTAACTGAGTTCCGATACATTATTAATCTAAAGGTCTGACCAAATTTTTTTATAATGATTTTTTTTAGGAAAATAAATTCATCCTAAGTTCTTTCTTTGTTATTCTTTTAATGAGTGTTTACTAAAGGACTAATAAAGTTCAAGTATAAGGGGGTGATAAATCTAGGATTGATTGATCTTATTCCTTCATTTTAAGATAAAATCCCTATCAAATACATGTAAATATTGAATATATCTCACTTTTGTAAATATATACTTCATGGATAAAAACATGAAAGTAATACTAAAAATAGCATAAAATGAATAAAAAGAGATAAAAGAAAGAAGAAAGAAAGCAAAGCCTGCAATATGTATATACGTACAACTTTAACCCTAACCCAAAGACCAAATCAGTGCTGACTTGATCGACTAACCAATAAGTATTAATTTTATACATAAAATGAAAAATTGTTCATTATTTATATAGTGTATAACTGTTGACTTGTGAGCCCCATAGCAACCCATTATGCAATAAAAGTTATTGAAAACCACTCCATCATCTAAAATAAAGAATAACTAGTTCGCATAATACGTTCCTTAATACAAAAGATTATGTACCATGGTTATCTTGATATCATACATCTGTTGATCCGAAGGTTGGATCATAAAGGCTCATGTTGGGTTGTATTCTAAAGGATTAGATCGAAAACTCAACCGCACAATCAAGTGATTGTCAAGAAAGGATCTCCAACTTGAGAAGGAGATGAGCAATCCTTACTCTAAAGGCTAACATCTAACCGACCTATTGATGCAAGTCGTCTGCATCGGACTAGGGTTGGGCATTGGATCGGGTCGAGTCAGGTCGGGTTTGAGTTGGCCCGGCCCAAGTCCGTTTAAGTATATGGGCTAATGGATCAGGCCTATGCCCATTTTATTTTCAAATTCCATGCTCAAGCCCAAATTCGATCCAAATAAAATGGATCGGGTTCGGGTTCAGGTTGGGCCGGTCCAATTTAATACATATGTACACCAATATCATGTGTTCCATTCTTCTTGCATTTGTCTGGTTATTTCTTATGCATGTGTGCATGTTTAAGACTTTAAGTACACTAACTAATTCGTGATTCTGATATTAGTTGTATGTTGGAAATAGAAATGTGGTAAAAAATATGGTGACTTATACCACCGTTCAATTCACCATTATATATTATATATATATGCGAGCAGTATGACCCAATACAGATTGGTTACTTACAGTTGTACATGCTCGAACACTTGAGGACAGATATTCCATTCTTGCATATTAATGTAACAATATTGCATACTAACGTAAAATATCCTCAATCCACACTAATGGATATGATTATTAATGGGTTTAAGTAATTATTCTACACTCAAAATAAGGATATGGAAGTTAGAACATGGTATTTGAAATGAACATGAATATATTGGATATAATTATATCATATAGATCGGGCTATCAAGCTTGCGGATTGACCTTTTCAGGCCCGAACCCGGCCCGATAATCAATACGATCTCATTTTGGAGCCCATGGCCCATCCACTAAATTTCATGTTTATATTTGGGTCGAGGTTATGCGGGTTGGGTTTTGGGTCGGGTCAGGCCAACCCAACCCAATGCAAAACCCCACATAGGACTAGATATTAGAAGGTGTCGGTGGCTTAAGTCAAGACTTGCCAAAATTGAGATGACTAAGAACTATGCCGTATACTGTCACATATAGGCGTGTATCCTCTGATCAGAGACAGATGTGTCACTATATATCTAAGTATGTGTATTTGGGAAACTATTAGATTGATGACCTAGTCAAGGTATTTACACATGTATGTTGGTATACATATAAGGACATACGAGTAATACGATCTCTCAAAGGAATCATACAGATTCACTACTTAACCAAAAGACATGATCTCACTCATGAGATATTGGGACAAACCAAATTCCATCGATGGTTGTCTTTTTTTGAAAGAGGATAGAAACTGAAGGTATGATATATGCTTTTGAAAAGCGTATGAACGATGCCAACTCCTAATGACCAAATGAGAAACTTAACGATAAAATCCTGAAGGAGACAACTAAAATGAGATATGAACTTCGGGTTTAATTGTAGTCTTCGAGTATGCAGGATGTATGGGTGTTAGAAATACTCAACGCGTATGTGATCTTAATCGATTGTATACCATGATACTTCCATTCTGAGGGAGTGGTAAAATATATTTGTATTTTAGTGACTCCGCTCGGTAGACTAGATATCCAATCTTATTTCAAATGAGAAGATTGGGTACTCTATATGATATGATCAAACATTACTGTGATGTTTTCTATATATATATATATGAGATTATATCTCATTATCCAAGTCAGTATACTAACATATACAGTTGCCCTGACCTTTTCTCTAGTATCCACGGTAAAAGCACACCATTCTTGAAAGAGTTCAAGGATTGTTCCCTTAGAGACAAGATTTAAGTATTGGGAAAAGAGATAAATTTTAGGATGATTAAATTATATTTAATTATCTTAGATAATATTATCCTAGATAGTATTATTTAAAGTTATTCAAGAATAATGTGGATAAGATTCACATTATTTTGTACATGTGTAAAGAGATATCTGAGATAACTAAATTGGACACAATTATCCTAGATAAGGTTAATGTGGATAGTGATATCAATGGAAATCATGGATAGTGTGGATAAGATCCACACTATCCTATTGATACCTAATTGTAAATAGGATTCGTAATTTTAAATTAATGCGAATTAGATTCACATTTTACAATAAATATAAATATTATTTACATTTATTTTTGGACCTATGAATATGATTCATGATTTTGGATGGCCTATTTCTAATTATTACAAATAATTCAGTAATAATTTAGAATTATATATTGATAATTAAATTCCAAATTCATCAAGAAGAAAATGGATAATAGTGAGAAAATGAAAATTACAAGACATGTACCCTCTAATTTTAAGCATTATCTCTTGTTTTATTTTTTCTCTCTATGTTGTATCCTTTCTTATTGATAATATCATGGGTAGATAATTAATCCTCAAGTTGTTTGAGGAGCACATTTATATCTCAAGTTATTGAGAAACTCCTTTAATCCTGGCCATTTATTCTGTGATTAGGATTGGAATCCTAATCATCCAAAAAGGAATATAAGGAGAGGGAGAGTCTACCTTTTTAATGGAACTCAACAAGTCTCTCTCTTCCCCTCTGTCAACATCCCACCCTCTCTCTCCTCTCTCCTTGTCACCGTCCCTTGCCTAGGGCTATCCAACACCACTCCCGGTTGTCCCCTTCGTGGTTGCCCCATTATTGTGTTACAAGATTGATCTAATCGATCTTGTGTGGATGATCTTCTTCTTTCTTGCATTATGTTCTCGAAGAAAGAATAAGATTTTATTTGGCAAAATCAGAAACTATCTCTCTCATATTATCTCGTTGAATTGCGAGAAGCATACGATTCATACATGTGCATGCAAGTGATGCCTTTGTTTGATTGGACTTGAGACAGGAGGTCTCTTTTTAGAGGCTTGCAGATCGTAGTCACACTTCAGTGGTATGTTTCAATCTCGTGTGATCATGATGGAACATATTGAGAATGATTCCCAAACCTTGTGGTTTTATCGAGAATGTTTAAAAATTTCCATTGCTTTCGCGACTCATATGACAACTCTATTAAGATCAGATGTGATATGATCGTCATGCTTCCATTATGCATAAGGCATAACCGCCTTCATAAACTCCATTTATTTATTCAGATCATGTGTAAATATATTCTCAAACTTTCTCCACCTAAATTACTATAATAATTAGTAGTATTAAAAAAATTATACCAAATCGGGCTAAAATCGGGAGATATAACTAGGGAGATATAACTAACTGTAAAAGCCATAAAAGCTAGCTTCCCTAGTTCATAACTATTTATAGAAAATTCTAAATCAACCAAACTCACTTTTAAACATGTAGACATAATTAATACTATATATATATATTAAAAATGCTAAAAAAATCCTTGAGTTAAAGATGTAGGTTTCAATTTTCGGGCCCAGATGTACAATTGTATTATATGTATATAAAATTTACGAATTTTTTATCACTTAATTCTGTTTTCTAACATGTATGTAAAATTCAATAAAAAAATAAGTTTTAAAATAGCTATCCATAAATTCCTACAGAACTTAAAAACAAACAAGTGTAAACACATACTTCCAATCCTCATATCTTGTTCATATGAATCCCAAATTAGGAAAATTCATTTCTAAAATTTAATTTATAAATTTATATATCATATGAACGTGGTTTCACAAAAATGGAGTTCATACACAACAATCAATTTTGGACCCTATTGACATATATGTACAACTGACTTATTTATTATAATTTCGTATTATTTCTTTTATATTTCTTATTTTCAAAATCTTGTAGTTATATTATACTTTGTAAATAAAATTCAAAAATAAAATATGTTAACAATAATTTAAATAATAGACAATATCAAATTATAAGTATATTTATGTCAATATCAATCTCCCAAAAACACATTTAAAATATACTTAAATCTCTATAGTAAACTAATAAAATATTCAGGTTATTAAGTTGTATGCAAAAGTGTTAAATTTAAAAAAATTATTACATAAATAGGTATGTTACACATATAAATTAATGATTTTATTTATTTTATATGTTAAAATTATATTATTTAATTAATTTAAATATACTATAAAACAATTTATTAATTTATCTGCACATTTTATTTTAATTATTTTTTATCTAAGATGATTTTTTATGTAATTTATAAGTATTTATACATTTGTCAAACATTTTTGTCCTCTAGTACCACATGCTTTGACTGCGATATGGTTGACCGTTTCTCCCAGTTGGCCCGTGTCAACCCCCTCCTTCCTCCGGGAGAGGATCCTCTACTGTAGAGGGTATTGCAGCAGAGGTGTTGTAAACCCCAATAAAATTTTTTGTCATTTAGATTCTAAAATCCAACCTTATAGATTGAATCTTAGGTTAATGCTCTATATATCCTCCAAATTTCGCTTAAATCCGACATTATTTGCTTCTTTATCTTAATAGTCAAACAATCGGTCAAGATCTAAGCAACATGAACTCCATTTAAAAAAGATCCGAATCTTGAACTATTAAGATAAAAAGCAAATAATACCAGATTTAAGCGAAATTTGGAGGATATGTAGAACACTAGCTTAAAATTCAATCTATAAGACTGGATTTTAAAATCTAGATCACAAAAAATTTTATTGGGGTTTAGAACACCTCTGCTGCAATAACCTGTACAGCAGGATCCTCTTCCCCTTCCTCCACCCTCTTTCTTCCTCTAGTTCTGTCTTTACCTTTCCCTTCTGCATTCCCAACCCCTCCAACCAAATGGCCGTTCACCTAACAAACCTCCAGCCACGTCGGCCGTCAGCCAGGACCGTCCGTCTCCAATCGATGCCGTAAGCCTCTCCTATAAAAAGAGTTCTACTGGAACCTATAGGTCATATCCGCCATTTCTTCCGAGCTTCTCCCATTGCTCCAGTGACAGAGAGAGAAGATCTGTTGACAGCAGCGCTTCCTGCCCGTCGAGCTGCAGTTGAGAGAGTTGAGGAAGGGGCGTGATCGCTGCCAGCGAGCTCTGCGCCCGCATTGGCCGATGCTTCTACGGCCCGCAGGCGTACTGAGGCTATAACCCGCGGAGTTATATGAACTCCAACATAGGCGACTTCGTCCATCAATCCCCATTTCGTTCACAGGTATGTAGTTTAGTTTAGTTTCGATTTGATTTTTTGTTTTGATTTCCATCGTTTTTTTTCCAATCCAGTTTGGTCCATATCCATTCGATTTCGTTTCACACCTAGTCTGGTATCCCTTCATTGATTCCACTGTTGCTCATCTATATTTGATTCCCCTTGGTCATATCCCTCGAATGGATCACATCACGCATCCACAGTAATCCCCATCAATTCCATTTCTACCAGCTAACTCTAAAGCCGGGATACACCATCTCGAGTTTCGATTTGTCATGGCAGATGCCATTGGCGTACCCATCATCTCAAATCTGCCGGAGGAAGCACCATCAGGTTTCACACCTCGAGTCTTCATCGCCAACGAGTTGATCTGAGTATTAAAGAAGTACCTGAATCCCATGTTCTTCCTAGTATTTGAAAACCATCATCTGGAGCTAACATCGTTGGAGGTAAATCAGATCCGATCGAGTCCCGCCGGGAGCATCGCAAATTCGGGGGAAGAACATGTTCAAGCCCCAGAATGTACAACCACCACTAGATCAGATGTATGCCGACCACTCATAGCCGTCCGATCAGATCGCAAGTGTTACAGCCGGTAACTATGAGCCTATTCTGAGCCGTTAGATCAAAACTAAATCAAAATGCAGTAGAATGATACACGTGGACACCTTCGAAGCCCTTAGATCAAAACTTAATCAAATGCAATAGACGCTAAACCCTTGGACCGTCTAATCTCAACCCTCCACTACTTTAAGCACGTAGACAGCACGTGAGTCGGACGTTTTACATCGAGACCTTAAATCTTATGTTTTTATGAAGGCATTTTTACCCGGCAGACCCTATAAACTTTGCCAATTACCTCCACGACTTTTGAAACAACCTAATTCTTCCCTCGACTCCGTAAACTTGCCAACTCTTACCACATTAACCCTCCGCGTAATCTGTTTGAAGCTGGTTGGGGTTCTTGGGGTAATTTACAGGGTCGATGAGATAATTACATTGCGTAAAAGGTTGTAGAGGTAATTTAAAAAGTTTGTAAGGTCTGCCGGGTAAAAATCCCTTTTATGAACAGATCCAACTTGAGCAGATTCACGTTTTCCATCACGTGACACGCTGGAATTGGCGAGATATATCCCGGATCTTCTGCTTATCTCACGCGCGCAAAATGTTTTCACCAAACTACACAATAGTCCTTGTACTGTACTATAAATAAATAAACACATTATTTCTTTATTAATTACAATAGCTTTGAAATTTAAAAATATTTACTATTTTTAATAAAAATACAACGCTAATATCACCCATTTAATTTAAAACATCATTGGGAACTAAATATACCGTATAAAATTCCAAAAAAATTAATAACGAAGATATTAATATATATTGATACATATCCAAGAACTATACAATAGTCCGTCTACTGTACTATAAATAAATAAATATAAATTATTTATTGAATACAATAGCTTTGAAATTTAAAAACATTTACTATTTTTAATAAATAAAAAACAACTCTAAAAATCCACCCATTTACTTTAAAACAACATCAAGAACTAAATATATAGTATAAAATTCCAAACATTTAAGGGATTTTTACCTGGTAGACCCTATAAACTTTGCCAATTACCTTCATGACCTTTGAAACAACCTAATTTCCCCCTAGACCCTGTAAACTTGCCAACTCTTACCCCATGAACCCTCTGGGTTATATGTTTGAAGCCCATGGGGGTTCTTGGGGTAATTTACAGGGTCGATGGGGGTAATTACGTTTTGCAAAAGGTCGTAGAGGTAATTTAAAAATTTTATAGGGTCTGCCGGGTAAAAATCCCAAAATTTAATAATGAAGACAAAAAACGTATTATATACTATAAAACCTAAAAATACTAAATAACAAGAAGAACAACAATAAAGTCTTTTCCCGCATTAATTACGGTTGGCTATATTGATTCTTTGCCTCCACTCAAATCTATCTTGGGTCAATCTCGGGCTTAAATCCAAAAAAACTAAGATCACTTCATTTAGTCTCATTCCAACACTTATTGGGTCTTCCTCACCCTCTATTAGCCGGTTCAACATCTCAAAACTCGCATTTCCTTACTGTTGCATCAGTCAGCCTCATTTGCAAATGGCCAAACCACTTTAAATATTTTTCTCGCATCTTATACTCGATAGGAGTTACACTAACTTTCCTTCTGATTGCATCATTTTGAATCTGATCTTTACGTGTGTGTGTCCACATTTCATCCTTATCATTTTTATTTTTGCTACTTTCATTCTCAACACATGTCTATGGTTCATATGCCAACATCCAGATATATAGAGCATAGCAGGCCTCATGCTGCTTTGTAAAATTTTCCTTTAATTTTCAAAAGAATTTTCTTATCACAGAGAATAGTAGAGGCTTCTCTTCACTTTAGCTAACCTGCATTTATTTTATTAGTAACATCTCCGTCAATTTCTCCATAATGTTGCAAAATAGATCCCAAGTATATAAAAGAATCTCTTTTCTGAATGTTATCGTCACTAATCTTCACATTGATTCCTTCACCGTTACTTCCATCAAAACTACATTCCATATATTCAGTCTTAGCCTTACTTACGAAATCCCTTCGTCTCCAATGCATGTCTTCAGATCTCAAACTTCTCATTTACTCCATCTCTAGTCTCATCAATCAACACAATATTGCCAACGAAAACATACACCAAGATATATCATCCTGAATGTGACTTATCAACTCGTCCATAATCTAAGTAAAAAGGAATGGGCTTAAAGCTGAACCATGCATACCAATATTGATGTCAAAATAATCAATCTTCCTAAATTGGATCCTTACACAAGATGAAGTCATATCATACATATTCTTTATGCGATTAATATATAGGGCATGGTCTTGCCTCTTCTCCAAAACTCTCCACAATATCTCATGTGGGCTAGAATCATAAACATTTATCCAAATCAATAAAAGTCATAAGAATGCAATAGCTCTAGAAATTTTCATTGTTCTCCTCAGCAAGTGGATGACTTTAGTAGTTGAACGACCTCGCATGAATCCGATTTGATTTTCTTTTACTTTGGAAACTTGCATCATCCTTCTTTCTATCACATGTTCTCAAATTTTCCTAGTGGGATTCATCATCTTGATACCTCTATAATTTGACCAATTTTGGTTGTCTCCTTTGTTCTTATAAAGAGGTATTGCATTGTTTGTCCTCAAATCTTCATGCATTTTCTTGTTTCGCCAAATAACATTGTATACAATCGTAAGCCAACTCAAACCACGTTCATCTAAAACTCTTCATACTTTTATAAGAATGTCATCATGTCATACACCTTTTTCAGGTCTCATAACCTTCAAAGCCTCTTCTTATTATTTCCTTTATATTCATATAAGCTTGCACAATTCAAGTAACTTTCACTACTATCTAGATCTCTGAAAGTGGCATCTCTATTTCCTTCCCCAATGAAAAACTTATGGAAATACTACTTTCATCTATTCTCTATATCCTTCTGAGTAACAAGTACGTGACCTTCCTCATCCTTAATATATATCACTAGAGAAAGGTCTTTGATCTTTCTTTCTCTTACTTTGGCTAACATGAATAGATTCTTATGGCTGTCTTTAGAATTGAGATTTTTGTACAAAACTTCATAAGCTTTGGATTTAGCTTCCTTACAGGCTTCTTTGCTCCCTTCCCTGCTATTTTCTAGGTTAGGACAGTTTCTTATGTTCTATCTTTAGACATATCTTTAAAACATGTTCTTTTAATTTTGAGCTTCTTTTGCATACTCCACTCCAACACCAAGACTCCTTTTGACTTGGAGCTCCTCCCTTTTACTTGCCTAGCATATCTTTGACTACCTTTCAGATACAAGATGCTACCACCTCCTACATCTCGTTTGCACTTCTGTTACAATCTCAAGATAAGTCTTCTAAAGACTTCTCTCTGAAGCTTGATTTTTCAATTGAAGATTCCATCATCTAGTTCTAATGATATTGGAAATACTCCTTTTCTTTACTGATTCTTTTATTTGTATATCCATGACTAACAAGCGATGTTGGGTTGTCAAACTCTCTTTTGGGATTACTTTACAGTCTTTGCAACACAACCGATCTCTTCTCATTAATGCAAAGTAGTCTATTTATGTTCTAGTCAGGTCACTCTTATAAGAAATTAAATGCCATCCATCTTCTTGAAGAGAGTGTTCTATATGAAAAGATTATATACCGTTACAAAATCCAGAATGACTTTTCCCTCTTCGTTTCTATCCCCCCAAAACTTTGGCCTCCATGAACACTAACATATCCTGAAGCATCCTTTCTCACATATCTATCAAGATCTCCACCTAGGCAAATCATATCTCTTTATGGAATTCCTTGCACAATCTTATCCAAATCCTGCCAAAAATCTTGTTTAATCCTTTTATCTAAACTAATTTGCGGTGCATAAATTGAGATGATATTCAGAATTTCTTCTTCGAGCACCCATTTTAAAAAATAATCCAATCCCTGAATCTTTGCACTTCAACCACACAACCCTTCAAATCCTTATAAACAAAGACTCCAACATCATTTTTGTCCTAATATTTACTTAAATACCCAAGTTTAAAGCATATCTTCTCGATCTCTTATGCTTTCTCTTCAACCCATTTTGTCTCTTATAGACATAGTATATGAATCTTCCTTCTTTCTATCGTATCTACAATCTCCATGCTTTTCCATTCAAAGTGTCAATATTTCAACTATCTATCTGCAATATTCTTTGCAACCACTTCTGGACTAACTTCTGTACTCACATGCATCCATCATGCAAGAACCATTGCAAGTTTTGGACTGCATCCGAACATTGATGCATCAGATAAAAATAAGATGTGTATAAATATCATATCAAAGGGGAAAAATCCTGCAGATATGTAAATATATTATTTAGAGGAAATAAAAATTCTCTACATGATAAAAATAAATGCAAAAATTTCCTTACTGATTACTGATTTAAAGTTAATAAAAATAGTACGGTTTGCACATAAAGTATTAATTTTTATCAAATCAATTTTAAAATCTAAAAATATTACGAATATCTTAAAATCATTAAAATAGTAGAAATCTATGAAATACAAAAATATATAAGAGCCTATTTTGAGCATTTTTACACCTATTTTTTAAAATATAAAAAGATCACATTATACCTTAATTACATTACTTTTAATCCCCAATTTATTGCCATTATTACAAAAAAATAAAAAATGCAAAATATAAATTAAATGTAAATTAAAAATCAAAACATATAAACAATAAGAATATAAAAAAACATAAATACAAATTTGATGAACCTATCTTTCATATGACATATGTATACATAAAAACATAAAAATATAAACCGACTTCAAAATACACTGAAGGTACAGAAAACACTAAATAAAATACCAAAAATACATTAAAACCCTAACACTAAATACTCTACTAACATTATTTTAATTGAAAGTTTATCTCCATAAGTTAGAACTTGGAACTTTACTGGGTAAAAATAACAGTTCTTTGTTAATCGACTTTGAGAGTTGCAACGATATCACACTTTAATTTGATAATTTAAAACTCATGAAAATCAAGTCAACAAAATGGATAGTGTAAAGTGAGGTGAGGCAAACAACTGCAAAATAATAAAATGCTAAATAAAAATAAAGTAACAAAAAAATAAATGTAATAAAAATAAAGATCTGATTTGATTGTGGCTAAAGAAACATATCAAAAGATAAATATGAGGAACAAAAACATTATTTACAAATAAAAGAAGAAAAATGAATTGAAGCATCTACGTTAAACGATGTTTCAACCATAGTTAATACATGGGGGTGGGGACTGTGTCATCATCCTTTAATTAGACTAGTCTTGAAAAAACAACTGCATGTTAATCTTGAAAAAAACAACTCCATGATAATCCATGATAAACTTGTAGCAAGAACTATCAATAGGTGCAACCAGAAAGAAGATGCACCATTAATTAAGGGTTCTTTACCACTTGATTTGTCCAATGGTGGAAAACATCTTTTAGGGTTTTAAATGAGTTCATTTAAGCTGGATGTCCCAATAAATCCAATTCTATAATGTTCTAGGCTCAAATCAATGCGTTTATTGAGGATAATTGGCATTGACATCTTGTTGGGCTTAACCAACTAGACCCGTTTTCCACCATCCAATAACAGAAAGAAATGTTATATTAGCTACACAATTGAGCTACGGTAATAGTACCATCTCTATTACTAAAAGTTTTGGCCACAATCAGTTTGATATGGAGGTCCAAACCATGGTGTTTTTACCATAACATATAATTTTAGGCTGCAATAATAAACCTTTAAGCGGTAGGACTTTACCGTAGCCATTTCTGTGACTTATGCTAGAGTAAAATGCTCAAGTGCAAGAAGTGAAGTAGCAGTCCTTTTCTTTTATAACCCAAACTCATACTTTGTGAGTACTAGCTGTATGAGACTATGTCTGGGTGCTACAATCTTCCTCAAGTTGTCAGATCGTCACTTAATCTCGGTTTAAATGTTGGTTGTAGGTAGCCTTTCCTTCATATATTTTAGTTGTAGCTACACTTGTCAGTGTTCAGGAAATTGGCCTGTACGGCCACATATGCCTACGCGGCCACCTTGATGTATCGCTTTCCTCAAGCACAACATTATGCGCCCCATGCTCATAAGCAGGCCACTTATGTGGATCGTCCGGCCGCTTATGCGGATCGTGCGACTGCTTATGGGTATTGATTATGTTTTTTACTGCTGCATTGTTTACTATTACATTTTTTTACTGCTACTGTGCTACAGTTGTTTTTCAAATAGTTATGATTTTACTGCTACCGATTTTATATTGCTATAATTTTATTTAAATTCTTGAAATTACTAATGTTGTATTACTTAATATTCTTTTAAATATGCAAACATTATTGTATTATATGGTGTATTTATAAATACAATTAGTTATGCTTAAAACCATTTATATAAGGTAAAATGTTCTTGTTATTCATAATGTTACACGATGATAATCTTACAAGATATGTTATTCTCTTACCGTTATGCAAGTTCTTATGATATGTTACAAGATGATATTTTAGTTAATACACTAGTAATGTTATTTGTGTTGATTTTTGATTTTATTATGGATAATTACAAAAAAACTTGCAATATTTTGTGTGCGTGTATTTAAATTAAAAATTAGAAAACCACATATACCCCGCATATGCCTCCTCATACCGTTTAATCGCTATTTAGTAACTTATCCGAACACATACGCATATCGATTTCCTAAACCTTGGTACACGTTATGTAACTCTTTACTTTTTTAAAGGTAATTTGCTCCGATGCCTTTCATAATGCCCCAAGTAGGGGTGCACATATCTTAATCCATGTCCAATCTAACCTTAATGGATTATAACTTTTCTCAATCTGATCCAATCCATTAAAATTTAATCCAAACCAATCCAATCCACCATATTACAGATAGATTAGATTGGATCGTATTTTTGGTTCGTGTATATTCTCCCCTCATGTTCTATCTTCATGATAGTACTTAACATTTGGAGTACTTTTTAATGTTGAATTGACATAAAAAGAATGTTTACTAAAATAGATTTAGCCCATCTAATAATTCATCTACAATGTTTATAAATCTTAATAAAATAAATATAGAAATTTATTATATTATTGATATTCGATTGAAAAGAAGGTAACTGAAAGTTAGCACACAATTGGGAAAGAACTTGATTTAGAAGGCATCAATATTAAGATATGCTGTATTTTTTGCATTTTATGGCTAGAAAATGAGATGAGAAAGTTGATTATATCATGCATCTCAAAACATCGAATAAAGACAATGAAGGTGGTCCTAGGGAGTTGGTAATGGAGCATATGCAATTGATCTAAGTTGAAGTAAGCTCCGCTTGAGAAGGAGATACAAGGTCCAAATACTTGCATTGACAATTTGTGAGGTTAGCTTATGAGAAATAGACTATGATAGTTGGTTTTTTATAATTTAATTTTAAAGTTATCTTTCTTTTTATTTTAAAGGGCTTTGAGGGTTGCAGGTATTCAAACACTCGAAAAGACTTTTATAATTATTCATATTGATGGTAGTACGAGGGCATGACTTTTTCACAGCCCTCATATATTTATACCGATGATGAGAATTGTAATCGACCTGAACTAGCCTTTATATGGAAATTTGGGAGGAATGTCAAATCTATTATATTGGCAATGCAAACTATGTAACTTCCGAATCTCATTCCCGATAGCCGTAGTTTATTCGAGACAAAAGAACGTCTTTGACTATATTCGTCACCAGCATTGCTTTTTAATATCCCATATCTTTCTTTATGTAAGCATGTAATACTAGAAGAATACAAAAACACAATGCATTTCGACCTCAACTTTGTTCTTAATCTTTTCATGGCATTAGGTTTGCCATCTTCCATTAGGGGGTGTTGGGGAGTATACAACCAATGAATGCATCATGCATTGCTTTTTTATAGAAAGGCTTGACTAGCGAGAAAAAGTGTTTGGCTCAAACCAAAAAGAGATTTAGGTGACTTAGAAACAACAAAATTGCAAATCAATCCTGAATTTTAGAATTCGAAGTAGGTATTGGGACACACTTTAAGACTATAATAGCCCAGTCTCAAGTTGGAGTTTATTATGGTTAGTTTCGGGAGATTCATGAAATTAATCATTCCTTCACGAGTTCACCCATATACTAGGCCAACTGTTGGGCCCACTTTGGCTTAATGACACTACTTGGGGTGCCCCCCACCCCCCTGCCCCGAGAAGCAAGCCATTAATAAGAGATTGGAGCGAAAGATGAGGAGAAAAACAATACATAAGATAGAAGAAGTGGCCATGCTCTAGGTAGAGATGAGAAGATGATTAACATAACGAATTTGAAATGCAAATCATAAATGACAAACAAACAAGTGGTTAGTAGCAAATAAGGGTGGGGGAGGGTCGTTTGACACTCAAGGAACCACAGAGCACTCCATGTAGAACAAGCGACGAAGCTAGGAATGAGATGTTTGCACAAGTACCTCAGTTGTACTCTAGAGGTCAAACCAAGGACCTATAGATACCCCCATTAAGGCAATAGTACGCTGCAACTACATTAAAAAGACGATTGCCTAAACACATAGTGTAATTTTCATTCCAACTCTAAAAAATTTTATAAAAAATCACAGATAATTAAGAAAGAATTATTAGAAATAAAAAGAATATGATGAGGAATCATGTTAGACATGCGAGCCCAAGGCGACTATTTCTACAATAAAATGTTAGTCTAATCTTTTTATATCAATATTTTTTTTTTGATTTTCACTCTCTATCTGACATTAATGAACGAATGCACCTATAAAGTCCTTTAGTACAATTAGGATTATGTACTATGACCATCTTGATAATTATACAACTAATGATCCAATAGTTGGATCATACGGCTGGTGCTGAGATGATATCTAAAGAGTTAGATCGAGGACTCAATAAACACTATCTAGTGATTGTCAAAGGATATTCAACACGAGAAGGAGATGGTCTTTACTCAAAAGATTGATATCTGATCGACCTCTTGATGCAGGTCCTCTGCATAGGAATAAATATTTGGAGGATTCGGACAAGTTAAGTCAAATAGTTGACTTAGCGAGATCGATATATCAAAGGCCTATATTGTATGCTATCATAATATAGACACGCACCCTTAGACCAGAGACATATGTGTTACTATATGTATGAGTATTAACATTAGACAGACCATTAGGTTTATGACCTAATCAAGATCTATACACCGATGAGCTGGCGTGCATACAAGGGTATATGAGTAATACAATCTCTCAAAGAGATTATACAACTTGAATATTAAACCAGAAGTCATGAGCTCACTCATAAGATATTTGGACCAACCAAATTCCATTGGTGGTCATCACACTTTGGAAGTATGACATGATTTGTTGGTATGATATATGCTTTTGGAAAGCATATAATCAATACCAGCTCCAAATTATTGAATGAGAAACTTAATGATAAAACCCTGAAGAAGACAATTCATGTATGATCAGAACTTCGGGTTTATTCTAGTTCTTCCAATATGCAGGATGTACGGGTATTGGAAATACTCAAGGATGATGTTATCTTAATCAATTGCATAACCATGACACTTCCATCAGAGGGAGTGATGAAACATGTTAGCATATTAATGACTCCACTCAGTACCAGAAGTTGGACATTGATTTCAATATGATTCAGATACAATGAGAAGATTGGATATTATTTCTGACTTGATCAAACATCTTTGAGAGGTCTTCTAGATCTAGATATGACAATCTCAGTATCCAAGTCACTATACATGGAATATACAGTTGCCATTTTCTTATCTACAAGTATTTGCGAAGAAGGTATATTGTTCTTGAAAGAGTTCAAGAATAATTCCATTGACAATATCTGAGCATTGAAAAATTGACGATTAAGTTCGATTTAATTATCATTAATAATGTGAATGTGATTCACAATGTTTGAACATGTGTAGAGAGGCATCTAAAATAATTAAATTGGATTTAGTCATCATATATTAGATTAATATGGATAGCATTATCCAAATAATCATGGAAATTGTGGATATGATCCACAATATCAAAAGAGAGTTTTAACTGTGAATAAGATTCACAATTTATAAATTAATGTGAATTGGATTCACATTGTACAATTAAATGTAAATGTAATTTACATTTAATACTAGATGATCAAATATGATTCATAAATACCAATAGTTTATTTACAGTTATCACAAATAATTTGCATATTATTTGATTATATTTTTTTGGTATAATAATTCTATGAATAAAGATTTAATGTAATGAGAATTGGAGAGAGTTTTCTCTCTCCAATTCTCAAGGTGGTCGTCTACCCTCCAAATGAGGAGGGAGGCTATCTCCTTTCCTCATTCTTGAAAGGTGGATCTCTTCTTTACTCTTTATTCATGAGAATGACATTTATTTTGAGATTAAATTTTGGGGCTTGAATTAACCATTCAATTTTGTATAAAAGAATGACCGACCATAGTCTTATTTACGCACTTAAATTGAAGCAATTGTTGCAACAACTCACTCTCTCTCTACACATCTCTCTCTCACACACACACAACTCCTTGTGGTTCTCCACCAAGCTATTGTTGAGAGTGTGATTGTAATCGCGTTGTCGAACCGATTGCTCATGATTCTCCATCTTCTTAGGCACCTCGTTCTCGTGAAGGAGACATCAGATTATGTAAGAAGAAATTAGGAGATTCCCCACTTGGATTATCGTTCTGGAAAGTGGAAAGCACACATCTCATCCACGTGTCCACAAGTGTTGTCTATGTCGGATCGGACTTGAGACATGAGATCTCTTCTCTTAGAGACTCGTGGATAGCGATCATGATTCAAGAGATAATTCTATTGCGTATGTGATCTTGATGAAAGGACATGAGAAGTTTCCCATGTCATGTGATTTCATCGAAACTTTTTAAATTTCCATTGCTCCATCGAGTAGTATGACTAGTCGACCATGATCGTTTGCGATATCATCTCCATGCTTTTGTGATGCATGATACATAATCCCTTGCCTTCAAATCCCACTCCATCCAATTTCTACGGATAATAAAAGACTTATTTTTTGTTTAGAAAATTCATCTTATACAAGGATAGCTAGAATATCCTAAAGGATAGTCTTTCTACATAGTAAGAAAGGTTGTGAAGTTTGAACAACATAATACACTTATATAAGTGAGGTAAATATACATGGTTAATGCTATGTGTAGTACTAGTATGCATATACGTATACATAAAGTGTAATTTGTGTGTATACATTTATTGCACAAAACAAATATATGTTACATATATACCTATGCCTAAGTGGTAAGTATATATACATATTAATTGAATGTTATAGATGCACTCAAGTGATACATAACTAAATATATTTAATTCCTTTTTGTGAGATTTATATATGAGAACTTGTGGATTTTGGGGAAGCTAGCAAACCATAACACACATATATTTGAAAATACAACAAAAAAGAGGAGGGATGGGGTGTGTGCTTGTGGGAGTGTAATGAATCTCCTTTTCATCACCTTTATTCTATCATTTTGGCCTTAAAAATCCTAGCTAATGCATGTAAATAGCATTATTTTGTATAAATTAACATTCCTTATTTCTTCCATTTATTATGTATAAAATACTGGTTTTAATGCCAAAATTATAGAATAAAGGAAAGAAAAGAAAAATAATAAAATGCCAAAGGAATTTTATGACCCTATGCCGCAGACCAAGTCAAGAATTGATTTGGTAGACAAGGAATAAAGTAGGGGGATATAAGAGCCAATAATACAATAAATTTTCCATTTATTTATTCATCATTAACCCACTTTTGGAACCTATTTTATTTTCTACTATTTATACCTCAAATAAAGAAACTTTGTACATGAAAGTTATAGATAAAAATACAAATACAAATACAAAACTGAGTTTATACAAAAATAATATACAATGTTCAATTTATACTCTGAATAAAAAGCAAAATCCAAACTTTGCAGACCTATATCTCCTCAATAAAAAAATGCATCAAAATCATTTTAATTGTATATAACTTTTAATAAGCTATTTAATGAAGGTGATTTCATTTTATTTGAGGTTACCATGTGAAAGTTAGGTTTTGTACCCTTATTGTACCATATACCTGAATAAAATATTCATTTTATTTATTTTTTATTATTTTTATAATATTATATTTTTCGAATTTTTATAAATATTATTTTTAGTATATGTACATATTTAGAATATAAGAAAGCCATAAATAAAATATAAAAATTAAATACTATACATAAACATATAGATGAAATACATATAACCCTATTTATTTAAGTGTGCATAATAGATCATAAAAATACAATAAAAATATATTTATATGTAAAACTAAGTTATAAATATATAAATTAAGAAAATAAAATAATAGATTACAAAATATAAAATAAAAATAAAATACACAAAACATAGGTCAATATACCTATAAATACACTTACAAAAAGTAAATTGTAATAAATTGACTCATAAAAATAAATAAAAATCATTATAAAATAGTCCTAAAAATAGTACACATTTTTCATGTTTTGACTTCTTTTGAAATAAATTAATTTACTTTTTTAATCTGTTTGTTTTTGAATAAAAATTCTCTTTTTGTCGTGATTCGGTCCTACGTGGACCAATCACGATTCGAGGCGAGTTGACCCCCGGTCGACACCTCATCGTCCACTTTGACCTATGTCAGAGCCTCGAGTCCTGCCTTTTCTTGATTTTTTCCAAGCTGCTACGATGCTCGAATTACCTCGAGCTCTTTGCGAACTTGATTGCATTTTGATCGATCCTCACATCCAATAATAAGATCTGCAAGATTTGTGCCTCCCAATCTTCTCTCTTGAACTTTGCCGGACTTTAGCCTATAAATCATCTCCCAGATCCTCTGTTCCCATCTTGATCCCTCTTGGATCTTCTTTCCATGTATGGCATTTGTGCGTTGAAGGTTAGGTGACAGTTGCACCTTTCCTTGAGCTCGGAGGCGGCTGACCGAGGAGAGGAGCGGATCCACAGTGAGCTCTGGCCGCCCTGCTCCCTGCCCACCATAGCAGGTATAAAACTTGCACCCTTTTTTATTATTAGGTAGATTTATATTCCGTGTTTTCACTTCTGCAATTAGATTATATTTTACTGCTTTAGATTAGTAGGTTTACCAATTTTAGCGTTCTTCGGGGTCGCTAGGGCTCTAACCAAGAACCATCAAAGAAAACCATTGGAGGAAGGAGAAATCGTTGATCGAAGGTCGGGAACACGTTGTTCTTCCCCGTTCTTCCAGAATAGCAGCAACCATCCGATGAAGATGGTGCTTCCCGATCATGTTCGAGCCATCCGATCGTGGCCCCGCACCACCGTCAGATCAGAGGCCCGCTCTAATCAGACCCCTTCATCGTCGAACTGCCATCGTACATCGAGGAAGCGCCACACGTCCAAGTGAAATAATCCCAGTCGTTCCCTCATGTGCAAATAAGGGGTAAAATGCGTCGACACCCCTTTGCCTTTTCTATTTTGCTTTTAGTATATTAAATGTCATCCGAAGTGTATAGTTTTATGTACATTTTGCAATAATGGCACTATGGTTCCATGTGTTTTGCATATCTCTCCATGCTAACTCACCTCACTTGGGATACCTCGTGAGGTTGGGCATTTTGCACGCATACCCATTCAGTTTTCTTTATTTATATTTAAGCTAAGAAATCGCATATTCAGTGTATATTTTTGTGGATAAATTGTGCAAAGGACCAAAAGTTTTGTAAATTTGCATATCCTGGGTGCGTAATAGTTTTGTATTTGCATGAAACTTTTAACGATGCCCCTGGATTTTTTATGTATGATTTTGAAACACATAAAAAGTTTCTTTTAATTACAGTTTGGTCCCTGGCAGTACTGAAAATGCATATAATTGAGATTTTTTTGTAAAAAATACCCCCACTTCATTTTTTATTTTGCAAAAAATACTCTGTATGCCTTGGATGATGTAGTTAATTTCTATAATTTCTAATTTGGGCATCTAGGCCTTTTATTATTTATTAAAATTCGAACAATAGCTTAAACTCCCCTGCTTAGACTTAAAAATCACAAAAAAATACGACAACGCTTTTAAAATTTCTAAAAACATCTATTATCTATATTATGTTATAATTTCACTCCATACCAAAAAATCACATAATACTATAAAAAGAAAAACATAAAAATTGCAAAATACTCAAAACTCATAAAAATCATAAAATTCATTTTAAAATCCAAAGGCATTTTTTGTTATATAATTTTCTTTATTATATATATTACATATTTAAAATGATTTTGTATATTTTGAGGCTCATTTAATATTTTTAAATCCAAAAACCATTTTATTTGATTGAAAAGTCCCTGTTTTGACTTTTTCTATTATTTAAAACCTTAAAATATGAAAAATATCAAAAAATCAGAAAAAATATTAGTAAAATATAAAAATCTAAAAAAATATTTTTGCAATATATTTTTAATCTATTTATATCTATATTTATGTATTATATGCTATATATTTCTATGTATACATATATATACATACTATATACCCTATATTATTATATTACATATATCAATTATTTTATTTTTAAAAATTAAAAATAAACTAAAAAATGCAAAACTAAAATCCTTAAAATTCAAAAATCCCAAAAAATATACTTATTTTTATTTGATGGTCTTTATGTATACGACTATACATCTATTTATATAATACTATATATTATTATTTATATTTATATTTATACATAGTATATATATTATATTTAATTAATTTTAAAGATAAAAAACCACATAAAAATATAAATAAAAAAAGCATGTGTACATAAATTCGATTAGCAATAGGCTGCCTAGGTTGCTCTCATTGATTCTACCTCTAGACACTTACCTGCTATACACTTTAGGATTGTAGAGTATAATAAATTGTTCTTCACACTATTATTCATTGTTTATCATGTGTTGTGGGTACTTGTTCATTTGATCACTTGAGTACTCGGTCGCTTCGACGACTATGATCCCGCCTTGTGTGGATTGCAAGACTGGTGCGAAAAGTTGCATCAATCAATTGGCATCGTTGTCGGGGAGCAAATGTGTAGCTGTTGAACTGAGAAAATAGAGGGTCGTACGGTTTCACAAGGCGAAACCGCAGTCGATGCGGTGACCGCTCAAAAATCCTGATTCAAACAACAATTAACCCACAACAAGTAATTCAAGCAATGAAAGTAAATGTACGGAGTTAAAATTTATTATAACTCTACAACAAGATGTGTATAGGTGCAAGTATTGTAGAGGTCGAACACAGGGAGCAGACAGGTAGATCGGGGCAAAATTGCTCAAAAGTGTAATTGTGATCAAGTTGTCTATTAACGTTATTTTTGTGGGTTTTTAATTTTGTATTTTTTATTTTTTAAATTAATTTTTAATTTTGTATTTTTGTATTTTGATTTTTAATTTTCTAATTTTATATTTTCTTTTTATATTTTATATTTTTTATTTTCTTTTTTTTCAATATTGGAATATACAACTATATAAGAAAAGAGATGATAAACTATTTGTAAAAATAAGGGAAAAAGCTCAAAAATTAGGAAATGAAATGTTTTTGGTGTTTTTATACTTTTCTACTATTTTTGTGATTTTGGGGAATTTTCAGAATTTTTTTGGTATTTTTAAAGGTGAGAATAAGAGAAAACAGTGAATAAAATACAAGGCTGAAACTAAAATGGAGAAATAAAATAGAAAACAATAACAAAAATTCTCCAAATTAATTTTCACTTGAAGGTAATAAAGTCAAGAAAATTCAGAGACAAAGTTGTATTTTTAGGATTTTTTATGGATTTTTAATATTTTTTGGGAGGTTTTTGGTGTTTTGTAATTTTTAGGAGTTTTGCTTTGTAATTTTTAGTGAATTTTGGATTAAAGTTAAAACACACTAATGGAAACAAAATATATTTTTTTGGGCTTTTTCTGAAGTGTTTTTATATTTTTTTATGGATTTTATAATGCAAACAGTGTTGAAATAGCTATTTTTAATTTTTAATAAATATTAAAATGCAATAATTATAAAAAAATAAAAAATATGCCGTTAATCTACTATGCAACAGAGACATAATGTGATTTTTGGGGATTTTTTGGTGTTTTATAGATGCATGCAAATAATACAAGAAACGTAAGAAAAATACATGTTTGCAGGGGTATTGATGTAATTAGTCAGGAATCCAGGGGCCTCTGCGCAAATATTTCAAAAAGAGTATAACTAAATAAAAATACTCGCGGACTGAATATTAATAGCAAAAATGTGTTGGGTTAACCCTGCAAAATGCCCAAGGCGCGCGTGCTAAGCACGTGCGCCTAGCAGGGCTATATGTGTAATACATACAACTTCAGGGGGGGTTTTGATAAAATTTCCAACAGTTAAGACACTGCAAATGAAAGATTAAAAATTACTTGATAAATACAAAAATGCGGGGGTTATGGCTGCAAAATACCCCCGCTAGGCGCGCATCCAACGGCGTGGCTCCGCCCACTAAGCCACGTATCGCACGCGGTTGCGCGATACCCTTTCGACTTCGACGCCCAGGATTAGAACTTGAGGAGTTATCGGACGGCTGGGGTGGCTTTGATTTAACGTCAGCTGCTGCTCGAGAGGAGAGTTCTTGATCCGACGGCTTAGGATACGGCTAGACGAATAATAGAGGAACCCAGTGGCGCCGAGTTTCGTGTGCGTGATGGGCTCGCCTCTGTCCACCAAACCCACAGCCGAAGGGCGGGTTCTGCACCTGCTGCTCCTCCCCGACGTCCAGGTGGCTCAGACCGGTCCGACGGCCAACGGATGGCCCTCGGCTGCTCGATGAAGCTCCAGCCGACCTGGGGGTCTTCTTGGCGTGAATCGAGACCCAGACGCCTCCTTCTCTTCCTGCAATCAAAACCAAATGGACGGCAGATATCTCGCAGCAGGAAGGGGCCTTTATTGGCAAGAAAAGGCGGCGTGGGATGGCGATGGTGGTTGCCGGAGCTTCTGAGCTCCTGCGAGGTGTTCGAGATGGAATCTAGGCCAACTACTCGCTTAAACAACAAACTAAATGCGCAACTTAAAAACTGAACTAGAAGCTAACTAATCAGCAAGAAAAAGGAAGAAAAACGTGACCTCGAGGGTGTATAACCCGAGAAGGGGGACCTCAACGGCGGCCACGCCCAAGGTTAAATGGAACCGCTCCTCAGCCACGCGAAGTGCTCCCAGGTCGGCTGGAGGGTGTCCTTTCACGACCCCCGGTCCTGAGCGCGAGAGGGGAGGCCAAACGAAGTCAAAGGAGGGTTCTCCAGGGAATGGAAGGGTTTAGGGTATTTTTGAATAGATGGTTGCGGTGGCTCAAAGATCAATGCGTGGCCATCGATTCAGCGGCGCGATGAACGAGGACAACCCTGGGCGTGTATGAGGGATGTGCAAGGATCGAAAGTCGTGAAGGATCTATCTCCAAAAGGTGAAAGGTGCGTCCTCGAAAAAAGGTTGAAATTGGGGTCAAAACGCATTCTGACAAATCCAGAGAGGGGGGTCAGATAGTTGACCGGGGTCAACTGTCCAAGCCCTCTGGTTGGTCCACATGGACCAACCAGAAAAACCCTCTGGAAAAAGTTTTTAAAAAATAGTTAAAAATAGTAAATGACATTATTTTATTTAGATTATAAAATAAAAAAGTTTATTATTTTATAAAGAATTTTGTCATGATTTTTAATTATTTTTATGAGATTTATTTTTACAAGTTACTTTTTACACCCTATCTAGGTATATTACCTATGTATTTTAGTATTTTATTTTTATTTGGTATTTTTGATTTTATTTATTTTTGTCTATTATTTTATAAAATTATAAAATACTTTTATACATGTAAATATATTTTTATTTCATTTTTCTGATATGTTTTGTATATTTAATAAAATATAAGTAGGTATTGTATAGGTATGTATATAGGTATAATACATGTGTATTTTATATACATTTATTTTTATTTTGAGTTTTATTTGCATTTTTATTCTGATTTTATGGTGTATAATTATTATAAATATTAATTACAAAATTATAAAAATATAAAATTATAAAAATAATGAATAAAGAATAAATTGAATATTTTATTCTGTACACGTATACAATAGGGGTCCAAAACTCAACTTTCAAACCGCAGCTCCGCCAAATGCGAAACCACCGCCATTAAATAGATTATTTTATTCTATATACAATTAAAGGTGAGTTTGATGCATTTGGAGTTTTCAGTTGTGAGATGCGGGTCTAGGAAGTTGGGATTTTTGATTTTTATTCAGACCATAACTTTTTATCTGTACATTATTTTTGAGTGAAATAAATTTTGTATTTTTCTTTATTTAATTATCTACAACTTTCATGTACAATGTTTCTTTATTTTATGTATAAAAAGTGGAACCAAAAATAGGTCCCAAAATGAATAAAGAATGAATAAAATAAAAGGAATTTGTATTGTATTTTAGCCCTTATCTCCCCCTACTTTATTCCTGGTCGACCTAGCCATCGAGATGCCTAGGTCTCGGGGTTTCTGGTCATGAATGCTAAAATACATGAATTAAGCCTATTTACACGCATTTACTAGGGTTTTTAAGGCCAAAATGATAGAATAAAGATGATGAAACGTAGATTCATCATCCCCCTATACTTGCCTTTGCTAATCCCTAGCAAACACTTATGCAATAAGTGCAGAAAAGAAAAACAAAGAAAATAAAAAGAAGAAGGTGGATTAAGTGTAAATATCAAACTTGTCTTCACAAAATCAAAGTTTGGAGCTTAAGTCAGACCTTTGGAATTTTAGTGCGGGCGGAACCTTATTGAGAACCGAATTTGAAATCCAACAGTCCCTGAGAATCCCAAAACTCTGCTCAAGTCTCCTCAATAGACATGTCAGAAACATTTCAATTCATACGCAAACTCTTACGACTATGAGTCTGACTCGTACAGTGTAAGTGATGGTGGCTCTCCCCAACTAGAATGACAAAGAGACTGACTTCTCTAGTACGACAACTCAATGATTCCCCAATCCAACAAGTCCATCCTCGAGGAGCGGGGCATTCCCTTCTAAGTTCAAGTGGCAACCAGCTCAAGAGGAGGGGGTGAAGAGAAGAATGGACGGTAGACAGTGTAGCTAGCTATCCTGGGATGCAAGACCAGTGTAGTCAAGTCATCCTGCTGCAGGCTCACATGATATGACTTTGGAACTCAAGCTTGCTTATTGGCTTTACAACATTTGTACATACTTTGCAGGCTTTTTATTTTTGTACAGGCCTGATGAATCCACATTTCATCATCTTTATTCTATCATTTTAGCATCAAAAACTCTAGTAAATGCCTGTAGATAAGCTTAATTCATGCATTTTATCATTCATGCATACGTGTGTAAATATTGTATAAAATGCAGTTTTTAAAGCCAAAATTATAGAATAAAGAAAAGAAAAGAAAAAGAATAAAATATTGTAAATATTTTATGACCCGAAACCCCGAGACCTAGGCATCTCGATGAATAGGTTGACAAGGAAAAAAGTAGGGGGAGATAAGGGCCAAAATACAATAGCAATACCCTTGTATTTCATTCATTCTTTATTCATTTTGGGACCTATTTTTGGTTCCACTTTTTATACTTCAAATAAAGAAACTTTGTACATGAAAGTTGTAGATATTTTTATATAGAAAAATACAAAATTGACTTCACAGAAAAATAATGTACAGATAAAAAGTTATGGTCTGAATAAAAATCAAGAATCCCAACTTCCCAGACCCGTATCTCACAAATGAAAATTCCAAATGTAGCAAACTCACCTTTAATTGTATAATATAAAATAAGCTAATTAGTGGCGGTAGTTTCGCATTTGGCGGAGCTACGGTTTGAAAGTTGAGTTTTGGACCCACATTGTATACCTGTACAGCTTAAAATATTCAATTTATTCTTTAATCATTATTTTTGTATTTTTATATTTTTTATAATTTTATGAATATTATTTATAATAATTAAGTACATTAAAACATGAATAAAAACTCAAAGAAAATACAAAATAAAATTATATGTATATAGAACGCATAGGTACTATACCTATACATATACCTATATGATACCTACTTATAATTTATTAATTATACAAAACACATCAATAAAATAAAATAAAAATATATTTAAGTGTAAAAATATTTTATAAATTAATAAAATAATAAACAAAAATAAATAAATTAAATTTTGAAAATAAAAATAAAATAATTAAATATATAGATAATATACCTATATAGGGGTATAAAAGTAAACTTGTAAAAATATACCTAATAAAAATAAATAAAATTACCTTAAAATAATTTATAAATTTATAAGAATTTTTTATTTTGTAACCATAATTAAATAAAATAGTTTACTATTTTATTTTGATTTTATAAGATGTTTTTCCAGGCTTTTTCCTGGTTGGTCCACGTGGACCAACCAGGTGGGCTGGAGAGTTGACCTCAGGTCAACTCTCTGACCCCAGCCTGTGCCCTTTGTGAGAATGAGTTTTTTTTGTCTTTTTTCTCATTTTTTTCGAGGCCCTTTCTTTCACCGTTTCATGTCGAGGTCTTCAGCAAAGTTGTTCCTCGTGGAATGGGCTTTCACGCCCTGGGTTCGTCACGGGCTGAAGATCATCGATGCGAGCGTTGTGTATCGTTCTTTGCACCCCTTCACCACTTTTCAAATAACCACCCGTCTCCCTCCTTGGTCCGGGGAGCCACTTTTGACCCGTCTTAGATGTCTCTTCTGGAGCTCCGGATGAAGGCAGTGACAGAGCTATTCTCCAGCTCCGTCGAGGCGTCCTAAGAAGTGGGCAGAGGTGTGTTCCACCACCTTTGGCGGGCCGCCGTCGTCGAGGTCCATCTCGCCACTTTTCGGCTTGAGGTTCTTATGTTTTCTGTGTTATTTGCGCATTTTCTTATTTCTCTTAATCTTAGGATCATGTTCTCGCACTTTAGCCCACACTAATCTCGCCGTTTCACTCTGCCTCCACCTCGTCGGAGCTTGCTCCGGCGAGTCCCTGTTTTTGCCACTTGCGCGTCAAGCCATATCAAGGAGGGGTGAGGCACTTTGCCCTAGCCCCCTTAACAAATTTTGCAGGTACCAGGAGTCTCCCGCTCGCCTGGAGGACGATTTTGTCCGCGCTGGAGGCACCTGGCACCCTCGTCTCGTCTCCGACACAGCGAGGAAAACCAGGAGCAACCCGCACATTTTTGACGCCCCCAGATGCCGGAGGACCGCCGCAGGACCTTAGGGGACTCTCTCTGTGCTCCCCAGGTCGCCGGAGGCGGTCAGGAGGGCAGTTCGAAGCTCGGATTTTCTGAGTTCTTGAGCTGTTCTTCCAGCCATTCTCCACGCCGCCGATCAAGACCCCCCTCCAGATGCTGCAACAGCCGTAGGATCCGCGCCTTCCTCGATCATCAGATCTGATCCGAGCTTCTAATCCTGGCCGTTATAACCGAAGGGGTATCACGTGTCATAAGTGGAATCGCCCAGGCCATTGGATGCGCGCCTAGCGGGGGTATTTTGCAATCATAACCCCCACATTTTTGTATTTAGCAAGTAATATCTAATATTTCATTTGCAGTTTCTTAACTTTTGTAAAATTTATCAAAACCCCCCTGAAGTTGCGCGGATTACACATATAGCCCTACCAAGCTCATGTTCTTAGCACGCGCGCCTTGGGTATTTTGCAGTGACAACCCCAGCACTTTAGAGATTTATTATTGGTCCTTTAACTTCGTTATTTAGTTAAATATTTTGTGAGAATATTGCACAGAGGCCCTCAAACTTCCATTATATTACCAAAATACCCCTGCAAACATGTATTTTCTCTTTGCTTCTCGTATTTTTTGCATGCATCTATAGAACCCAAAAAATCCCCAAAAATCACATTAAGTCTCTATTGCATGGTAGTTTAACGTCATATTTTTATTTCTCATATTTCTTGCATTTTAATATTTATTAAAAGTCAAAAATAGTCATTTTCAGCATTGTTTACATTATAAAATCCAAAAAAATTTAAAAACACTCCAGAAAAATCCCAAAAAAATATATTTTGCATATTTGAGTGTGTTTTAACTTCAATCCAAAATTCACTAAAAATTACAAAACAAAACTCCTAAAAATTACAAAACTCCAAAAACCTCCCAAAAAATATTAAAAATCCATAAAAATTCCTAAAAATACAAACTTTGTCTCTGAATTTTCTTGACTTTATTATCTTCAAGTGAATATTAATTTGGAGAATTATTGTTACTGTTTTCTATTTTATTTCTCCATTTTGGTTTTAGCCTTGTATTTTATTCACTGTTTTCTCTTATTTTCACCTTTAAAAATACAAAAAAATATTCTGAAAATTCCCCAAAAATCAAAATAACAATAGAAAAGTATAAAAATACCAAAACCATTTCATTTCCTAATTTTTGAGCTTTTTCCCTTATTTTTATAAATAGTTTATCATCTCTTTTCTTTTATAGTTTGTATATTCCAATATTAAAAAAAAGAAAAAAATATAAAATATAAAAAGAAAATATAAAATCAGAAAATTAAAAATAAAAATACAAAAATATAAAATTAAAAATTAAAAAAAATATAAAAATTAAAAACCCACAAAAAATAGCATAGTAGACACTTGATCACATTCACACACATCTTGTGCATTTTGCCCCGATCTATCCTGTTTGCTCCCTGTGTTTGACCTCTACACATACTTGCACCTATACACATCTTGTTGTAGAGTTATAATAAATTTTAACTCCACACACTTTCACTGCTTTACTTGATTATCGTGGGTTAATTGTTGATTAATTGAGGTTTCGTGAGCGGTCGCTCAGCGACATTGTGGTCCAGCCTTGTGTAGACTACTTTAGACCCTCGCCAAATCGTGATTATCAAATGGCGTCGTTGCCGGAGAGCAACATCGCTTAGTTTGGGTCTTGTTTGGATTGTGATTTATTGTCTATTTCGCGGCTTTCATTTTTGCTATTTTATTTTCTTTATTTTTGATATATCTATTGAGCTGTCTAACCTTCTCTTTTGTTGACTTTGTGCGAGGAACCGCGGATCGAGGGAGGCGCTCCACCCTAAGCGTCTACGCACCCACGTGAAGCCGGCTTCTGCCAGCTTAGCACCGAGGAGACAAGGAGAGATTTTTGAAGACCGTGCTCCACCTTTAGTTGTAGAATATATTTCCTGCATTTATTTTTGTAATTTTTGTGAGAGAGAGACCACTATATTTGTAATAATACAGGTACCCCCGGACTCTGGACTTTCGGGCCTAATTTCCAAGTGATTGTTCACTTGGGGGGTTCACCGTTGTTTTCTCGTGTTTTCTTCGCATTTTTTTATTTTGTTTTTCAATTTTCGATTTTATTTCTTTTGTGTGATTGAGCCCCTAGTTTTAGGATTGCTTGCGTAGCACTAGGTCCAAACACCTTAATCAACATTGCATGTACCTATAGTACGTTCTGGACTTAGTCAAATTTTAAACAGTCACTTCATCCTCTTCGAGCCTTCGCGCCGCGAGCTCACCCTGCCAAGCGCTGCTCCTGAACTCGATTTGTCGAGAGGAGGAGGGATGAGCCTAGACCGGACTCTTGGCTTGAGGATCGGTGACCGACTTGTGGTTCTTTACGATAATAGCAAGTTCTGAAACTTAGGGCGATTTCATCGGCTTGCATTTGTATATAGATAGGTTTCAATTCTGCTGAGCATCCTTGCATGTAGAGTGCTGGAGGCAAGGTGAGCATTTCTCTTTAGCATACATCATTGATTTGTCGCTTGCATTGCTTTTCCGACTCTCCCTCTGATTTTGCCAACCTAGGAGCTTAAAGGAATTGATTCCCCGATAGGCGCATGCATTTTTTTATTAAAAATCCAAAAAAAAGTGATAACCAATAAAATTGGGACTGCTAATATTACTTGGCCCTAAAATCCACCAAAAAGAAAATCTTGTCTTGGGGTGAGTAATCCCCTCATTGTCTTCGCTTTTACTTGCTCGCGAGCACACTAAGGATTAGTGCCCAAATCCCATATTCAGCCCCTAAGTATTTGCGCAATATTTTGACTTCTCACCTAACTCTAAAACAGACAAGATAAAAAGACCGCTCTTTGCGGTCTCTACCGAGTTGAGTAGGTGAATTGAGGGTTTGTCTTATTTTCATTTTTGTTTGTGATTGTTTTGTGTGTGTCCTAGATCGCCGCTGCGCACTAGCGCCTTTCTTCTCACTTCTCTTGACTTGACCATCGTGCTCTCCCGATAATTTTCTTTTGTTTCGAGATGGCCGACTGGAGCGTATTTTATCCGGACTTTGCGAATCATTCATTCACTCCAGCCGGTCCACCTCCTTTTTTCCAGGAGGGCTTTGCTCCTGACTTTTGTACATATCTGCCTCAGCCACAGTATCAGGACTCGGATTTCTACCCACACCCACCTCCACCTCCACTTGTATGTTATCCGCCTCCACCTTCACATCCATCCGAGTCTGACATGTTGGAGTCACCTCTCACGATATCCACACTTGAGACCTTGACCCAGTTCATGGAGCAAATGAATTCGAGGATTGACGACCTCACTTGCATGAATAAGAGCCACATCGATGCTTCACGATCTGATTTGGAATCATTTGAGGATTACCATGAGAGCTTGCAATCGCCCAAAACACAAAAAAATGAGAAAAAATTAAAAATCCAAAAAGAGTTAAGGAGACACTTGGTTGATTCAGACCGTGAGGAGAGTGCCCATCTGCCAGACTTTTTGTCCACACATCCATTCACACCCTGTCCCACCTTTGACCCCGAGGATGCCGCTGTACAGAATGCTCTTGGAATGCCTCGTGTATATGCTGATTCCGACTTCCTCCCTTGTATGGAGGAAGTCCAAAAATTCAAAAAAATGTTGACTGAACCCGAAGTGGTGGCCACTTTTCATGAGATCATCCGTGCCCCAGTTCAGCAGGCCATGACCCAATTATCTGCTCCTCTTCCCAAGAAGAGAAAGCGGAGGTGCAGATCTGAGCGTCACATTTTGACCATGGCCACTGCCCACGCCATCACACACCGTCCCATTCCCAAGAAGAAGAACACATCTACACCTTTCATCACTTGCACTATCTCTGACTACACTTGTGATCGCACTCTCCTGGATGGCGGTGCATCTATTAGCATACTACCCTTCTCAGTGGTACAGTCTCTTCACTTAGGGCCTCTAAAGAAAACCAGGATGATCGTTCAGTTTGCTGATGGATCTATCAAGAGGCTGAAGGGTATCCTTGAAAACGCCGTCATTTCTATTCAGGGCACGAACCGCCATGTTGATTTTGTCGTGTTGCCCATGGAGAGCTCCACAGGGGAGTCGTCTCCAATCATCCTGGGACGACCATTCCTCGCCTCTGCGAGGGTCGTTATTGACTATGGATCAGGAGAGGTTCGCTTCCGTCCTGTTGACGGGAGCAAAGTGTTGATAACCGCACCCACAGTTGACCAGAGACTTGCACCTGATTCACCCTCATCGATTATAGCTGACTCCGAGGCCTGTGACCGATCTGATGATATTCGAGATGCTTCCTTAGCGAGCGCTGATGAGACCCGACGAATCCCCCGAAAGGGGAGGAAATCAGAAAGCATGGACCTCGCAGTTCCTCCTCCTGGTGTGTGGCGATGTGTTGATGAAATCCAAAGTATTTATGTGATTGATCTCATTGAGCGGCAGGAAGACTCCAAGACTGGACACGACGGACCTGGTTTGACTACTTCCACTGATAAGTCCGTTCCTGGGCACTCACAAGTAAAGATGATTGAGGACGTTTATGATGTTGCCCATTATTTTGAGAGACCTCATAAGGAAACAAATGACCTAGGTAAGACTAGATGGGACGGACCTGGTTTGACTACTTCCACTGATATGTTCGTCCCTGGTCCTTCAAAGGTAAAGATGATTGAGGTCGGTTATGATGCGAACCTTCACAATTTTTGGCCTCTTGATGAAAAAGATGATCCGGGTGAAACTCTTGAGGACGAACAGAGTTCGTATACTTCCACTGATTATTTCGTGCCTTTTGACTTTGACCTGGACGAGCCCTCACAGGATGACTCCGATTACACTTCTTCCGAGGATGATGAGTTTGTCCCATTCTACTTTGACATCTGCGAGACTTCCAAGGCCGGACCTAGTCGTACTTCTTCCACTCACCCGTCTGTGCCTTCACACCATAGGACCACCAAGGGGGTACCTAGCCATACTGCTTCCATTGATCAGTTCGTCCCTTTCCAATTCGATTCCACTGAGGGCCTTCACCGTGTCAACCTTGATCGGCCTCCGTCCACAGTGGACCCGGATGTCGACATACACAATATCAGATCTATCCCTCAGCGGTCCCGCAAGAAGGTTTGCTTTCTACCTTCTTATGATCATCCATTTATGTTGTAGATCCTCTCCCGTCACTCTCTGTCTATCTTCCGTTTTTGCTCGCCCACCCATTCTCGTGTTTGCCTTGCTTAGGACGTACTTTGTCCTAAGTATAGGGGGGTGGACGAGCCGAGTGTTCATTCATTGTTCCGTGTCATCACTCCTGTCGTTGCCTATACTTAGGGCTTCTTTTAACCTAAGTATAGGGGGAGCGATGTGTACATTCTCATGATTTCTCCTTCCATTTTCAGATCTTTTTCTTCTTTTCTTCTTTTCCTCTTCTATCCTCTTCATCTTTCAAAAAGGTGCCACCCTTTTAGACAGTTTTCCATACTTAGGACGTACTTTGTCCTAAGTATAGGGGGGTGTGCACCCTGAGTTTCTCTATTTTTCGATCCTCTCCATTGTCTCCTCTTCTTGTCTATACTTAGGGATATCTTACCCTAAGTATAGGGGGAGACAATCCGAGTACGATCTGTTCATTCCCTCCCTTGACCCTCCCCGCGTTGTGTACAGTCTGCTATACTTAGGATTATTTGATCCTAAGTATAGGGGGGACGGTCAATCTCTCATTGATTCATTTATTCATTCTTTAGACTTGTCTATACTTAGTACGAGTTATGTCTTCTCTTTTCTCTCCGATCTATGAGGACATAGCTCAAGCTAAGTATAGGGGGGTCGTCTATACTACGTATATACTTTAGCCATAACTCGTACTTTCATATTTTCTTAATAATATGGCTAAACATCCTTTAAAATTCATTAAAAATCCTTAATAAAAAGGTGTTCTGTTCCTCAAATTCTTTTTGTATATACTGATTAATAAATCAGGTGAAAATGTTTTTTGCAAAATGTTTGAAAAATAGTTTGAAAATCCCTGTGAACATCTATTGAAAACTATTTTGAAAATATTTTATTACATATTTTCAACCTTTGTAAAAATGTGTGGTTTGTAAAATTTTTTTTCTTTGTGTGAAAGAAAATGTGTGCAAAATGATTTGCAAATGGTTTGAAAATGGTTGCAAAAATATTTTGAAAAATCTATCTATACTGTTTTGAAAGCCTTTGCAAAATGATTTTCAAATGTGTATACATGTTTGCAAAAATGTTTGTAAAAACTATTTTGGACTATAGTTTTCAAAAATTGTTTGAAAAACTTGTGTTAAATAAGTTTGAGGAATATTTACATCATACCAAAATCCACCATATATATATGTACTTATAAAATTGAGCACTTACCCTGTAAATTCTTAAAATCCACTTCTTGTATATATATGAAGCACTCCCGTGTAAATATTTTAACCCAGCTTTCAGCCAAAATCTTTTTGTGTTCAAAAATCCCAAAAACATTTGCAAAATTAAAATCCAAAAACATCTGAAAAATCTATTTGAAAAAGACAAAGAAATGCATCTGCATATACATGCATCATCTTTTCAAAAATTCATAAAAAGTTCAAAATCTTTGAAAATTGCATCACAAATATATTTTTCTGCATTTTGCATATCATTCGCATAGCATTCGCATTTTTCGGATTGAGTTTGATAGTTGAACGAGTCTAAGTAAAATCCGGAGATTGTAGCTTGATTGGATCTTAAAATCTACCTAATAACATGAACCTTATAGGAACTGGGTTTGAGATACTTCAGGTCTAGTTGACTTAATTCTTTGAGGATCACGGGACTTGGTTCAATGGATTGTTGACAACATTTCGGAGCACACGCACGACTCTTGTTGATAATGACCTAACTTGGACACCTGCACCTTTCACATGGCTCAATTCAGTTGGAGTGGTGAGGGGATTGGATTTTCCGGTATGAGACGCACACATGTGGAAACACTTGTCCTCCTCTAGGGAGGGAAGTGCACCCCAACCCATCCAGTGATGAGGAAGTCTAAAGACAGGAGGTTGTGGGTTGCAATAAAGCTTTAAAAGAGGGATAGTCTACTGGCTCAAGAGGAAAAACTCCTTATGTAAATGCTGTTGTATATAGTATTCAAAAAAAATGTTCAGGCATGTACAAAAAAATAAAGAGCCTGCAAGTATGTACAAATGTTGTAAAGTCAATAAGCAAGCTTGAGTTTCAAAGTCAAATGTGTGAGCCTGCAACAGGATGACTTGACTACACTGGTCTTGCATCCCAGGATAGGTAGCTACACTGGCTACCGTCCATTCTTCTCTTCACCCCCTCCTCTTGAGCTGGTTGCCACTTGAACTTAGAAGGGAATACCCTGCTCCTCGAGGATGGAGTTATTGGATTGGGGAATCATTGGGTTGTTGTACTGGAGAAGTCAGTCTCTTTGTCATTCTAGTTGGGGAGAGCCACCATCACTTACACTGTACGAGTCAGATTCATAGTCGTAAGAGTTTGCGTATGAGTTGAAGTATATCTGACCTGGCTATTGAGGAGACTTGGACAGAGTTTTTGGGATTCTCAAGGACTGTTGGATTTCAAATTCGGTTCTCACTAAGGTTCCGCCCGCACTAAAATTCCAAAGGTCTGACTTAAGCTCCAAACTTTGATTTTGTGAAGACAAGTTTGACAATTAAACTAAATCCAAGTTCTTCTTTTTCTTTTCTTTCTTTTCTTTTTGCACTTATTGCATAAGTGTTTGCTAGGGACTAGCAAAGGTAAAGTATAGGGGGATGATGAATCCACATTTCATCATCTTTATTCTATCATTTTGGCATCAAAAACCCTAGTAAATGCCTGTAGATAAGCTTAATTCATGCATTTTATCATTTATGCATACGTGTGTAAATATTGTATAAAATACAGTTTTTAAAGCCAAAATTATAGAATAAAGAAAAGAAAAGAAAAAGAATAAAATATTGTAAATATTTTATGACCCGAAACCCCAAGACCTAGGCAACTCGATGAATAGGTCGACAAGGAATAAAGTAAGGGGAGATAAGGGCCAAAATACCATAAAAATACCCTTGTATTTCATTCATTCTTTATTCATTTTGGGACCTATTTTTGGTTCCACTTTTTATACTTTAAATAAAGAAACTTTGTACATGAAAGTTGTAGATATTTTTATGTAGAAAAATACAAAATTGATTTCACTGAAAAATAATGTACAGATAAAAAGTTATGGTCTGAATAAAAATCCAGAATCACAACTTCCCATACCCGTATCTCACAAATGAAAACTCCAAATGCAGTAAACTCACTTTTAATTGTATATAGTATAAAATAAGCTAATTAATGGCGGTAGTTTCGCATTTGGTGGAGCTACGGTTTGAAAGTTAAGTTTTGGACCCACATTGTATACTTGTACAGCTTAAAATATTCAATTTATTCTTTAATCATTATTTTTGTATTTTTATATTTTTTAGAATTTTGTGAATATTATTTATAATAATTAAGTACATTAAAACATGAATAAAAACTCAAAGAAAATACAAAACAAAATTATATGTATATAGAACACATAGGTACTATACCTATACATATACCTATATGATACCTACTTATAATTTATTAATTATACAAAACACATCAATAAAATAAAATAAAAATATATTTAAGTGTATAAAAATATTTTATAAATTAATAAAATAATAAACAAAAATAAATAAATTAAATTCTGAAAATAAAAATAAAATAATTAAATAAATATATATATATATAATATACCTATATAGGGGTATAAAAGTAAACTTGTAAAAATATACCTAATAAAAATAAATAAAAATTACCTTAAAATAATTAATAAAATAGACCCATTTCTATTCAGGGAAGGAGCAGATTGTATTTGGCGCCGGTGTATTCCTCGGGAGGATTATCATAGTGTCCTCGAGCATTACATTCGCCTGAATCTGGTGGACACCACTCTGGAGATAGAATGCCAGCAAAAGTATTCAGTGTGGCCTCTGGTGGTCCACACTATTTAAGTATGTTGCAACATTTGTGAAACACTACACTGACTATTAGAGATTGAGAGACACTCTTATAGCTAAAGATTCCATGCCGCAGAAGTTTATTCAGATCTCAGACGTATTCGATGCTTGGGGCATTGATTTCATGGGATACTTCCAAACAACCAGGGATACGAGTACATCCTTCTTGTCGTTGACTATGTGAGTTGTTGGGTTCAAGCTATCCCCGCTCGAACTGTTGATAACTGCACAGTTTGTCGATTTCTAAGAGAAAACATCATATCACGGTTTAGGATTCCAAAGATACTAATATTAGAGGGGAATAGTCACTTCATTAACAAAGCGGTTCAGAAATTAACGAAGGAGTACGTGATCAAGCATCGAGTCGCGCCTCCTTTTCATCCCCAGACCAATGGCAAGGTAGAATTATCAAAAAGAGAAATCAAGATGATCCTACATAAACTTGTGAAGATGTACGGAAAGAATTGATCCCAACTCTTGGAATCTTTCCTTTGGGCGTACAAAACCGCTTACAAATCTCCCTTGGGCATGTCACCCTACCATCTTGTGTATGGAAATCCATGCCATCTACACATGGAGCTGATCTACAAATCATTATGGGCAGCAAATATCTGCATCGTGGACTCATGAAAAGATGGTCAGAAAAGAACGAGGATTTGAACAAGCCCCTGGAATTCCGAGACTATGCATATGATAACACCTTGATGTACAAGGAGAATGTCAAACACTGCATGATCGACACATCAGACGAAAGATCTTCGAGACTGGACAAAAGTGTGACTATTCGACACAAAGTTGAAGATATTCCCGAGCAAATTAAAGAGAAAATAGACATGGTCATTCAGAGTGAAAGAAGTGTGTGACAATGGAAGCATTTTAATATCTGATTTTTCGCTTGATGCACAACCGTTCGTCATCAACGGTTCGCTACTGAAGCCGTACCTTGAGCATGATACTTTCTTGGTCGCTGTCGATTTTGTCCAAGTGATATGCAATGAAGAAGCATCCACAACCTTAGAAGCATCGAAAGATTAAGATAATGTTACTCAAAAGCTCTTCCTTTAGTTTTATTATTTTCTTATTTTTCTTCTTTTTTGATGTATTTTCTATCCTCTGCTCTATTTTCCTCATTCATTGCTTCTATACAAAGGATATGCTTCATCCTAAGTATAGGGGGATGAGTGACGTAACATGTTCATTCCTTATCTCACCAGATGTCTCCTCTCTTGTAGATGTTCCTCTATATAGTTAGGGATATCTTACCCTAAGTATAGGGGAGATAGGATGAATCGTTGAGTTCTTCATTCCCACCCTCGACCCTCACTGCCTTGTGTACAATCTACCATACTTAGAATTATTTGATCCTAAGTATAGGGGGACGGTCGACTTCTCATTCTTTCATTCATTATTCTTTCGTCATTGTAGTATAAGCTCTTTTATACTTAGTACGAGTTACGCCTTTTTTTCTCTCTTTTATCTATGAGGACGTAGCACAAGCTAAGTATAGGGGGTCGTATATGTTGTGTATATACCTTAGCCATAACTCATACTTTCGTATTTTCAATAAGTGGCTAAAACACTATATATATACATATCCAATTCATTAATTTGACTAATAAAAAGATGTATATCATTCCCCAAGTTCTTTTTGTATATACTGATTATTAAATCAAGTAAAATTATTTTAAAATATGTTTGGAAAATAGCTTGAAAATCTATTTGAAAAATCTTATGAAAAATATTTGAAAAACATTCTGTAAAATGTTAACCTTTGTAAAAAATTTTGGTTTGTAAAAACTTCTTTTCTTTATGTGAAGTAAAATGCTTTGAAAATCTATTTACAAATATTTGGAAAACGGTATATGCATTGTTTGAAAAATTTTTGCAAAATGATTTTCAAATGTTTGTAATTATTTGCAAAATTTTTTTGAACTATACTTTTCAAAATTGGTTGAAAAATCATTACCAAATAAATTGAGGAATATATACATCGTCTTAATAAATATAACATTTTTCACCAACTGTATATATATATATATGTCTATAAAAGCATCTAACTCATGTGTAAATCCTTTAAACCTCAATTCTTGTAAATTATGAAGATGCACTCACATGTAAATAGTTGTACCTATCTTTTATTCCAAAAACCATTTGTTTTTGAAAAATCCCTAAAATTTGCAAAATCCAAAAAAATCAAAAAAATTGCAAAAATCTTTTTCAAAAATTGTATAAAAATTTGCAAAACCTTCTTCAAAAATCCATAAAAAGTTCAAAATTAGAAAACTACATCAAAAAATCTTTTCTGGCATTGTACATAGCATTAGCATTTTTTGGAATAACCTAGGCAATTAAACAAGTCCAAATACATTCTGAAGATTGGAGCTTGGAATAGACCTTAATACTCTTAATTTCAGAGGAACCCATTGATGACTGGGAGTGGAAATGTTTCAGTTCACCTTGACTTAATTCTTTAAGTTTCATAAGACTATGTTCATGAGTCAATTCAATGCCCTTGACTAGGACCCTTCATATCATCTGTAAGACTCCTGAGATAGTGACTTGACTAGAAACCTCACACTTAGCACTTAGCTCAATCCAGATGGACTATTGAAAAATCTTGGAGTCTAAGTCGGGATGATGCAAGGCCGCTTCGTTAAGGGTGGCTCAAGAACTATTCTTGAGGATTGCCTACACCGGTACTCTAACCCACATCTTTCGGTAACAATGCTATCTATAGACTGGAGATGGATTGAGATAATGCTTCGGATGAGGGATGGTCTACCAGCGTACTTTTCCAGGACCCCAAAAAATGGGTGGAACAAAAAGTCACCATATCCACCGGGACATAAACAGGAATGCAGAAGCTATACAAAGTCAAAGAAAATATCCAAAGAAGTCTATACCAAAAACTCCGCAAAAATTTGAGCTTCAGAAAAAACCTGCTTCTTGGTGAAGAATCGGTTACACTGACTGACTTCACAAGGGAATGAATACTACACCGGTCCATTTCCACTTCTTTTCCAATTCTTCTAACTTCTTCCCCATTCGGTTATAAAGATCAAGAGCACCTGACCTTAGAAGGGAATATATGTCTCCCTGAGGACGGGTTATCAGAAGAGCAGACACCTTGATGGTTCCACGGTTTTGTCTAGGAAGAGCTGAACAAATTCACACACATGGTTCTATCATTTCAAGGTAACACGAGTATGCGACTGAGAGGATGGCTTTGACCTAGCTGTGAATTGGAATGGATGATACAAGTATGGAATCTGAGGATTGTTATGTCACACTCCCCAACTTCAATGTGGTTCCGACCACACCATTAATCCAAAGGCCTTCTCTAAGCTTCAAACTTAGGCTTTATTAAATACCAGTTTAAAAGTCGATAGTTATTCCAAGTTATTTCCTTTTCTTTTCTTCATTTTATTTTTACTCTCATTGCATAAGTGTTGGCTAGGGACTAGAAAAGGCAAGTATAGGGGGGGTGGAATCTCCATTTCATCACTTTTATTCTATCATTTTGACCTTAAAAACCTAGCTAATGCATGTAAATAGTATTATTTTTTATATATATTAACATTCCTTATTTATTCCATTTATTGTGTATCAAATATTGTTTTAATGCTAAAATTATAAAATACAGGAAAGAAAAGAACAATAATAAAATGTCAAAGGAATTTTATAACCCTAAATCTCGAGACCAAGTCAAGAATTGATTTGGTCAACAAGGAATAAAGTAGGGGGAGATAAGGGCCAATAATACAATAAATTTTCCGTTTCTTTATTCATCAATAACCCACTTTTGGGACTTATTTTATTTTATATTATTTATTCCTCAAATAAAGAAACTTCGTATATAAAAGTTATTGATAAAAATACATATAAAAATACAAAATTGAGTTTACAAAAAAATAATATATAGTGTTCAAGCCAAAATCCAAACTTCCCATACTCATATCTCCTCAATAAAAACTAAAAATGCATCAAAATAATCTTTAATTATATATAACTTTTAATAAACTATTTAATGAAGGTAGTTTCATTTAATTTGGAGTTAAGGTATGAAAGTTAGGTTTTGGATCCCTATTGTATCATTACCTGAAAAAATATTCATTTTATTTATTCTTTACTTTTTTATAATTTTATTTTTTTTATAATTTTGTAAATATTATGTATAGTATACACATATATTTAGAATCGAAGAAAACCATAAATAAAACATAAAAATAAAATACTATACATAAGCACATAGATGAAATGTTTATAATTATTGACGAGTCGCTTTGTACGATATTTAATTCATGCACGTTGTAGTACGTGTACTTAGCGAATCAGTCAGAACCGAGAGAAAATCTCCGTGAAGAGTGTCTCGGCTTTAATTTATATCCCGGGCAAGTCCGGGGTCAAACTCAGGGAGGTAAAGAAACAACTTCGGGTTTAATTCGAAAGTTTAGATCTGGATTTCCACGCGGTTTTTTTTATATTTTTTAATGCAAAACAAAGGTGAAAGGCAAATGCAGCTGAATTAAGACACTAAGAAGACACACAACAAGGCCAAACTAATTTTAATGTCAAATCAATTCAGTTTAGCCAAATTATATTTTTCCCTAGAATCCTAATTCAGATATGGACACCAAACATAATTTTTTGTATTTTTTGGGGTTAAAATGCAACAATGAAAAATGCACACTTTTTAAGGATATTTTCATAATTTTTCATGCAAACAGTAAGTAAAAATGATGAAAATTTTACTGAAATAAAAATATGATGCAAGGAAGCTACAGTAATATTTTTGGAATTTTTGACAAGTTATGAATTTTTTATGGATTTTTTTAGTGAAAATAGAGTGACAGTGAGTAATTAATTCCTAATTAATCCACAATATCAAATTCTGCACAGAGAAAATTATCTCATGTATATATTTTTCCATGTGGCATACAGGAGACTTGAAATTTCGTGAAAAGAATGTATGTGGATTTAATTAAAAATCAAATATTAAAATCACTCTACAATTTATTTAAGGCACAAGACAACTCTACTTTGGATGAAATTTGGACTATAAATCAATCACATATCAAGGCATCAAATCTAATTTTTGTAGAATTTTTAGAGCAACCGTGAGTTAGATATTAATTTAAGAGTCCATATTGGGTAAAATATGCAATATTTTCAGTTAAACATTTTTAATTAGTTACCCACAGCTCACAAAAATACAAATAAATATTTAGAATGTAGACAATTAGTCGCTCAACACATTGACTTTTTTTTGAATAAAAAGATGCAATATTGAAGTCCAAATTAAAATACGAACACAGGGGTGTCTTTGCAAATACAGAAACTAAGAATACTAAACAACTTATGCACATGGACTGAATTGTAATTACATAAATATGTAAAGACAATTATATAATTTTCACAATAAAAAAATAATAAACAAAATGACCTTCTTCTTCGTGGAGGTAGGGAACAATGGGGTGGAACCCAAAGTCGGCGGCAGCGGCGGAGAGGCGCAGGGTCGTTGGCGGTGGCCGAGGGATGCGTCGCCGCACGCGGGCCCGTGGAGGAGGTGGAGGTGGCGCCGCAGTGCGGGATTGAGGAGTGCGCGGCGGCAGCTGAGAGGCGCGGGATGGAGGTGACGGCGGCGTCGGGGCTGCCGGCTGTAGCCGTTGAAGGCGGAGCTCCGCTGCGGCGCTGGCGGCTGTGCTGCGCGCGGCTGCCGGCGGCGGTGTGCGGAAGTGGCACAGCGGCGGCCGATGACTGGAAAGGTGGGAGGGGCGGCGGGCGGAACCTACGCCTGCTGCTCCTTCCGATTTTTTTAATTATTTTTTGATTTTTTGATTGATTTTTTACTGATGTAATAAAGAAACTTTTTCGTTTTAATTTATATATATATATTTTAAAATTTTTTAAACAGTAAATAAATGCGAATATATACAAAATAGGAAGAGGACGAATTGGTGGTGGTGATGATATGGAAAAAAACTATTGTGGTGATGGTGATGATATGGTGAATAAGTGAAGGGTGATAATGGTGTGATTTGATGTTAGATCAAATAAAATAACAATGGATATGAGAGAAAATACTTACCTGAATCTTCGCTGGATTGGCGGAGCAGCTACGCTGGACTCCTGTCGTCGCCTCGATCCGATTGGCGAAATAAAATCGAAGAGGCTATGCGAGCTCGATAGGGAACTCGTGACGCGGCGATGGTGGTCGCCGCGGATCTCGCCTGAAGGAGGTCGTCGCTTGAGGAAGATGATAAGCCGCTGTCACCGACACCACGTTCCAAGCTCTCTCCCTTTTATATAAGAATGGCAGATCCGAAAAAATGAGGATGTACAAATGACTATAAAGAGAAGAGAAAGAAGGGTTAGAATGGTGGTGGTATTGAATGGGAAGTTGTATTATTGGTGGAGTTGAATGGGAGGTTGGTGGAAGAATATGGAGTGGAATGGGAGTTATTAAAAATGGTGGAGTTGAATAGAAGTTGGTGGTAAAGAAGTTATTGTAGAGAATGTGATTAAATAAAGGAAAATAAAATGAAATAAAGTAGGCTACTTTAAATACAACAAAAATATAAAGAAGGAAAAATAGTGGAGAATTTACAAAGGAATATATACAACATGTACATTTTTTTGTTTGCTTTTCTAATATGTATTTTTTTGTCTTTTTAATAAGAGATATTTACAACGAAAAAAATACAATAGAATAATATAATTAAAATACAACACAACAATGATTTTTTTGGATTTTTAGTAATTAAGAAAGATAAAATAAAAAATAAAGAAAGAAAGAATATATACATAATATACAATGTACATCTAGGTCCCAAAACCCAACTTTTACAAACGAGTTCCGATTTTAATGAAACCACTTCGGTTGGATAGATAATTTTCTAACTTGAACTTTAAAAGTGAGTTTGATGAATTCGGAGTTCATACGGAGCGGGAATTTGGCTTGGAAATTGGACTTTACGGCTTTTTGTCTTTGGGATCTAAGAGCATTTATTTGAGGTGAAATTTATTTTGTATTTTTTTTTAATTTTATATATATATTTATAAAGAAGTTAGAGAAAGAATTAGCCAAAAAGGAGTTGAAATAAAATTATTAAAAAACCATAAGTTTTGGGCTAATTACAGGTGAAAAACTCCTTAAATTTGCGGCTTTTTAGTGTTAATTTATTTTGTATAATCTAATATACAATAATTAATGTCTTTTATTTACAAGAGTCATTTTGTTAATTTATGGATTTTATAGACATTTTTCTGGGATTTTACTCGGTGATTTTGCTAAGATCAAGATATTGAGATGATGAATCGTGGATTCATCACCCCCCTATACTTAAACTTTGCTAGTCCTCGAGCAAATAAAGAATGAATAAGTTGGATTAACCTCTGACTGTGCATATGAATACAAGACCTTGATCCGTTCAAGAACTCTCGGTTTTAGAGATCCTAAAATTCTAAGATGAACCAAGCTCTAGTCAAAGGTATCCAATTTCCCTAATCATCAGACTCTCTTTGTATACATACATACATATATATATATATATATATATATATATATATATAAGGGATATGACTTTAAGTGTGGACTGCAGTTATAAGAGTAGAGTCGCAACGTCATCCAAGGTTCCAGTCTAAGGGACTCTCCTAAGAACCCAATCCTCAACACTAGGGAATAAACCATTTCTTGCATCCAATCCACCGTCTCTTTAGTTGTCAGACTTGAAAGTTTAGATGGAAGTCAGATGATGGAGGGTATAGGATTGTGTCATTTCCTTCTCTCCCTCTCATTGGAACAAGGATTCTCTTAAGTGCCTTATTACTCAACGCATTTTTTGGTGTTGATCATTGCGTCTGTCAAGAGAAGTTGGAGCCGTATGCACTTGTTTTCCTGGGAGTACATCGGGGTGTGCCTTTTTTGAGTACCTATCGTACCTTCTACACCCAGACTTGTAGCATTTACGATGCAGAGCTCTTTTTTGGTGCAAGCCCGGCTCCAGGTCCTAATAGTAGTGGTCCAAGTGGACACTTTGAATTGGTTGGGAGCGCTCGCCTTTGGTGGAAGCTCTTTGATATTTGACTTTGTGGAATGAGAGCTTTTCTTTTACATTTCATAGCTTTGTAGTATTTTTGGCTAGCTCCACTGCTTTTAGCAAGCGCTGGCGCACACTGATCAAATTTTTTTTTATTTTATCACACCCTGGCACATAGGTAAATATCAAGAGATCGTACAAGAACCATATTCTCATACTGGCTAAATGTGTTGACACTCAGGTTTCATGAAGCCTTCATTGATTTTATCCCATCCTCGAGTATCATCAAATCAGGTCCAAACTCAAATCCCTCATCCCATTCCTCAAGTGAAATTTCAACTCATCTCATCATAACTGCAGTCGTGTATGTGAGGTGCTGATCATATTCTTAAGGTGGAGACTAAGCATGCAATATAGCACACAAATCTTTCAAACTAGGGAAATGTGAATAATTAAGTCAAGGACCCTAATGACTAAGGTTGGTTAACTCAAAATTCAAGACCTCATAAACCAAGTGTTCTTGAACATCACTAGTCTTGTGTGAAAGTGAAAATGTCAAGGATCAAACCAACCTATTAGTTAGTTTTTTTATTTTTTTGTTTTTTCATTTATTTGTTTTTTTGTTTTGTTATTTTTTTAAAAAAAAGGAAAAGAAGAAAGTTTTTATGTTATAAAAGTTTTGTTTTTTTTCAAGAAATCTTTTTTAAAGTTTTTTTTGGAAAAGATTGGTAAATAAGAAAGGACACACACAATTTTTTTTGAAAAAGTTTTTTTAAAGTCAAATAAGGGAGAAATTTTCAAAATAAGGAAATTTTTTTAGAAAAAGGCTTTTTTTTCAAGAGTTTTTTTGGAAAGTTTTTTTTTCAATTTTTACCCACCCCGTAATTATTGTATAATATATACAAAAATACGTGAAAGTGCGAGCTATGGGTAAAGTATATATGTAATATATACACGCCCCCTATACTTAGCAAGTGCTATGTCCTCATGGCAATAGGTGACAAAAAGCCATAGCTCGTACTAAGTATAAGTGGGTGAAAAGAATAGAAGTGAAAGAAAAAAAAGAGTGTGGATAACACAACGGGCATCGGCCCCCCTATACTTAGGCTCTGGTCAGCCTAAGTATTGGAAAGAACACAAGAATGGGGGATCGATGAGAATGGAAAGAATATACAAAAAGAAAATAAAAAGAAGAGATGGAGCAACTCGGGTCACTCACCCCCCTATACTTAGGATCTAGTCATCCTAAGTATAGCCACAAAATGAAAATGATACGGAACTGGGGCGAGTGATGCGAATTACGGGGAGGGAGGAAAATAAAGGAAGGAAAATATGTACAAGGAGGAGTGAGAATATACAAGGATCAAGAAGGTTTGTGACGAACCTTCTTGCAGGAGCGATGGGGAGGATAGTATACATGTGTGTCGCTGTCAGAATCGTCCACAGAGGAATAATAGTGAGGTGTGGGGAACGTCCAACGAGGGTCGACACACGGCTGCTTGCTCAAATATGGCTTCAGAACAGCCGAACTAAGCTCACTCATGTAGATCACCTCATCCGGACCTGATGAGGACTCCTCAGAAAGTTCCTTCTCTGGAACATCGAAGGTAACCTTCTTAGTCGGTTTTCTAGAACTTGAAGCATCAAGAGGAAGAGGAGCTTGATACGTCTCAAGGAGTTCGGGGGAACACCTCAAGGAATCAACACCCGTCTTCTTCTTACCAGATGTCCGACTAGAGGATGGAGCAACCGATTTATCAAGATTGGTCAATTTGGTCCCAGTTGTCTCTTTTGGTGTATGTCCTGGATGGGGTGTGTGTGAGGTTCTGACCAGAGGTTCGTCATCAGATGAGTCACCATATGCATTGTAATACTTCTGCAGGGTCAGCGCACGTCTCTAGTAAGGCACAATGTTCTCATTTGGCTTGATATTGTTGGGTTCTTGAGTCGGATCATCGAAATGATCAAGGCGATCCACAAAGGTCATGTCTGACTCAATGATAGCTTTTGGTCGTGAGTCCTCTCTAGAAGGTGTCGCGGTGGTGGTGCAAGCAGTAGGCGGTGTGTGGTTGTAGGAAGTCTCTAAACCAATGGTCGTCTGGACAGTTGGTATTTCAGGTGTAGTAGAGAGACGGGACTCAACTATCTCTCGAAGGTCACGACTGTCTGCAACTTTACAGGTTACCTTGGAATATCGTATGTCCTCAAAGATCGGGTGAGGTCGGATTGCTCCCAATGCAAAGAAATCGATCTCCCGAGTCTCACAATCTATAGTTGCCTTAGCCAAGGCTAAGAACGGCTTCCCAAGAATGATCGGAGACTGGGTGAACTCTCCTCGGTGCTCAATGTCAATGATCGTGAAGTCTATCTCCAGAAGAGCACCTTGGAAAGTAATGATGACTGAAATGGTTCCTCTCGACCGTTTAACGGTCCGATCTGCCAACTGAATGATCTCTCTTAACTTCTTGGTAGATCCGAGTTTGAGCTAGGCAAACACGGAGGTCGGGAGGATATTAATCGGTGAGTCATCATCGATTCTTGCATGGGTGAATGTGGTATCTTTGATTTCACAATCAAATCTAGGTAACCGCTTTACTCTGCGGCTCTTGGTTTTTCTCCCTATCATCAAAGATGTGGCCATAGACACTACATATTTCTCAATCCTTGTTCTCTTATTGTCCGACCTTTTAGGCATCAATTTACTTCTCACAAATCTTTTAAGGTCGGGAAAGTGTTCAATGGCCATTATTAAGGGAAGCTCAAAAATCAACTTTCTATTCAATGCTTCCCTAACCGCAGGATCCAATTTTTTTAGATCTTTTTCTTTTTCAATTTTTATGGTTCTTTCTGAGTTTTCATTTTTTTTGGTCTTTTTGGTAGGTGAAGGAGGACTAGGAGAATGTATAGACTCTGGTTTGGAGGGAAAGTGGTTAGTAGAAGAGGGAGGTAGAAGGGACTCCAGTTGTACATAACAAGTGGTCAATCCGGTGTCTCCCAGGTTTTCAAGATTCAATCCGCGAAATCCATGATCCACATTCCTACATGGACTCTTAATCGATCTACAAATGTCATCCTCCAATAAGTTCTCATGACACCTCATGAGAGAAGTCGGCGTAATTAGAGGATACTGCTGAGAACTCGGGCTCTTATACTCAACACACCTTGACTCGGGTGTGCAATACTGGGTTGAGTATGGCCCATATGTATGGCAGTTGTTGATCGGAGCCTCATTAGGCGGAGTTAGTAGACAGGGGGTCTGTAAATCAGTCGCATGAATCCAATCCCCTCTATATGTCGGCTCTCCGAATGGGTGATATGAATGTTGGTCAATGTGGTCTCTATCACTCAGGTCAATCAAGTCAGGAAGATCGTACGGTGCAGGCCTCTCCATTCGGTTTGTCTGGTCGACCATGTTATACCCAAAGGTTAAGTCGGGATGTGTGTATGGCAATTGTTGTTCTATCCCAACTCGAGGTGACACTGAGGTATGTGGGGTCAACTGATTCTGCCAATCATTCATCTCAGCAGTGGCTTGCTCTTTGATTGGTTCCTTCATTCCAGCAAGCAGACAAGAATATGGTGAGTCAATACAGAGTGGTTGTGGGTCATGGGTGTAAGAATGTGGGGTAGGTGAGAAGGACGAAGAAGTGCGGAAGTCAGCCGGAGTTCTGACTTCGCGGTCGGGGTGTGGGTATGAAGAGGAATGAGAGGGTGGAGATGATCAAAATATGGTCGAAGAAGAATGACGTGGATATGATGACCAATATTCTGACATCTTGGAGGGAAAATGAGAGAAGAAGCGGATCGAGGAAGAAAGCGTGCAAGAGCACTGAATAACACACAAACAAACAAACACAAGTGCAAACCCTCAATTTCACCAACTCAACACGTGATGGCCGTAAAGGTTCAACCGAATTATCTAGTCAATTTTAGTTGGTGATAAATATAATCTTGGAAAGATTAACGAGCTGTTAGGTGCCCGTATTTTCCTACATACTGACCCGATTCTTACGACTAGTTGGACCTACTTTCAGTCAGTATAGGAGTAAGTACGGACCGTATAAATACAGCTACCCGTTTCTTGAGGACTAATGCATCCTCTAAACCTCCCACTCTGTTAAGGAAATCCGGATCGTTTACCGGCTACTCGTAGATCCTCACTGAAAAGTAGCTAATCGCCTAAAAATAAAGAACCAGTAGTAAATAAGAAATCCTGGCTTGTCTCTATCCTAGGGTCGTCTCTCTCTCTCACTTGCAAGTAAAACAAACAATGAGGGCTTTACTCTCTCAAAACAAGTGTAAGTTTTAGTCAATTTTTTTGGTCAACTCTGATTAGCAGTCCCAATTTTAAGTTTGGTTATCACTTGATTAGTCCACCAAACAAAATACGCCTAACGATCAGTCCGGATTTTCTTTTAACCTAAGTTTCAAAAACCAAGGGGGGAGGAGTCGAAAAAAACCGATGCAAATAGTGAAATCAATGATGCATGCCCAGTTCAGAAGACTTACAGTGATCCTCGTGCTCTGTATGCGGGATGCAAGGCAGACTTGAAATTTTATACTAAATGAGATGCAAATGAGAAAACCGTTCCTAGACAGGCAGTTCTATTAGCGAGTGATGAACAAGTTAAATTTGACTAATAGCCCTGCGGTCTAAGTGCGTCTCGTTAAATGTGATGTGTGGTCCTAAATATTACGAGCACAAGCAATAAAATATTCTAATAAAAATATGCTCTAAGAGCCGCAAGTGCAAGTCCTATTCTACGCCAAACAACCACACGACCACGAGTAGGTCCAATGTCCAGTCCGGATACAAGCGCGAGCTCTCAAACAAGAGCTGCTGTAAATAAGCAAATTACCTAAATTATTACAACAAAATAATTACAAAAATTCACAAAAACTCTCTCAAAGATAAATTAATTCTCCTGGCTCCTCAACAGTCGGCGCGCATCGCGTCCTCGACCTCCGATGTACTCCAAGTCCACTGGGCCCTCGCAAGGAAAACAAGATTTATATTAGAGAGATAAAAACAAAATATATACAAGAATATGAAGAGAAATAATTGAAAGAAAAATGGAATAAATACACAGTGGCTCGGGGGACAGACTGCCCGAGTAAGTGAAATCTAAATCCAAATTTTTAAACTAATCCCTAAGCCGTTTGCCTCCCCGGCAACGGCGCCATCTGACGAGTCGCTTTGTACGATATTTAATTCATGCACGTTGTAGCACGTGTACTTAGAGAATCAGTCAGAACCGAGAGAAAATCTCTGTGAAGAGTGTCTCAGCTTTAATTTATATCCCGGGCAAGTCCGGGGTCGAACTCAAGGAGGCAAAGAAGCAACTTCGGGTTTATTTCAAAAGTTTAGATCAAGATTTCCACGCGGTTTTTTTTATTTTTTTAAGCAAAAACAAAGGTGAAAGGCAAATACAGCTGAATTAAGACACTAAGAAGACACACAACAAGGCCAAACTAATTTTAATGTCAAATCAATTTAATTTAGCCAAATTATATTTTTCCTAGAATCCTAATTCAGATATGAATACCAAACACATTTTTTTGTATTTTTTGGGGTTAAAATGCAACAATGAAAAATGCACACTAAATGATGAAAAATTTAATGAAATAAAAATATGATGCAAGGAAGCTACAATAATATTTTTGGAATTTTTTGACAAGTTATGAATTTTTTTATGGATTGTTTAGTGAAAATAGAGTGACAGTGAGTAATTAATTACTAATTAATCCACAATATCAAATTAGGCAGAGATAGACCTGGCCATGAACCGGGCCGGGCCGGGCCATGGGCCGGGCCGACTGGGCTGAGGTTTTAAAACCCCTTGTCCAAGGCCTGGCCCGGCCCGGTCCATGGGCCATACTTCAAGGCCCAAGCCCGGCCTAGGTCTGAGCCGGGCCGGGCCGGGCCGGCCCATGGGCCGAATGTAAAATATTTTTTAATTAGTTTTTTAATTAAATTTATGGAGATAATTAAGTTTTTTTAGATCATCTAATCATTCTAAATCCAAGTAACCATAATATGTGGTACTTTGCATGTAAAGTATAAAATAAGATGTAATATTGATAATGTAAAACAAAAACTTGAAGTATATTATATTAAATGTATCTAAAATATAATTTTTAAACATATATTTTTATATATGCGGGCCGGGCCGGGCCGGGCCGGGTTTTTTGCCACATGTCCACGGCCTGCCCAATTGATGGGCAGGCCAAAGAGCGGGCCGGGCCGGGCCGGCCCATTTCCAAAATTGCTTGCCCAAGCCCGGCCCATGAACGGGCTGGGCGGGCCCCCGACCCAATGGCCAGGTCTAGGCAGAGAGCAAATTATCTCATATAGATATTTTCATGTGGCATACAGGAGACTTGAAATTTCATGAAAATAATGTATGTGGATTTAATTAAAAATCAAATATTAAAATCACTCTACAATTTATTTCAGGCACAAGACAACTCTACTTTGGATAAAAATTTGGACTGTAAATCAATCACATATCAAGGCATCAAATCTAATTTTTGTAGAATTTTTAGAGCAACCGTGAGTTAGATATTAATTTAAGAGTCCAGATTGGGTAAAATATGCAATATTTTCAGTTAAACATTTTTAATTAGTTACCCACAACTCGCAAAAATATAAATAAATATTCAGAATGTAGACAATTAGTTGCTCAACACAATGACATTTTTTCTTGAATAAAAAGATGCAATATTGAAGTCCAAATTAAAATACGAACACAGGGGCGTCTTTGCAAATACATAAACTAAGAATACTAAGCAACTTATGTACAGGGACTGAATTGTAATTACATAAATATGTAAAGACAACTATACAATTTTCACAATAAAAAAATAATAAACAAAATGACCTTCTTTTTCGTGGAGGTAGGGAACGATGGGGTGGAACCCAAAGTCGACGGCAGCGGCGGAGAGGCGCGGGGTCGTCGGCGGTGGCCGAGGGATGCGGAGGATGTGGAGGATGTGGAGGTGGCACCGCGGTGCGGGATGGAGGAGTGCTCGGCGGCAGCTGAGAGGCGCGGGTTGGAGGTGACGGCGGCGTCAGGGCCCCCGGCTGTAGCCGCTGAAGGCGGAGCTCCGCTGCAGCGCTGGCGGCTGTGCCGCGCGCGTCTGCCGGCGGCAGTGTGCGGAAGTAGTACAGCGGTGGCCGGTGGCTGGAAAGGTGGGAGGGGTGGCGGGCAGAACCTGCGCCTGCTGCTCCTTCCGATTTTTTTAATTAAATTTTTTTATTTTTTTGATTTTTTTGAATGATTTTTTACTGATGTAATAAAGAAACATTTTTTGTTTTAAATTTTTTATATAATTTTTAAAAATTTTTTTAAACAGTAAATAAGTGCGGATATATACAAAATAGGAAGAGGACGAATTGGTGGTGGTGATGATATGGAAAAAAACTATTGTGGTGATGGTGATGATATGGTGAATAAGTGAAGGGTGATAATGGTGTGATTTGATGTTAGATAAAATAAAATAACAATGGATATGAGAGAAAATACTTACCTGAATCTTCGCCGGATTGGCGGAGCAGCTACGCTGGACTCCTATCGTCGCCTCGATCCGATTGGCTAAATAAAATCGAAGAGGCTATGCGAGCTCGATAGGGAACTCGTGACGCGACGATGGTGGTCGCCGCGGATCTCGCCTGAAGGAGGTCGTCGCTTGAGGAAGATGATAAACCGCTGTCACCGACAGCACGTTCCAAGCTCTCTCCCTTTTCTATAAGAATGGCAGATCCGACAAAATGAGGATGTACAAATGAATATAAAGAGAAGAGAAAGGGAGGTTAGAATGGTGGTGGTGTTGAATGGGAAGTTGTATTATTGGTGGAGTTGAATGGGAGGTTGGTGGAAGAATATGGAGTGGAATGGGAGTTATTAAAAATGATGGAGTTGAATAGAAGTTGGTGGTAGAGAAGTTATTGTAGAGAATGTGATTAAATAAAGGAAAATAAAATGAAATAAAGTAGGCTACTTTAAATACAACAAAAATATAAAGAAGGAAAAATAGTGGAGAATTTACAAAGGAATATATACAACATGTACATTTTTTTATTTGATTTTCTAATATGTAGTTTTTTTGTCTTTTTATAAGAGATATTTACAACGGAAAAAATACAATAAAATAATATAATTAAAATACAACACAACAATAATTTTTTTGGATTTTTAGTAATTAAGAAAGATAAAATAAAAAATGAAGAAAGAAAGAATATATACATAATATACGATGTACATCTAGGTCCCAAAATCCAACTTTTGCAAACGAGTTCCGATTTTAAAGAAACCACTTCCTTGGATAGATAATTTTCTAACTTGAACTTTAAAAGTGAGTTTGATGAATTCAGAGTTCATACGGAGCGGGAATTTGGCTTGGAAATTGGACTTTACGGCTTTTTGTCTTTGGGATCGAGGAGCATTTATTTGAGGTGAAATTTGTTTTGTATTTTTTGTATTTTTATATACATTTTATAAAGAAGTTAGAGAAAGAATTAGCTAAAAAGGAGTTGAAATAAAATTATTAAAAAACTATAAAGTTTTGGACTATTTACAGGTGAAAAACTCCTTTAATTTGCGTCTTTTTAGTGTTAATTTATTTTGTATAATCTAATATACAATCATTAATGTCTTTTATTTACAAGAGTCATTTTGTTAATTTATGAATTTTATAGATATTTTTCTAGGATTTTACTCAGGTATTTTGCTAAGATCAATATATTGAGATGATGAATCGTGGATTCATCAATTATACATATATATTTAATACCCTTATTTATTTAAGTGTACATAATAGATCACATAAAATACAATAAATATATATTTATGTGTATAAAATTAATTAATAAATATATAAAATAATATAATAATATAATAAAAATGTAAATACAAAATAAAAATAAAATACATAAACATAGGTCAATATTCTATAAATACACTTACAAAAGTAACTTGTAATAAATTAACTCATAAAAATAAATAACAATCATAATAAAATACTCCTAAAAATAATACACATTTTTCATGTTTTGACTTTTTGAAATAAATTAATTTACTATTTTTAATATATTTCTTTTTGAATAAAAAACCCCTTTTTATCGTGATTCGATCCTATGTGGACCAATCACGATTCGAGGCAAGTTGACCCCCAATCAACTCCCCATCTTTCACTCTGACCGCTATCAGAGCCTCGAGTCCTGCCTTTTCTGAATTTTTTACAGGCCACCATGATGCTCGAATCGCCTCGAGCTCTTCGACAAACCTGGCCGCATCTCGATCGAGCCTCACACCCACTCATCAGATATGCAAGATTTGTCTCGACCCTCTCAATCTTCTCTCTTGAATTTTGTTGGGCCTTTATCCTAGAAATCATCTCCTAGGTCCTTCGTTCCCATCTTGATCCCTCTTGGAGCTTCTTTCCGTGTCCGGTGTGCGTGCATTGAAGGCCAGCTGTAATTGCACCTTCCTCTGAGCTCGTAGGCGACGAAGCGACGAGAGGAGCGGATCCACGATGAGCTCCGACCGCCATGCTCTTTGTCCACCATAGAAGGTGTAAGAGTTGTGCCCTTTTTATTATTAGGTAGATTTATTTCCCATGTTTTCATTTCTGCAATTAGATTAGATTTTACTGCTTTAGATTAGTAGGTTTACCAATTTTAGCATTCACCAGGGACACTAGGGATCCAACCAATCCACTGTGTTCTCATCTGTATCCGCCTCCCACGTTCACCCATTTCATTTCCTGACATCTTCTTTATATGATTGACCATTCAGACCAACTAGATCCGTCGTGGATTTGCGAAGCGAGGTTCCTCCGCCATCTCGCATCGGAACCTCTCCTCTCCATCCCATTTCGATGCATTTCAGGTTCAATCCAGGCTGAAGTCTATCACCTCGAGCCCATCAGTGTTTCAGTACAGATCCCAGCTGCAAAGGACTTGGTTTGGGTCGATTTTGAGCCTGCAGGCCTAGCTCCAGGTGCCCCGTGCTTCGATCGAGCTCCAAGTTCCCAGCAATGGGCCCTGAACTTTTCTGAGGGTCTCACTAGCTGCGAAAGACCTCCCCGGTCATGTAGAGCTAAGAACCATCAAAGAAGACCGTCGGAGGAAGGAGCAATCGTCGATTAAAGGTCGGGGAACACACCATTCTTCCTCGTTCTTCCATAACATCAACAACCGTCGGATGAAGAGGGTGCTTCCAAATCAAGTCCAAGTCGTCCGATTGTGGTCCCGCAGCACTGTCAGATCAGGGGCCCGCTCTAATCACACTTCTTCATCGTCGAACCATCGTCGTGCGTCGAGGAAGCACCACATGTCTAAGTGAAATGATCCCAGTCGTTCCCTCACGCACAAATAAGGAGTAAAATGCATCGACACCCCTCTGCCTTTTCTATTTTGTTTTTAGTATATTAAATGTCACATGGAGTGTATAGTTTTATGTACTTTTTGCAATAATGACCCTAGGGTTTCATGTGTTTTGCATATCTATCCGTGCCAGCTCACCTCATATGGGGTACCATGTGAGGTTGGTCATTTTGCACACATACCCTTCCAGTTTTCTTTATTTATATTTAATCCAAGAAATCATGTATTCAATGTATATTTTTTGGATAAATTGCACAAAGGACCAAATTTTTTGTAAATTTCCATATACACCCATCCCAAATGCATAATAATTTTGTATTTACGTGAACATTGTAACGATGCCCCTGGATTTTGTATGTATGATTCTGAAATACATGTAATATTCTTTTAAGTGCAGTTTGGTCCCTGACAGTACTGAAAATGCATATACTTGGGATTTTTGTTAAAAATACCCCTAGTTCGATTTTTATTTTGCAAAAATTACTCTGTATGCCTTGGATGATGTAGTTAATTGCTATAATTTTAAATTTGGACTTCTAAGAATTTTATTATTTATTAAAATTCAAACAATAGCTTAAATTTCCATGTTTAGAATTAAAAATCACAAAAAATGAAAACACCTTTAAAAATTCCTAAAAATATATTATCTATATTATGTTATAATTTCACTCTAAACTAAAATCACATAAAATATAAAAATAAAAACATAAAAATTACAAAATACTAAAAATTCATAAAAAAATTCATAAATATTATTTTAAAAATCCAAAAACATTGGTTTTTATTTTGAAATTTTATTTATTGTATATATTATCTATTTAACATGATTTTGATATTTTTAGGCTCACTTAATATTTTTAAATCCAAAAACCATATTTTTGATTGAAAAGTCATTGTTTTACCTTTTCCTATTATTTAAAAACCATCAAAATATGTAGAAATACAAAAAAATCACAAAAAACATTAGCAACAATAAAAATACAAAAATATTACTCCTATATTTTTAAGCTATTTATATCTATATTTATGTATTATACACTATATATAGCTATGCATACATATATATACTATATACCCTATATTATTATATATTATATTATATATTAATTATTTTATTTTCAAAAAATAAAAAAAACTAAAAATTTACAAAACTAAAACCCTAAAAAATTAAAAACCCTTAAATATATACTTATTTGTATTTGGTGGTCTTTATGTATACAACTATACATCTATTTATATAATACTATATATTTATATTAATATTAGTATTACTATTTATATTTATATTATTATTATTAGTTTTATTATTTATATTTATATTTATGCACATGATATATATTATATTTCATTATTTTTATAAAAAAATCAAAAACTCATAAAAAATAGAAACAAAAAACATGTGTACATAAATTTGATTAGCAATAATCTTATATTGCCTAGCTTGCTCTCAATTATTCGAACTCTACACACTTACTTGCTATAGACTTTAGGATTGTAGAGTATAATAAAGTGTGCTTCACACTATTATTCATTGTTTATCATATGTTGTGGGTACTTGTGGATTTGATCACTTGAGTACTCGGTCGCTTCGATGACTGTGATCCCGCCTTATGTGGATTACAAGACCGGTGTGAAAGTTGCATCAATCAGAGTTGGAGGGGGGGTGGATCTACTGGGTAGTTTTTCTTTTACCCAAAGTGAGTAATAGTATTAACTCTTCATTAATTCAACATATACCTACCAAATAAATACTAATCAGTTTTAAAATTTTAATTTAAGATGTAGCGATATTTTGAAGTAACGGCTGGAATTTTTGGTAAGAGCTTGAGATTCAAATTTTGAGTGTTTGAAATATATTTATAGTAATGTTTGGTAAGTTCTCTTTCTATTATGGAAAATAAGTTGATAAGGACATTGCATATACGACTTGGTTTATGGAGATAATGTACAATCTAGAACACAACATTAAAACTTTAAAATCATTTTTTTACAGAAATTAATTTGCCTTTTGTACATTAGATTCAAAGTTTTAACATAATACTTGATCAAATAACAGTAATAATTAATATAGAGAAATTCATGGGAGATGGGCAACAAGCTACATCGCGAATCCCATTTCAAAGTCATTTACAGGAACATGTACGTGATGGAATATTATCATTTTTACGATGAATTTTATATGCCTACCTCCTTCCAGCCTTATTATTAGTTTAAATATTATGATTATATGTTAATAGATTTTATTATTATAGGTGGTACAAGTAAACTTAGATCTGATGAAAGATCCTTCAAGTGGATTGAGAAGAAAGGCATATATTTGTAGAAGAATATTTTAGGGGGATATTCGTCGTCAATTTTGGATTCTTTCACGACTTTTTTTATATTTATGTATGAATTAATTGGTACATGTATTGATATTTTATGTGAAATTTTTGTAGCGATGTTGTATGTTTGATTTAATTAACATGCCTTATTTGAAAATGAAATATATTTGTGTGGAGGTTGTTATTTGAAAATGAAATATTTGTTATATTTTGCATGAAATTAATTTTGCATGGCATGGACATAATTTTGTATTGCAAAGAATTAATTTCTAAGGATTAATGCTCAAGGTTTGTTTGGCATGGAATTACTTGTTGAGGATTAATATTACAATATTAGTTGGCATTTATTATCCTTGATGTATGGTCAGATTTTAACCATGTGGAATGGAGATAATGTGGCTTCTATCTATAACTCTTTACCCACCCTAGGTAAAAGTAAATTTACCCAGAGGATCCATACCCGGGGGAGGTGGGGGAACATATGAATGGTTTCTATGTACATTAAGTTTAATGTGTTTAAACACATGACTGAGTTTTATTTACATTTTAGGTGCAAGCGCATGTGATTTTAGGCGGATTTTCACGTGATTAGGTTTGTTAGCATTATGAATACATGATTTATCATGATATTTTCTTCCCAAGCGAGTTATAGGAGAGATGAGCAACGTCTTTAACATGGGTTGAGTGGAACACTCGAGAGTTGGTGCAATGAGAGCAATTATACTTGGGTATGGTATCAAGAGGCAACATGTACAAGGGAGGCTTGCATATCGAGATGATGGATCAGTATAGTACCAATATGACATGAAGATTGTATGAAATTTAAATCACGAGTGTGATTATTGGGATTATCTTTCTAGGGGCCCGGGTTCAAATTCCAATATGTTAAGAGTTTGTATTCCATGTAAAATTCTTAAAGGAAATTGACAGGACTCGATTATGGGAACATATATTTCATCAAGGATTTTTATCAGTTGCGTCCCTATGAGATATTGCAATTTCAATGATATCCCTTCTTTTTTGGGATTATCAATTGTACACTCGACTTCTTGTTGTTCTATCACGTGTGCCCCTCCGTTTACAATACAAATAAAATGAGTTGTGATCATAGAATATGGCTACGGAAACTTGTGGCCACAATAATGGCATGGCCACTAGTTTCTCGTAGATACAATTCTATGGTCAAAGTCTTTCAATATGTAAGGAGGACATTAATGCAAGAACTGTGGCCACAACAACTTCTGTGGTTACATATAGCGGCCACGACATATCCATGGTTAGTGAACTCTCGTGACGAGACTTGTAGCTATGGCTACAAGCCACGACGTGTTGTGGCCAGAGCTCAATTCTATGGCTACAAGTCCCACACCTATAGGCATAGTTCTGTAGCCACAGCTTGTTTTCCTTGTAGTGTTAGTGGTCGTCCATACCCAACACACACACACGTTAACTTAAGGGACACAAGAGAAATTAAATTTTAAAAAAGCGGGTTGGAAAGTCATCCCCTTTCTCTTCCTCCTCTTCCCCCATCTTCTTCCTCCTCCCCAACCTCTTGCTCCTCCACCGCCTCCTTCCCCCGCCCCCAGCTCCTCCCTCTGCCCTCGTGTCGCCTACTCCGTCCCGAGCTCCTCCACTCCCCCCGCCCCCACGCCTCCTCTACTCCACCCCCGCTTCTCCCTCCACCCTGCTCCTCCCCTCCCCCGACCACGCCTCCCCCTCTGCCTTTAGCTCCTCACCTCCCTGTCCCCCAAGCCCTCGCGCCTCCCCATCCCCCTCTGTCCCCAGCCTCCACCCTCCTCCGCCCCCTCCTCTCCTTCGCCCCCAGCCTCCCTACTCCTCCGCCTCCTCCTCTCCCCATCCTTCTAGCTGTTCTTCTATAATGGATACACCAATGATGTGTTTCCTGAAGTCCATTAGGATAATATCGTCGTTATCCTCTTCTCTTCGGGAACCACATAGCCACCAAAGGCTATGGTGGTGTCTCACCGCAACTACATCACTAGATCGCATGTTTCATTATCGACGAGGTGGTCGTGCATGAGAGGACAAGGGTCATGGCATGGAATTAGGTCAAGCTCATGATGGCATCGTTGTTCCACTTGCTAGGTTGCATCATGGTGATGAAGCGTGCTGTTTTGGGGGAGGTGACGATGCTCGTGAACATGCTAAGCCTTGGGGCTGGACGGGGAACAACGGAGGAGAAGGGGCTGGAGGAGGTGGTGGTCGGAGGAGGAAGGGTTGGAGGGTGAGGAGGAGCAAGGAAGAGTGAAAGGGAGGTGGGGGCTTTTCTTCCCGACATGCCCCTGTTCAGTACACCATGGTTTGATTAAACCATGGTTAAGTTCAACTTATTGACGGTCAAAGTAACAGAGGAGCACAAGTGGTAGAACGATAAGAAGTCAGGGGCACAACTGATATTCCCAAAAAGGGAGGGGCATAACTGAAATTGCAATATCTCAAAGGAGCACAACTGATAAAAATCCTTTCATCAAATCACATTATCTTATTTTAGTCTCTATTTAAATAAAGGGGCAAAGTCATTTTCTCATGCTTACTACGAGAGAGAGAGAGAGTTAGAGTTGTAGTAGAGAGAGTTAGAGTTGTAGTCTTAGGGCCTGTTCGTTTGGAAAATCGGCCCTGGAATAAGGGGCCTATTCTCCATCCGACACGATTTCCCGTGGTACGATTATTCCTCCCTATTCCATCTTATTTCACTTGTATTCCTATATTTATCCCACCTTACCTACCTTTATTTCACCTTATTCTCCTTATTCCTATTCTCCAGCCGAACAAAGAATAGACACTTATTTTCCTTATTCCCAATCCTTATTCCTGCTTATTCCCGAACCGAATGGGCCCTTAGATTGCGTTTGGTTGGCGGGTTAAGGCGGGTTAAACTGGTAGAGGGTAACCCGTTTTTGTGTTTTGCTGTTTGAATAGAGGGTTAAATTGGGGGTGTGTTAGAAGTGGGTTTGGGGTGATATGATTGTATTGGAATTTGAAAAAGTGAGTAGTTATTGTGATGTGATTGTATTGAAGTTTGAAAAAGTGAGTAGAAGTGGAGTGGTTTATAATTGTTATATGATATGATGGTATAATATATTATTTTTTGATAGGATTGATGATGTAAAATTGATTTATTTAATTTTTAAAAAAGGAATAAAGTGGGGCCCAGGCTGGAGAGGAGGGGAAGTGGGTTAAGGGGGGTAAACCCCCCTAACCCGCGGGTAAGCCGCTGACCGAACGGGGCCTTGGTCTTCTTCCTAATCATTTTATTGTGGTTGTAAGAGGTCACTAACCAATGTTAAACCATGTCATCTTCTTTCATGTGATTTATTGGTTGTAGATTGTGCACTCATTTTCCCAAGCATATCCTTCTTAACTTCAATATTATAACTAAACAAAAGTATTTTATTATAATATCAGAACTAAGAAAATTCCAAAACAAATATACTTTTATTATAATATCAGAACTAAGAAAATTCCAAGACGTATATATTCGTTTGGCATTGTCGTCAAGAAAAATAATATAACTTAAGATTGATAATTATCGGAGCAACCGTTGTTGCATTGTGGGTATTGAAGATAATAATATCGTGATAAATACCAATACTTAACGCCACATCTTCAATAAAACCACTTTTTCTTATTAGTGCGGGAATCTCCTTTTCGTGGTTGAGATTGGGCTACGACATGGACACAAGAAAGCTGGAGGACAAAGAGGATGTGGACCGACCGATGAAGATGCAACCAATCCTCAAGTGTGAAACTTGTGAGGCCCTTGTTCTCAATTAGAACATAGAACTAAGATTGTTCAAAATATCCGGGTCAAACAGGACGCGATCTGGTTATTTCGACCCTAAGTTCACATGTACCTGTGAAAGATGTTCGGGTCGAGTACTCATGAGAAGCTGACTCGCTCGACCCGTTGGAAAATCCAGTGGTCTCCCAGGTACCCGGTTGGAAAAATCCAACCATTTCACCTCGTGTATTGAATTCTCTCCTCGTCAATTTCTAAAGGTACACGAGTGTTATGGGAAAATTTGGAAAGGACACATGTGTATTGACCATTCTCGCTTCATCAATTTCGTTAGAAGCTATGTGTACTATAGGATCAAAGGGTTATAATTGTCCGATTTCAACTTTTTTCATCCGAAACTCAAACGTAAGTTTTCTAACAGTTTTTATATCAATATTCCAATTAATAGATCAATAGTTAATATGTTATTACGAATATATATACATGATTATATATTTAATCATGGTTTAATTATGCCTCTAATTAATCTTATCTTAACGACACTTAATATGTTATTACGAATATAAACATGATTATATATTTAATCATGATTTAATTATGCCCCTAATTAATCTTATCTTAACGATACTATAGGATCTTAATTTAATTGATGTGTACCTGCAAGAACATGAAAATTTTAGATTAATCTCTTTTGCATTAGATACATATGATGCATAGCATGAACGTATACATTGATTCTTATGTGTGAAACTTCGTAGTTAAATCATTATAGCTTTAATATTTCAAATCCCCAATGTGTTAATATCTTGTTATTCAACATGGCCCATTCCACCTCGTGGCCGGTGCTGGCGTGAGGATCACGATGAGGGTTAAGCTGATGAGGGCAAGGGAAATGATGGTGTCAGAGGTAGAGTTCACTGGAAGGGGCTTCCGTTCGAAGAGGTCAACGAGGGAGATGGCGATGAGGATGAAGATTGTTTTGCTGATGGTGACGGTGGTCGGATTATTTGTTTATATATATAGGGTAAAATGGGGTTGCCCCCAACAGGGGAGCTAACTTGGCTCCCCCGCTCTGTTTCGTGTTTTTTTTTATTTTTTTTTGAAAATTTCTTCAGTGGATTTTAATCAATATATCTATATTATGTCATTCAAATTTCGCGCGAAACGGCGATTTCCATGACCTCCACCCGGAAGGGTCATTTTTAGTAATTCTGTTACCGTTAAAAAATGATTGTCTGGATAGAGGCCTTAGGAGTCTCTATTTCACATGAAATTTGAATAACATAATATAGGGTTATAGTGATGAATATTCACGGAAGAAATTTTCAAAAAAATAAAAAAAACGGACGAAATGACGCAAGGGAGCCAAGTTAGTTCCCCCATGAGGCAGCCCCATTTAACCCACATATATATAGGGGGCACTTCAAATGAGGTGGGGTCTCACCAATATTGTGGTGAGCCATTGAGTAGATTCGTCAGATCTCAATCTGACGGTTGCATCAAAAATCTCATCTAAAAGGGTATTTTCGTCATATTGATTTCATTAATTTCGAGTTTCATTTATTGGTTTCAAATTGCCATTCTAAGCTTTTCTCGATTTGGTATTTTCACAAATATCTTTATTGATTAATTTCCAATTTTGTTCCATACGATCTGAATTCAAAATAGCTTTGTAAAGTACAACGAGTTTTTGTAAAATATATTTTACTCTTTGTAATTTCATTAATGATTTCATTTTATTACTGTAATTTCATTTTATAAATGGTTGTATCAGTTTTGTAAATGTGTACATTCATTTTATAATTCTAGCGAGTTTTTGTAAGAGTATTTTTCCTCTTTGTAATCTTAAACTTTTTGTAATTGTGTATGTTTGTTTTGTAAAAAATCCGTGAATCTTTGTAAATGAATCTCCCTCCTTCGTAAAATTCACGCATGTTTTCCATTGCGTTAAAGTTCAATTGCCATACATATTTTCGAGTCTTGCAAAATAGAGAAAAAACAATGAGATTTGTAAAAAAAGGTAAATAAATATGTAAATCCGAATATCAGGTAAGTAAAATTATTATACGATAATGTAATTGAATCTCCCTCCTTTGTAAGAGTGTCTGATCACTTTATAAATTTTAGGCGCTCTTTTATAAAATCATCTGATCACTTTGTAATATTTATGTAGAGTTCTGCGACAATAAGTATAGTGCTAGATATTGGAAACATGTAAAAAATTGACATGAGATTGTAAAAAAAATCAATATTTGCATAAACCAATCCAACTTTGTAAAAAAACTACGATTTGTAAAAAAGCTAAGGGACCCCTCCTCCGCACACATCTCGCCTCCGCCATGCCCCTTATGTGTGCCTTCCTCCTTCATGCCCCCTCTCTGGGGTCGAGAGGTGTTGCATGGAGGAGGAAGTTGGATACGACGAACCCCTCTATCAAAGCCTAGTGGCGTTGCATGGAGGAGGATGCTGGTGTCATTAATTTCGAGTTTCATTTATTGGTTTCAAATTGCCATTCTAAGCTTTTCTCGATTTGGTATTTTCACAAATATCTTTATTGATTAATTTCCAATTTTGATCCATACGATCTGAATTCAAAATAGCTTTGTAAAGTACAACGAGTTTTTGCAAAATATATTTTACTCTTTGTAATTTCATTAATGATTTCATTTTATTACTGTAATTTCATTTTGTAAATGGTTGTATCAGTTTTGTAAATGTGTACATTCATTTTATAATTCCAGCGAGTTTTTGTAAGAGTATTTTTCCTCTTTGTAATCTTAAACTTTTTGTAATTGTGTATGTTTGTTTTGTAAAAAATCCGTGAATCTTTGTAAATGAATCTCCCTCCTTCGTAAAATTCACGCATGTTTTCCATTGCGTTAAAGTTCAATTGCCATACATATTTTGGAGTCCTGCAAAATAGAGAAAAAACAATGAGATTTGTAAAAAAGGTAAATAAATATGTAAATCCGAATATCAGTTAAGTAAAATTATTATACGATAATGTAACTGAATCTCCCTCCTTTGTAAGAGTGTCTGATCACTTTGTAAATTTTAGGCGCTCTTTTGTAAAATCATCTGATCACTTTGTAATATTTATGTAGAGTTCTGCGACAATAAGTATAGTGCTAGATATTGGAAACATGTAAAAAATTGACATGAGATTGTAAAAAAAATCAATATTTGCACAAACCAATCCAACTTTGTAAAAAAACTACGATTTGTAAAAAAGCTAAGAGACCCCTCCTCCGCATACATCTCGCCTCCGCCATGCCCCTTATGTGTGCCTTCCTCCTTCATGCCCCCTCTCTGGGGTCGAGAGGTGTTGCATGGAGGAGGAAGTTGGATACGACGAACCCCTCTATCAAAGCCTAGTGGCGTTGCATGGAGGAGGATGCTGGTGTCATCGAACCCCTCCTCCTCCTCATCTTTCTCCTCCGATCCTGCAAGTTAAAAAAATTTAAGAAGTAACATTATCTAGATCCATGGCATCGTCATGTACCTGCTCTATCATTGCACGTCGCCATCAATAGGGGAGCCACCATCATCCTCATCGCGCACCGCCATCGGAGGGAGAGTTGCATGCGTCGGGATAGCAAAGAGGGGCAGCCACGATCTCGCATCTCCATTGAACGATCACGAGAGAGAGAGAGAGAGAGGGCACCACCGTCGCTGTAATTGATTAATCAAGAGAGAGATTAGGCAATATGGTTGTCACATTCTATATTTAGGATGTGACAAAAAGATCAAAATGGGTTTTCAACCATTTAAATATCATAATTAAAGCATCATTAATTACGACCGTACGATTAAAAATAGATGGAAGATGATGGATGGCTCACCATAAAAGCGGTGAGACCCCGCATCATTTAAAGTTTCTCCTATATATGTATATGTATGTATGTATGTATATGTCTCTCTCTCTCTCTCTCTCTCTCTATATATATATATATATATATATATATATATGGGTAAAATGGGGTTGCCCCCATGGGGGGAGCTAACTTGGCTCCCCCTGCGCCATTTCGCCCTATTTTATATATGGATTTAATGGGGCTGCCCCGCCTCCTATTTTCAGCATATTTTATTTATTTTTTTTGAACAATATCACAGTGTGTATTCATCCATATATCCCTCCTATATATCGTTCGAATTTAGTCAGAAACAGAGACTCCTACGACCTCTATCGAGATAGTGTCGATTTAACAAATCATGTTACCGTTAAAAATGATTGTCTGGATGGAGGCCGTAGGGGTCTCTGTTTTTGACGAAATTCGAATGGCATATAGGAGGGATATAGGGATGAATATACATGATGATATTTTTCAAAAAAATAAAAAAATGTCGAAAACGGTGCGGGGACAGCCATGTTGGCTGCCCCATTAACTCCTATATATATATATATATATATATATATATGGACCCCTTCAGATGAGGTGGGATCTTCCCAAATTTGTGGTGAGCCATCAATCGGATCCATACCGTATATATTTATCTATATATCCCTTTAATATGCCATTTGAATTTCGTCAGAAACAGAGACTCTTATGCCCTCCATCTAGAACATATAATTTTAACGGTCTTAGAATTGCTGTAATCGACCTGTTATAGATGGAGGGCATAGGAGTCTTTGTTTTTGACGAAATTCGAATGTCATATTGGAGGGATATATAGATAAATATACACGGTGATATTTTATCAAAAAATAAAAAATGTGGAAGATATAAGCCCCGGTGCATGTACAATTACATGCACCAGGGTGCATAATCCCCATCCTCTCTCTCTCTCTCTCTCTCTCTCTCTCTATATATATATATATATATATATATATATGGGTAAAATGGGGCTTCCCCCATGGGGGAGCTAACTTGGCTCCCCCCGCCCTATTTCGCTCGATTTTTTTATTTTTTTGAAAATTTCTTCCGTGGATTTTCATCAATATATCCCTATATTATGTCATTAAAATTTCGTGTGAAATAAACACTCCTACGGCCTCAATCCAAACGGGGTCGTTTTTAGAAATTCTATTACCGTTAAAAAATGACTATCTGGATGGAGGTCGTTGGGGTCTCTGTTTCACACAAAATTTTAATGACATAATATAGGGATATAGTGATGAAATTTCATGGAAGATATTTTCAAAAAAAATAAAAAAATCGGGCAAAATGAGGCGGGGAGCCAAGTTAGCTCCCCCCAGGGGCAGCCCCATTTAACCCTATATATATATATATATAGGAAATAAGGTGCACATTTCCTGGGTGCAAGGAAAGCCCGCCATCACAGCCATCCACAATCAATCCGATGGTTATCATTAATAGTCCATTATTTAAGTATTTTTAATGTTGAAAAACCCATTATGGTCATTTTAACATATTCTGTATTTAGAATGCAACAAATATCTCCTCCATTATCTCCTCTCTCTCTTCCTCGCCCTCTCTCTCTCTCTCTCTCTCTCGATGAACGTACGAGGTTCATGACTATGGATTACAGAGAGGTATGGTAATCCTGGACGACAGTCTCTCGACGGTTCTTGACTATATTGAGATCCGGCCGACACGGTATGCGTTCACGACTATGGATTGCAGAGAGGTATGGCGTGTAATCCTGGACGACAGTCTCTCGATGGTTCATGACTATTGGAGATCCAGCCAGCACGGTATGTGATTCACTCGGTGAAGCAATCCCAGAGCTCCTCCAGGTTGAAGTATTCGAGCATATCATTATCAATCAGTTGTACATGGGCATTCAACTTACAAATTTATATCATTCCAATTCCAGAACGTCATTCCAATCCCAGAGCTCCTCCTGGTTGATCCACTCGGTGAAGCAATCCCAGAACGTTATTTTGATTTTTTGGTTAGATCGGATATGCACCATTTAGATTTTGTGGGCATTAATTTCATACCCTTGATGGTATTAGCAAGAAGGCCTAGAACAACTTTGTGTGCACAATACATGAGAAGGCATGGAGGGTGGCAATGGCGGCAGCGAGGTTGCATACAAGGAAGGCACACACCTTGGTACCATAATACATTTTTTATTTTTTTTTATTTTTGATGTATTGATTATTCATCATTAAATTGATTATTCGATTTTACAAATGAATACTCTAATTTTACAATTGATGGTCTGATTTTTTACAAATCCACCCATTCATTTTTCTAAACTATCCACTGATTTTACATTCGATTTTTAAAAGCTCAGTTTATTTTTTATAATACTAGTTCTTTTCTATTACAAATGATAATGCATTTTTTACAATCCTCATATTGTTTTTTGCATTTACCTCAGATCTTCTACATCAAGTTTTATAATTTTCATGTATTTTTTTACAACACGAATTCATTTTATACAAAACTCAAACTACATTTACAAATTCATTTTTTTATTTATTGTCTTTTTTATCATTTTCTAATAATTTTAGATTGTTTTTTAAAAATCTCAATTCTTTTTTTTACAATCCCAGATCAGACTTTACAAATATCATAACGTTTCATATATATATGAGACTGCTTTTTACAAAGGCATTACGAAATTTGCAATTACAAAAATAATTGTATTACTAACTATGATCTTATTTTACAATGTAGGATGCACATTTACAATGTGGATGCGAATTTTACAAAGATGTTTGCCTTTCTGCATGGCGCGAAAATGCTCCCTCATTTGACGGAACCTCATTAAATAAAGAGCAATAAAAATTGCCAAATTGAGTGATCTAAAATTGGTAAAATAAAAGGACTAAATTAACTTCAAAATTCAAATTCAAAGTGAAAACGTAATGAATAAAATATCCTTTTGAATAAAGAATCGTCAAATCATGATTTAACGGATCTCGTGATGGGCTTTCCATGCACCCAGGAAAGGTGCACCTCATTGGAAGGGCCCTCTCTCTCTCTCTCTCTCTCTCTCTCTCTATATATATATATATATATATATATATATATATATATATATATATATATATATGCACTGTTAGATGAGCCCTACATCTGAGGGTCCAAAGAGCCCCTTTCCACTCACCCCCATTCCCGAGTGGGCAACCCTACCTACCCACTCCCTCCGAGTGTCCCCTCCCTCCTACGAAGCCTCCGCCCCACCGACACTTGTGTCGTAGACGCTTGATGTCCCAGCTCGAGCCCTCCGGACCTTGTGCCGCAACAGATCAAGTCCTCCAGACATTGTGTCGTGAAGGCTTGAACCCTTCAAACCTCGCACTGAAACAACTAAGGGGCCTCGCGTGCCCTCCCCTTATTCTCAACTCAGGAGGCTTCCAACCCCGAGCCCTCCCCGTGTTACGCATTTGTCCAGACTCGAGGTGAGGCTCCACATCGACGAGCAGGACCTCGTGCAAACACCTCCACAACAAAATACATCAAATTATCTTTTATGTTGTTTTGTTTAACATCTTGCATCTTTTGAAAAACATAACATTTATTTATTGCATATTAGATATAATGATGGATCTAATCTAGATCAAATTTGATAGTATTGGCTGACACATCCAGAACATCTTGCATCTTTTGCATTCAAGCTTTGTTCTACAAGTAATGGTCGAATGATTTCTAAGATAGTCTTGTCAGGTTCTGAAGAATGAGTTCATGTCTATTGAGATCAGGTTCTGAAGAATGAGTTCCTATCTATTGAAAACCAAGCTAAAATAGTGTCTTTTGAGCTAATTTGATTAGTTCTTCATTAAATCATGTGTATATGGGGGATTGTCAAGTTATTGCCTTCTTTTATTTATTTCACAAGATTCAAGTTTTGCATTCAAGCTTTGTTATATACATGACCGACACATTCAGATCAGAGTAGTATTGGTTGATACGTTCTTATGTTACATTCCCCTATATGTTTTTTTATAGTAACATCCTACTTGCAATGGAATTAATGGTAGATGATATACTATTGTTTAGGTTAAATCCTTGTTGCTTAATTTGTTGAAAACGATATTATTGATTGAAAAAAAGATTGATTATCATATAGACCCTTTCGTGGAAGATGAGTGATTATGTCTCATCTGGGTCATCTTGGAAGCTGCCTATTGAAATGAGCTGTTATTGTGGATTGAAAGATGTGACATACATCTCCAAGAAAGAGACATGTAGGGTTAGACATTTTTTATAGTGTCCCAAATGAAAGGTACTTCTTTCTATTGGAATAGATCATCATGAAAAGAAATTATCATTGTACTTAAAACGGTTCTTCTGTTCAGAAATGAAATATTCCAAATGCTCCTGAAAATTCTTGCTCCCATTGGACCATTTGTATCTATATGCATCAAGATCCCGATTCATGGATCTCTCGGTCCGAGAAATCAGAGGATCAAACCATTTCTTCTGACTCTTTTTCAATTCGATAAATATCGGTTGATCGTATATTTCCTTATAGTTATACGATTTTGAGTTCCATTTCCTATTCGGTCCCTTGGAATTCCATATTCGAAGGATCTATTCATTAAAAAAAATCGATTCGATACATTTCTTATGTATCCACATGTGCTATATTGGATTGGAATCAGATTTCGGATCAATCCATATTGATTGACTGCCTCCATTATGTTGTTGCTAGCAAATAGCACAATTTTGAGTTTTGGATCTTCCAAATCATTCCCCCAGTGGATCCAGATCAATTTCTTTCTAATCCTTAGATAAAAAGATTCATTCTCTTCATCAAAAAGAGGGGGTAGAACTAATAAAGATTTCTTTTTCGATTCCCCCATTTAAAAAACGGGGTCTTCATTTTCACTAGTATGCCCAATGGGATCAAGACTATACATTGATTTATTTAGCTCACATCCGTGTTCTAACTTCGGACATCGAATTGAACCTCCATTTTCCCATAAATTCTCGCTGTCTCTTACTTGAAAATACAATAAATGAATAGTCATTTGATGAAGAATTATTTGACTATTTGATTTCCTATCCTAATTAAACATATGGATTACATTATTAGTCTCATTAACTAATCACGAATATATATTGAAATAAATGATTCTCTTTATGGGAATACATGATATCTAGGGATGAAAACGGTCGGATACGAATACAAATATAAGAGTTATCATATCCTTATCCTTTTTAAAATCCAGATACGAATACGAATATGAATATCACACGAATGTGTAAAATGTAAAATCATATCCTCAAAATACAAATACGAATGTAGAATGAATATTGGTAATTCAGATACGAATATTTGACAAACAAATACGAATTAATATATGAATGTTATCCATGTCCATATTTACTTAAAAGCTATAAATATTTTAGGTTCAAAACAATTTCCAATGTATAAAAAGTATATTAAGTATTTTTATAATGAATATGTACATAAAAATAACTAAATAATAAAAAAAAAGCTTATCAAACTTACTTCTTTTTATACCATGTAAGTATTGGTATCATCCAGAATTTGAACAGTCGTATTCATATTCGTATCCATATTCGTATCCTTCAAAAAATGAATATTCGTATTCGTATCCTAAAAAATTCCAACATTCGTATTCACATTCGTATTCGTCAAAGTTGATGATATTATAATCATATTCATATTCTTATTAGGCGAATGTTGAACATTTGCATTCGTATTCGCATTCGTATTCGTCAGATACGAGAAAATAGCATCTATATCCTCTATGTGGCGAATGCGGATACGAACGGATACGAATATATTTGTATTCATTTTCATCCCTAATGATATCGCTTCAATATTTCTATTTATATATATATATATATATATATATATCATATTCCATTGTTTGGTTGCTACTAAGCCTGAGCTTAATAGGAGCAAGAGATTTGGTGGCAACAACCAGATAGTGTCTAATTTTGATATATTTTTCATGTAGGGACGAGATTCGTTTAATTTCTTTGTATGGGAAGACGATGTCAATCATAACATCGTCGATTTAAAGTACTAGACTAATGCATTTAAAGATGAAATGGAGAAGCAGATTGTTAAAATTGAGAAGCTTCTTTTTTATTTAAACTTTGTCATTACAATTGCAACATTAGTTGTAATTGTCATTTTCATCTGACTTTTACTACTTTGTGGTAAATGTAACTTAATTAACATGAGTTTAATGCGATTGTTAACATTTTCTTATTAGTACAAAGAGCATAACTAAGTTTACCATTTTGAAGTGGAACTCTATTAGTGAATGTATGTACGTGATGCCTTTCATATGTTCCAGTTCTGATCCTGGTTTATTTTTAGTGTGGAGAGTTGTTTTGGTGTCTTGGTATCAAGTTTTAAGAATGATGCCATAATATTTGTGTTTAGTTTAACAGTCCAATATCATTATCGCGATAGTTTATCCATAAGCTTATACAAGAGATCTTGAGATTTGCGATCTGAAGTTAATAAAACATCTGCATCCAATCATTTGCATCCTTATTTATTTCAGTTGTATCATCTTAGGACCAAAACAATATAAATGGAGGATTTTGGGAGGGGACAACAATTAAGTGAACATAGCAAACCTTTTTTTTGGAGAATAGAGAGTGCACGAGGGAGAGTGAGGCAGGGGATGGAGCGTGGTAGAGTGAGGGTTGGAGAGGGTTCCGGGGGCAGCGGAGACAATGGAGCACCGTACTTCCTTGTGCGTGCAAGGAGGCATGCAAGGCTTTCCCCTACATCATGGAGATTGCGATGAGGTCGCCGCAAGCTGACCAGGCTTGCGGTGACAACAAGCACATGGGCCATGAAGGTAAACCATTCGGAAACAGTTGCTTTCGCTACAGCTCCCTCCAATCCCTCCAACACTGGGTGGCATCTTATCGAAAGCCAATGAGATTCTTCCATTGCTGAGGTTTTTCTCATAGTACAAGGGTCTGCCCTCTCAAAGGAGATACTCCATCAGTCCGGGAAAGCATGGTTCTCATCAGTGAAGGGGGGATCTCGACCTCTACCATTGGCTACGTCAGATGAGGGAGCGGGCTCGTGGTTGCAGCAAGCTCATCGGCGATGATCTCATACTGTTGATTCCGTGGTGAGTGATGACACGGACTTACCGTCCACGAGTTACAAGCACTATTGCGGATGAGTTCAAACAAACAGACCCTCCTACAGTGGCGTCCGCTGGGTCTGTTAGATGGTCGTTGGGTTGTGCGAGGGCTGGAGGTGGTGCGATACGGGACATCCTCCTAGTTTGGAGAAAGCCCGAGGAATTCGGGATATTCTTGCTTTGGTGGTGCCGGTGGTCGAGATTATATCCAGCGACTGTGAGATGGGATGCAAGGCTGATCTGGTGTTTCGAGTACGGAAATTCAACCCAGTTGGGCTGGGCAAGTGGAAGTTGCGTCATCGAGGCTTGGACCTGGACATCGACATGGCAATGGTGGGTTAGATCGTGCCAGGGGTGGGGGGCTTTCATGCGCAAGGACTTCTCCGAACACTGACGAGGCGGCACGACCTCGGTTAACGGTGCAACCGGTGGCTGAAGAAGCAAAAACAGACAGACAAGATTCCACCTCAGCTTCCAAATATGACGCCTCGATTACCGTGTGTAGTCACAAAGGACATGTTCCCTATTTTTGGGGACGACACATGCATCGATGTTACCGCTCCCTACGGGACCATCATGAAAAGCGGGGAGGAGCATTAAAAATTTTGAGGGTGATCGATATGGCTGTGGCGTCCATGATGGAGGTGGATCGAATTAACAATCCTCCAGAGATTTTGGAAGCAGACCTTGGCCCAACCAAGGGTGCTGACTCCGATCGAATCATTATACCGGGTCCGGTGACTCATACCCAGACTGCGGGATGTGATGAAGCTGGCCATGATGATCATGACATATCCAGATCAGGGGGACATACCATGGTGGATTTGAGAGAAAAAAGGGGGTTTAACCACAGAAGGCAGCAACGAGGAGGGGGAGCATGGCATGAGGTTGGTTCATCACGTCGGAGAGTGTCCCTCGTGAAGGGGAGTGAGTCAACAGCAATGGTATGGGTGCTAAGGAAGACCCCAGAGCAGTGTGGGGAAGATGACGAGACACATAGATGAAGGATATGGTTAGATCCTTAAGCGCATCACGAAAGCGTGAGGATCGCATCGTATGCGATCGTGAGCGACTAGTCGCACTAGTGGCTCGATACAGCGGAATTTAAAAAATTTTCATGTGACGAAACCACATGATCCAAGAACACTTCTCGATTCGTCTAAACCACAAACAAGTAATAGGATTACCTCTTGAAGCATGGTTGCGGTCGAGTCTTCAAATGAAGAGACCTCCTGTCTCAAGTCCAATCCGACGGAGAAGACGCTTGCGAGCGCGTTATAAAACACGTGCTTCTCACAATCCATGTTGATGATTCAAGCGATGGATCTTCTGATCTCAGCACACGAGATCTGACATCTTCTTTACGAGCGATATGCACCGAAGGAGACGTAGATCCACGAGCAAACGATCGGACAGCATAACGACGATGCTGCGACGATGGAGAACCTCTATAGGGCATCCATGGTGGAAGACCACATGAGAGAAGAAGAGAGGGCGTGTAGAGAGAGAAAGAGAGAGAGAGACTTATGTTCTCATTGTGTGTAAAGAAGAGCAAAGGGGTGCCTCTCCTTTTATAATATTTTGGGATCATGGATCTCAATCCATGGACATCACAAATCCAATGGCTCACATTGATTTGTGTTTCTTTTAATGGCTAAGATTTGTGTTGGTAAAAACCAACAACTTATATTTAATTTAGATTCAATCTATATTGATAAATCAATATAAATCAAACTCAAATTAAATCAAGTAAACATGTAGATTATTGGATTGAAGATTACCTCCTTCCATAATATGGGATTTGGTGGCAATTTCATTAAATCCTATGATATCTCATGAGATTACATTATTCCATGGAAATCTCCAAGATTTACAACAACACTTGTTGTAAATTATTCAACAAAAATAATTCATAATTATTTTGTGAATATTGCAATCTTGCCATTGGAAAATTGTGAATCACATTCACAACCCAAAATAAAAAGTGAATTACATTTTCAATTAATTGTCTAATGTGAATCCAATTCACATCAACATTTAATTAACAAATGTAAATTATAAATTGCTCTCTCTTATATATTATAAATCACATTTATAATATATATGATTAATATGGATAGTGCTATCCACATTATTAATATCTATATAATTAAATCGCATTTAATCATCTTGGATCTCTATTCTCATGTGCCCAAATAATGTGAATCAAATTCATATTATTTACACTTTGATAATCAAATCACATTTAATTATCTAAGATAACTCTCTTTATAATAAGAATCGAATTCATATTAATCATGATAATTAAATCATATTTAATTATCCATTTTCTCAATGCTCGGATACTTATATCAACAATGAAATTATCTAGAACTCTTTCAAGGATAATGCGCTTTCTCCACGAATACTTGGAGATAAGGACATGGCGATTGTATTGTTCCATGTATAGTGACTTGGATATTGAGATCACATCTCAAATCCAGATCTCGGGCCTCCCATAGATGCTTGACTAAATCAAGACCGCAAATCTAATCTTCTCATTGCATCTGAATCACATTCAGATCAATGTCCAATATTTGGACCAAGGTCAGATCACTTCTCTACTGAGAGGAGTCACTAAAATTTAGACCCATTTCATCACTCCCTAGGAATGGAAGCATTACGGTTATACAATCATTTATGATCACATCACCTTCAGGTATTCCCAATACCTGTACATCCTGCATACTGGAAGACCCAGAATAAACTCGAAGTATAAGATCAATTTTACATTGTCTACTTTAGGGATTTATCATTAAGTTTCTCATTTGATCATTGGGAGTTGGTATCGATCATATACTTTCCAAAAGCATATATCATACCCAGGTGTTGATCATATACTTTCCAAAAGTATATATCAAACCTACAAATTCAGTCAAGCTTCCAAAGCGAGACGACCGTGCACGGAATTTGATTATTCCCAATATCTCATGAGTGATCTCATGTCTTCTGGTTCAGTAAATAAACCTGTATGATCCCTTTGAGAGATCGTATTACTCATTTGCCCTTGTATGCACACCAGCGCGCCGGAGTATAGACCTTGATTAGGTCATCAGCCTATTGGTCTGCCAAATGTACATACTAAGACATATAGTAACACATCTATCTCTGGTCAGAGGATGCATGCCTATATCGTGACAGCATATGTCATAGGACTTTGGTTATCTCGATCTCGTTAAGTCAACTCTTTGATCTAACTAATTAGACACCTCCGAATCTCTATTCCTATGCAGAGGACCTGCATCAAGAGGTCGGTCAAATATCAGCCTATGTGAGAAAGGATTGCCATCTCCTACTCAGGCTGGAGATCATTTCTTACTAATCATTTGACGGTGCTCGGTGAGTCCTCAATCTAACTCTTTAGATATTCATCCAAGCACCAACCTCTATGATTCAATATTTGAATCAACAGTTGTATGATCATTAAGATGGTCATGGTACATAATCCTAATTGTACTAAGGGACCTATTATACAAATTATTTATTCTTTATTTCAGATAAGGGAATGATATTTGAAATAAAATTTATTGCATAATGGCTCGTCGTGGGCTCGCATGTCCAACAATCTCCCACTAGCCCAAAGAGCCCTTAATGGGATACTCTTTAAACCCACACTCATGTGACAATCATAGGATATTTAGAAAATAGCTAGGTAAGCTGATCAGTAACTCTGTTTCCGAGAGACTACACCAATTCCTTTTACGACACTTGCATATCCCCTAGTAACAGTGTTCGTATCCAATGCGAATGTTGCATCTCATGCAACCAATACTCAATCATATCAGTCATAGTGTCCTTGACACTACACCTCAATAATTATTATAATCACTATGTAATTTCAATTATCCTTATTAGAATACCCTTATTCTTGGAGATCTCTATCTCATAAGGTATTCGCAGTTAAGACCTTTTAGATCACTATCTATAAAGTCTTAATTTCTTGAAGATAAGACTTTGAGATCACTATATCAAAAGTCTTGTCCTCTATGAAGATATTGTTATTACTGCAATCAAGTGTTTTATCACCATAGTAGGATTAGTAGTAGTTTACTACTCCCATTGCATGACAGATATCTGGCTTTTGTACACGTCTAGCATATAATGGCTTCTCAGAACTGATGCACAAGGGCGAGCAGTTTTAGCATTCACATCCTCAACTCTTTGAGGTGTTATCCCTTTAGATAGGTCAGTACCATATCTTGAGGGAAAGAAGCCTTCTTGGAATTTTCTAGAAAATGGAAATGTCCAAGGTGTACCATTAATGTGACGGTCCCAATACCCTCTTCTCTTTGCTTCTGAACAACTTCAGAACTAAGATTTAAAAGGTATTCTTGAGATCATATCTCGAGGTATGGAACAACCAGATTATAAAACATTTATTATTATTATTATCCTTAGATCATTCCAAATGATTAGGATATCTACATTTAGCACAATGAACACAATGGCACTCCCACTAAGCTCCACATGGTTTATCAAGATTCTTTCTGAAATCATAACATTTATGATTTCATCAAATCAACTACAAGAAGCTTATTTGAGTCCATAGATGGAGTTTCTTTAGCTTGCACAACTTGCTTTCCACAACCATGAAGCCCTGGGCTGCTTCATGTGAATGTCCTCATAGAGGTATTCATAGTGGAATGTAATCTTGACTTACATCATGAAGATGTCATAGTCAAGTTGTGTAGCTATGGTTAGCATTATTCTGATGGGTTTAAGCATGGTCACTGAAGAGCAAGTCTCATCGCAAGCAATGTCTTCTCTTCGGTGTGTAGCTCATGGCTATGAACCGTGCTTTGAAGGTATCTACCTTCTCATCAGATTCCCTCTTTCTCCTGAAGATCCATTTGCACCTTAATGGGTCTGACCCTTATAGGTGGATCCTCGAGAGTCCACATACAACACTTATATATGAAGTCTACGTTAGACTTTTATTGCTAACATACATCTTTCCATGTCATGATCCTCAGGAGCTTCATCACATGAAGTCAGATCATTGTCAGATTCAACTGACACATGGAATCCATCTTCTAACTTATATGAAGAGGTATTAGTATTTCATCTTTAATTGTCCTTTTAGTTTCCATTTTTAGGAGTCTCATTATCATCTCAAGACTAAATGAGTTCCTTTACTTCATTTTCAACTTGATTCTCAAGAGTTTCATCATCTAAGAATCTCATTCTCAGATATAAAAACTTTTAAGAATCTCAAGGTCATAAAGTAGGTATCCAATACCATCCTTTATTTTCCTAATGAAGTAGCACTCTCAGGTGCTAAGTTCTAGCTTACTTGCATGGAATCTTATTAGTGATATATTGTAGTCTCTACCATATATACACGTGGAAACTAATAGGTAATTATGCTAATATTCATCATTGATTAAATCATGTCATACATGATCCAATTGTATCTCCCCACAACTCTCTTGAGTTTATGTACATTAGGAGGATTGAGATAGAAATGACATTCATATATCTATAAGGCATTCCATGAATTCATCTAATAGGTACAAGCTACCTTGGTTAGATCAAATTCATTTCATCTTCCTTCAAACTTTGGTTCTAAACCAAAATTGTGAAATCTTTGAACATTTCAAAGGTTTCTTAGGTGAAGAGAAGTGATGAATACTCATTCATCACTCTTTATTCTTATATTTTAGCTACAAAAACCTTTGCAAATGCATGTATATATTTGTAAATACAAATAATTACCAAAAGCATGCATTGCGTAAAAAGTAATAATTAGCATGTTTTTGTGCAAAAATAAAAGAATCAAGATCAAAAAGAAAAAGAGGGAAATATTTAGAATAAATATTGAGCGACCTAATCCCAAGGGAGGGCTCAGCATGGGCCTGACCGCATAAAAGCCAAAGTAGAGAGAGATAGGGGCTCATGTGTGTAAATATATCTGTAAATATTAATAAAAATATTTTCCTCTAAAAATGGAATAAAATTTGCTTGTACATATTTGTATATATTTATAAATAAAAAATCCAAATAAAAAATAGAAAAACTAAAAAGAAAGAAAAATATTCACTTTTGTATATATTCATCATGTACATAACAACCACCTCTATATTTATTTCACCCTATAAATAAATAAAATTAATTTCCATAAAATTTGTATATATTTTATCTTTTATGTTGTAAATAAATAAAATAAAAATGACAAAAACAAAAACAAAATAAAAAGAACAAAATTAAAAACCAAAAATAACCTTGTATATATACCATGTATATACATGAACATATCTATTTATTTCACCTTTGTATATAAATAATAAAAATAAAATAAAAATACCTTTTTATTCCTAATTTTATGCTATAAATAAATAAAATATAAAATGGGAATAAAAATGCATAAAAATAACTAATTAAAAATCAAAAATAAAAATCATATATTGTGTATATACCTATATATAGCCCTACTATGTAAATACCTTATTTTTATTTTGAAAAATTAACTAAAGATCACAAAAAAATAGAAAAAATTAAAACAAATATTTTTCATGTTTTAAGTTTTTTATAATTTGGCCATTTACTATTTTTAATTCAATTTCTAAATCATTTCTTGGTGGCTGAATCTCATTGGTCCACAGGGATGTTGACCGCCCGGTCAACTCCCCCCTGTGGACCACTTCCCACGGGTTTTAGACGCCCGACCCGATTTCTCCTCATTTTAGCGTCCAAACCCGACCACCCCGCAGCTAAACCCAGGGTCCTAATTACACCCCAATCATCCGGGAACCTCGCCCGACATCATGCCTAGGGATCCGTGCTCCATCGAGCCGGACCCGATCCTTTCTTCCCAGACCTTCCACCATATAAAAGCCGAGCTCAGCCACCCATTTCCGCATATTTGGCTCCCCATTCCTTCATCCAAGGACCTCCACAGCCACCCTCGAGGTGACAGCTCCCCGTCGGTCGTGTCGTAGAGAGGAGAGGGTGACCGGACCTCAGATCCGGCGAGCTAGCATCGCCGTGCTCCGCCTGAAGGAGGAGCTCGAGCCTCGGGCCTCGACAACCTGCGAGGCAACGACCCAGAGCTCCAGCAGCTCATGCCCAGTCGATTCGTCCACCCAGGTAGCTTTAGTTTCCTTCCCTGTTCTTTGATTTCGCATTTCGCCCAATTCACCCATTTTCCGTTCATCTTCGATTCCGGCCACATCCACTTTCGCCTCGATCATCGGACCACCCCGTCGCGTTCACCTTCTCCCCACGCACGTTCTCCGCCCCTCCATTCAACCCAGCTCGCACAGGAGCTGGGGTTTCGAGTTCCACCGCCGACACCTCGCCAGAGCTCGACCGCCCTGCCTCACCGATCACTGTCACCCCCTCTCACAGGGTCGAGGCACTTTGCCCTCGACCCGCGAGCGTTCTGCTGTGCTTTGCAGGTCCAGTCGAGGTCGTCTGAGGGTCTCGACCATTCGAAGCAGTCGCTCCTCCTCCGCCGGACTCGCCTGAGCTCCTCAGAGCTCCGTCAAGTCATCGGAGGGTACCAGTAGAAGCGGGAGCCCGATGCGATCCTTCCCCGATCTTCAGCTGCCGGTGAGGAGTCCTCCAGCGCCAGCACGAGCCCGACGAAGTTCGCCGGAGCCCAGTTCGTCGAGGACCTTCCCCTGCCCTCCGATGCACCTCCAGCTCCAGTTTGCATCGCAGCCGTTCATCTAAGGAGCCACTAGCAGCGTGAGATCCTTGGAGGAGCGATCAGCACCGTCCGATCAGCGAGGCTCTCCCACACTGCACCTCAGCCGTCCGATTCCACACGTGGCGAGGCCACCGCCGTTCGATCAGGACGAGTACCCCAGCGTTGAGCGCCACCCTTCCTCAGCCGTCGATCAGCACACGTGGCGCTCATCCGACGGTCTACTTAATAAAGGGTAAATATTCCCTTAGGCCCTTAGCTTTAGTTTAGTTTAGTTTTAGTCCTGTAAATATTTTTAGTATTTTATTTGCGTTAGGTAAATTGCACTTTGGACCCTGTCTTTTCTGCTATTTACATGTATACCCCTGTGCGTAGTGTATCACGTGCGTCGACACGTGTTTTGTTGGGATATTTGCATGTTTAGTCCTTGTATTTCCAGGGTGTTACTGAATGAATGAAAACTTTCATTAATTGCATATATACCCCTATGCGTGGTTTTTTAGAGCATGTGCGTTTATTAGAGGGTAAATTACACTAAGGTCCCTGGGTTTTTAATACTTGTTATTATTTAGCCCAGAAACCTTATTTTCTTTGCAATTAGGTCCCTGTATGCCCAGGACACGCGTCTCGCACGTGACTTCTTGGAAATTTTGCACCGGACTCCCTGGAACTTCTGGTATTTACGGACAGGTCCCTGTGCACTGTACCTTGGTTTTGATTTTTAATAAAATATCAAACTAACTCCAAATTCAATGAAAATTGGACACATGGCTCCTGCCATGGTGTAAAATTTTCTAGAATTTTTGGAGACATTTTTGGTTTTATTTAATATTTTTTTTAAAATTCAAAAACAAGCTTTTTCTTTACTATCTAACTTGAAAAATTACAAAAAAAATAGGTACTATGTATTTTGCCTTGTTTGATTTTCTAATCAATTTTGGTCATTTTTCATTATATAAAACTCTTAAAAATTAAAAAAAACTAAAAACTCCATAAAAATTCTAATAAGTATTTTAAAAATCCAAAAATAATAATTCCAGTGGCTGAATTTTTGTTGAATTTCCTTCTTTACAGGAAAATTACCTCCAGGCTTTTTATGGACTTTTAGATATTTTATCTAAGTCCCCCAAGCTTGGCTGAACAGAGTGTATGAGATCAAAGGAAGGCAGAATTGTCAGCCCTGGAGGAGCTTAGAGATACAACCTTTTCGAGAAGTCTACAATATAAAGAGCGAGTGAAGATATGGCATGATTCTTATATCAGCCATAATTAGTTTCGGCCAAACCAGAGAGTATGGTTGTTTGATGCCAGGCTTAGATTATTTCTAGGGAAATTGCAGAGTAAGTGGAAGGGACCATACTTGATCCGAAAGGTGTATGACAATGGTAGTATCGATATATCTGAGATGTCATCTGAGTCCACCTTTCACGTTAACGGTAAGCCCCTCAAGCCATATCTAGACCATGATTCGCTGATCGTTGACGTCACCCCGATTCATTTTGCATGAGATGTGGTCTTTGACTCACATCATTTGCATCTCATGCCTGATTATCATTGTCTTCCGCCCTTGTATACATCCATATGTCCATATGGCACATTCTTTGTCTAACACCCCATCTCCATCTTATGATTATGCTATACTTAGGGTGTACATTACCCTAAGTATAGAGGGAAGTGTCAGATTTTTTATTAGTCTTTTGATTCTTTTTACCTCTGATTTGCTGCATATACTTAGGGATATTTTACCCTAAGTATAGGGGAGGTAGACCCTATACATTCTAACCCTCGGTCTTCCCCTTGTGTACATATTTCTATATTAGGATTACTTGATCCTAAGTATGGGGGAATTATCGACTTCTATTGATTCTATTCTTTCATTCGTCATTGTAGTATAGCCTTTCTTTACACTTTCTTAAACTAAGTACGAGTTATGTCTTCTTCATCGCTATTTGATCACTCAGAGGACATTGTTCGATCTAAGTATAGGAGGGTGTCGTATATATTGTATATATACTTTAGCCATAGCTCGTACTTTGTGTGAGTGCATTAATAAATAAAATAGCGAAAAACCACAACCTAAAAATCACAAAATTCTTAAAATTTTTTTGTACATGAAATTCTTCCTTGCACATACATGTCTGTAAATAGCTATTTATAAAAAGTATTTTTGTAGAAATGCATGTCAAAATGTTTTGCTTGTGAAAACTTTGTAAATATTTTTGTATCAAAATTATGCATATAGTACAAAATTTTTGAAAAATGATTGAAAAATAAATTTTTGCAAAAACTCGTGTGTAAATGTTTGTAAATAGTTTGCAAAACTTCTGCATTCATGCATGCATGCATTCAAACAATTTCAAAAATTTTGCACATTTTTAAAAATTTAGCATAGTGTGAAAATTGCATAAAAAGTGTTTTGTACATATTTTGTATATTCTTCTGAATCATAGTTGACATTTAAACTAGTCTGGAATTAAATTGAAAAATGGAGCTTGGTTAAGACTTTATTCCACCTAATTCTCAGAGGAACCTTATAGGATTTGGGGTTAAGACTTTTCAGGTCCATTAGTGACTTAATTCTTTGAGTCGACTAGGCTATGTTCACATGTTATCTTGATGAGCCTAAGTAGAACACTTAACAACGCACACATGACTCTCACAGACAATGGCTTTGCTTGGACCAGCACTTCACACATATCTCTCTACGGATGAGGTGATGAGGAGGCAGTTTTCTTTGGCTTGGGGTAACATACGAGGGTAGTACTTCTAGGCGAAACCTCTTGGCTTCCTTTAGGGAGGGATGTGCACCTCAACTTGGTTTAGTAGCAATGAGGTCTAAAGACAAGAGTTGTGGATTGCAATAATGCTTCAAAAGAGGGATAGTCTACTGGCTCAAGAAGAAAAAGTCCTTATGTATATGCTGCACTATGTATATATGTTGTACATATGCACATAAAAAATGTGCAAAATCAAGAAAAAACTCCAAAAAAGTGGACATGCCTGATAGAAAATAAAATACCTGCCAGAGTGTATATAGTCAAATAAAGCAAAGCTTAAGTATTACACCTTCTCATCTCATGAAGCTTGCAGCAGGAGACTTAGCTACACTGGTTGGGCTCCCAGGTATACGTGGCTACACTGGCCACGGTCCATTCTCTTCTTTCCCCCTCATCTTGAGTCGGTTGAACTTGAACTTAGAAGGGAATTCCCCACTCCTCGAGGAAAGAGCTGCTAGACTGAGGAATTAGAGTTACCTTGTTGAGGGGGGGTTGTTTTTTTATCATTTCTGAGGTGGGAAGCTACATATCACTTACATAGTATAAGGAAAGATACATGGTCATTAGAGTTTGCGTATATAGACATGTTCTGATCTGGATTATTGAGGAGTCTTGACCATAGAATGGTGGAATTTAGTAGAGGCTGTTGAGTCGTAAACCTAGATCCCAATAAGGTTCCGACAAACTAATAATCCAAAGGTCTGACTGAGCTCCATACTTCAATTTAATGAAGACAAGTTTAATAATCAACCTTGATTCTCCTTCTTTTTCTTTTCTTTTCTTTTTCACTTCTTTTTCAAATAAGTGTTTGCTAAGGGACTAGCAAAGGCAAAGTATGGGGGGTGATGAATCCCTGATTCTCACTCTTTATTCTTTTATTTAGCTATCTATCTTGGCAAAGTATCATGTAAATAGGTATAAATACAATAATTTAGCATTCAACATGCACATGTTAATATTGCATAATTAACATGTATTTATGCAAAAATAAAAAAATAAAGAAAAAGAAAAAGATAAAGGAAGGAGGTATTTAGAGTAAATACAGAGTGACCCAAACCCCAAGAGAAGGTCAAGCCTTGACCTGATCGCCAAATAAAAAAGTAGAGAGAGAGAGCCTACTTTGTATTGTACATATTACCTATAGGTATATAAATAATTACTTTTAACAAAATAAAATTAAATCATTATTTTTACCTCCTTGTATATATTTATAATAATAATATAAAAATAAAATAAAAATCAGAAAAATTAAAACAAAAATAAAATCCCTCTCTCATTGTACAAAGACATATGTATATATGTCAAATTCACCATTTATTTTATACTTGTAAACAATTTATAAAAATAAAATAAAAATTATTTTATACTCCTAAAATTATATTGAAAATAAATAAAATATAAAATTAGGGTATTTGTGTAAAAATAAAAAAAATAAAAATAATTGTACATAATACATAGGTATATTATACCTGTATATAATACTATGTATTGTATATACACTGAATTATATTTCATAAAAATAACTAAAAATTAGAGAAAAAAATTCTTAAAAATAACAAACAATTTTCATTTTATTCATTTTTTAGTTTAAATTAATTTATTATTTTTAATGTAATTATCTTTATTTTTCTCTTCTATTTTGTCCTATAGTGTGTTTTGTCCTATTCCAGGCCCCTTCTGATTGGGCCACATCAGAACGTTGACCCAGGTCAACATCTCCTTCTAGGCTAACCTGACCCGATTCCTCTTTGCCGGAGCCTCTTCTCCTATTTTCTTGATCGGGTTAGGCCTGCTCTCGCCTCGATTCTTTGCTCGAGCTTCCTCCTAGGATACGTGACCTTCGCGGATCCCTAGGAAAGCGCATATCTTCCTAGGGTTGCGCGCTCTCGTCCGATCATTCCAACCCCCTGGGAAGCCTATAAAGTCTCGCCTCCGCCTCTGCAGCTCAGCAGCTCGTGCCTCGCTACTTCTTCCACACCTAGAGACCTCCAGTTGAGTGACAACGACCAGAGAGCACCTTCAGATCGAAGTTTGGTGGCGTGAATCTCGTAGCTCAGCTACGTGGCCGGAGTTCTCCGCCGCGTCCATCCTCCCTACCTACCGCAACACGGTCGAGGCCACGACCCCATCTACCAGCTCTGCCTGACCTTGCTGAGTCCATTAGCACCCTCAGGTGACCATCTTATCCTCTCTATTTTCACCTTTGATTCCATTTTCCATCTTCCTCTGCTGCACACCCACTTGCTCCGACTGGCTGGTCGGAGCCTCATTACCCACCTCCATCCGTTTCGATCGACGCCCTGCTTCACCAGTCACCTCCGTGTGCAGTCTGATCCCCCTTAGCTTCGACCCTCAGGTCGAGATTAAGGTCGCAACTCCCTTCCTTCACTTCCGCCGGGAGTCAAGTCCATCCCCCTAAGTTTCTCTTATCTTTATCTGCAATAAACCCTCACCGGAGCTACGTCTCCGAGCGGTGTACCCGTTGCAGGTGCTGGTACGCCCCGGCTGCTCAGGCGGAGCAGCTCTAGGCGCCGCCTCCACCGCGACGGCCATTCGACCATTCTCCTTCTGATCGGAGCAATCCTCCTGGCGCACAGAGCATCGCCGAGCATAATGAGCCCTTCAGATCCTTCATCGGGCTGACGGATTCCTCTCCTGTCTCGATTGAAGGTAGCCTGGAAGCTGTTCTTCTAGCATCCTCTCCTACCGTCGGATGGGGCCCACTTTGCCAGGCACGATCATAGCCGCCCGACAGTCCCAACTTTACGGTCGTTGGATCAAGGCCTAATGCATTTGCCCCGCACGTCCGTGACATCCTCTGCAGCCGTCAGATCCGCTCTGCCAGACACGATCAGAGCCGTACATCAGCGCAAGGTTCATCGTGTGCCACGTGCCTCCTCAGGGTATTTTGCATCTTCTACCCCCACACTTTTATGTTTTATTATTTAGTTCTGTAAATAAAATTATAGTTTTGTAGTTTTGCATGCGGACCCTTGCTCTTTCCAGTGTTTGCATTTTAGCCCTATTTGTATGAATTCCACGTGCTGTCCCACGTGCTTGTCTGGTATATTTGCATGTTTATCCTGAACTTCATGAATATTATGCTTTGAGTAGAACTTTCCTTATAATTGCATTTATACCCCTGTGCGTGAGTTTTTGAGCATGTGCGTGAATACCCTAGGCTTTTTGCATTATTTACCCTGAGTTTTATATACATGTTAACAATTAACCTAGAACTTTCTCATAATTGCAACTAGGTCTTTGTGAACTGGATGTCTTGTTTTTTATCAAATAAATAACTAATTAACTCCAAAAATTTCATAAAAACAACTATTAGCTCATGCTAACACGTAATATTTATAGTAATTTTTGTGAATCAATTTCATATTGTTTGATATTTTCTAAAAATAAAAAACACATAAAAACTATTCTATCTATTTTATAAAATACATAAAAAACTATGAAAATTATTTTAAAAATTCCAAAAAAATTAGTGTTCTTCGTTTTTGTTTGTTTTACTTCCAACATCCTTTTTGCTTTCAAAATCATTATAAAAACCCTAAAAATCTAAAAACTCTAAAAATCTTACAAAAATCATTAAAATTCTAAAAAAATAAAAATAATAGGATTTTAGTTTATGTTTATAGATCTTTTTATTTACTTTTTCATAAAAATCTCAACCAGGATATTAGGACACGTTTATATTTTGATTTGCCTTTTAGTCCAGGCTGTACACTATTTCCATGTTTTGCTCTTACTTGATTTTTATAAAATCATATAAAAATTAGAAAACCCTAAAAATCACCAAAACATCTGAATATTTGAAAAACATAAAAATATTTTATTCTGGAATTTTGAGCATTTTTAGCACTTAAATAAAAATTCCCAAAGCTTGCTTGTGTGCTTTATTTCCTTGTTTGCTTGTTTTTCCTTCTAGATTTAAAATCCAAAAAAAATGCAAAATTAAAAATTGATAAAAACATGCATTTTTCTTGTCTGGTCACGACTACTTCGTAAGTTTACTCGTGCTCCTTGATTTCGACCATGGTCGTTATACCAAGTTAAATTGAATAGCGGAGACCACTTACATTGTTTTGATGTCTTGATATTTGTTTTATTAAGTGGTTCTCGATTTTTCTTGTTGATCCCAGGCCTTGTGATCTGGGTCGCAACGGCCCTTTGTTTTATTTCCTAACCCATGTCGCCCGGTCGCTCATCAGTTATCTTTTGATCGACAACCCATCTTGCCTGATCGATGACTTGATAAATATCTATTCAAGAATAATCTTTGATAAATTAACAGTTTAATGCCATTATTCATTGAGGGATCAGAGATATATTTTTATTCAATACCAAAAAAAAGAACATTGACTTGATCTTGATCCTTGTGGAACGAAAAAATAGATCTTGTTGGTTCACTTGACAAATATCTACTCAAGGATCGTCCTTGATAAACTAACTATTTTATTTTTCTATTGAGGAGATCTTAGTTGATTTTCTAACCATTGTATTTTCCTTAAGAGTACTCTCCCTTGTTGAACTTGATGGTTCACCTATAAATATACAATGATATTGGTTCGAGAAAACCCAACTCGTACACTAAACAAGAAATATATATTTCTACACGATGGGTTTGGAATTTCTAGATTCAACTATAGTATGCATTTGTTAATCTTAATCTCATTGCATATTTCGTTGATGCTTTGGGTGTAGCTCTTTACTTTATATAATTGTTGTATTTTAACTTGTATTGTGTCATCTAAGGTGTGCAAAAAAATCGATGTGTAATCCACCTTGTGGAAAGACTTTTGCGTGTGATCTAACACATATGTAAGCGGTCATGCTACATTATATCAACATTTGGGAAATGAAGTATTAACCTTTTCCAAATATAGGGTTGGTAAGGGAAAAACTTAATCTTTGGGGAATAAAAAAGCAAAAATAGCTACCGCTTTGTGGATATTGTGGAAATACCTATGTGAAAGGTATTAAGATCCTGTTTGGATGCGGGAGATGCATAACCGTATTATGACTACATCATCTATTATGTCTATTATCCCTCAAATCAATCACACTACGATGAGGGATAAACTTTTAATAGAGTACAAATTTCCCCCTCTAGAACCTCTATTCAAAATGCCAGTAATTTAATGCTGCAATCACTCTGTTCAAGTGCATGCCACCACCAGTTCTGCAACGAACAGCAAATAAAAAAAATCGGCTTAAATGTGAGGCGTCGTGATCAGGAAGAAGGGTTGTGGCGCGCATGCATCCTCTCCTCCCAATCCCTAATTCTCACCGAAAGTTCTAAACCATGAAAATACGATAAATAGTGAATAATAACTGGACCGGAAATCGAGGAGCTCTACAAAAACGATAAGGAGGTGGAGAGCATCAGCACACACTTGTGCAACTTGCCCGTTGCTGACGGGAACTACCATCTTACTTGCAAGCAATCACAACGCGAAATGGATATTTCCCGTCATGATCAAAGAATATTCGGCAACTGTTCCTTCCAGTTGATGTGCCACAGACAGCTACACTACTCTCGAAAACTACTGGTTGCCCTTTCCCCCCTTTGTTTATCTCTGAGAATAGAAGCTCCTGTAATTCAAACCCATTGACTGCCACAACAAATATTAATGGTCTTCGATAGGGTTTTTGAAATCGTACTGGACATCGAATCAGAAATCTTGCTGAAATGGTCGGATCTTGTCGAACCATGTAATCAAACCGGTTCAACCGGATGATAACGTCATCATTATTTAAAATCGGATTAAATCGGACCGGTGAAAAAAAGTGGTTGAACCGACTTATCAAATCGAAATGAAATAAATATATATATAATATACATTTAATATACTTGATATATATATAAAATACATAGATAATGTATATATTTCACACTATACATAAAGTATTTTTCTTATACACCATCAAATATCATACATATCATATATATTATTTAGACTAGATGCTCTATAACATGATAATAGTTTAATTATACTTAAAACACAACATAACAAAAAGTTGTGTTAGTGTAGTTGGTTGGAAGTGGGAAACATGTTACCAAAGGTTATGTGTTTCAACTCCTACTACTAACAAAAGTTTTAAATAATTTAAAAATTAAATGTGGTTCAACTTCGGTTGAACTTGATTAAATCGGGTCAAAAAAATAGGTTGAACCGGACGGGATAATTAAAATTTGAACAATCAAACCGAACCGCTATAAATCGGTTAACCGGACGGGTCAAAGACCGATTCACCGGTCGGACTGGCTGGTCCGATTTAAAAACACTGATCTTGAATGTGAAGAGATACCGAGGAATAGAATTGGAGTGCTTAGATTGAGATTGAAGCCATCTTCCTGTGGGCTGCTCACGTAACCTTGACCGAACAAGAATAAAAAGTGCAACCAACACTTAAGACCGTGCTCCTTTTTTTCCAATGACACTGATGCCCACTAGGTTAAAACGAAAAGCTATTTTTATACTCGTGACCTTGTGACCTTTTCCAACAAAACTCATGCTCCTACGATATACTTATGTCCCTAATCTCAAAAAATTTGCAGAAATGCACTTAGGGACCGCTCAATAGAGGGATACATGAACGTGATAATGATGGGTAAAGGATAAGGGATTGATTTTGATCGGTTGGAGGAAATAATAAGGATGAATAATGAGGGAAAGTGGTATTAATTTGCTATTCCCTATTCGATGAGAGGGAGAGGATAGGGAGCCAGAAGATTATATTAGATAATATCCAACAGACTTTATAAACTTTGTCAATTACTTCTACGACTTTTTGCACAATGTAATTACCTCATGGACCCTGTAAATTATCCTAAGAACCCCCACGGGTTTCAAACAGATTAACCGGAGGGTTTATAGGGTAAGAGTTGGCAAATTTACGGGGTTGAGGGGGGAATTAGGTTGTTTCAAAGATCGTGAAGGTAATTGTCAAAGTTTTTAGGGTCTGCCGAGTAAAAATCCTTAGATAAAATTGTTAGATACACAGTAGTTATTTGCATAAATACACATGAAGATTAATATTACACCGATATCCCTACAAACCTCGAATTTACAAAACATCATTGCAAACTTCTTGCATGACCAAATGATGTTAAATGTGAAATCTTTGATAAGAAATTGAAACTTTGTATATATGGGCATTGCGCTAGCGAGTACGATGATGAATCTTGTATCTCCTGCAGGATCAAGAGACGATCTTCTCTTTTTTTCTAATCCTTGTCTGGTTCGAATCCTTCTGAGAGGTCCACTAGAGATCATAAATTTTTAAAGAAAAAATAAGATGTTTCATTTGTCCTTTCAGACGACCGGAAAATAAAGAAATCACAAATCGATATATCAAACAGATATTCAACAACTAAAAGAAAGACCGATTCTTTGAGATCCTTCCTTTCTTCAAACGGAAAGGTGATTGAAGATGATCACAATATTCTCCTCAATGCGGATACCGTTAAAAAGTCCTCGCGTTATTTACGTGCCCATAGCATATAAAGACAACATTTACTTCCTCTTTTAGGAGGTGCGTACATGAGAGAGAAGTGGAGAAAAGGGTCCACCGCAAAAAGAGAGGGAGAGGATGTGGACCCACCAATTTGGTAGAGAATAAAATCTCTACCAAATTAGTCCTATTAGAGTTGATCGATTTTATTTTAGCCAATTACCTTTTAGAGAAAGAGTAGATGAATCATATTTATCGACAAATTATGTGAATTATATCTACTTTCACATTAATTAATGAAGAATGTGAAATATTTTCACATTAATATTAATATTATATGTGAATCATATTCACATTAATTCTGGATACTAAAATGTGAATGACATTCACACATCCAAAGATGAGTATGAGTAAGTAATGTAGGGATCTCACAACCTGTTATTCTTCCTCAATTTCTCAAATGAAGAACTCATAATTATATTAGGATTTTTGTGTTGCATTCATGCAAAGGAGATAATGATAGGGAGAATGGACGGGGTTTCCCTTATGTGGTCATAAAACTGTGATTAAGATTGAAATTAATACGGAGGAGAGAAGCGAAATCGATATGATCAAATAAAGAGCGGAGCCAAATACGGATCGAATAAAAAGTCAATCCAAATAATAATCGAATAAATAGTGAATCTAAATATGGATCCGATGAACATGAAATCTGAATACGGATCGAATAAAGACCACAACACAAATACGTATTGAAATTTTTATTAAAGTTCATAGTGATTTTTAAAAAATGACAATGAAATATAAATAAATTGCATCATGATAAAAGGAAGCGTCAAGGTAACCCACGTTTTTGACCAGAAGCAAAAAAGGGGATATGGTTTAGTAACTTTTATTCATGCCCATCTCCAAACAAGCATAAGTTTATTAATATCAATAATATATTATATTATATAATATACAATACTAATATAATAACATGGGATGTGACTTATATTATATTAACTAATATATAAAATAATATTAAATGTTGTATTCGAATATTCGGATCCGAATCCGGATATTCAAGCCATGATCATATTCGTATCCATATTCAGAAAATTCTTACAACTCATATACATATTCGATCTATATTCTATTAATATTCGGATACAAATATCCATATCTGGTAATTTTTTGAATACGATAAACAGATATTTGGATATATCTCTATCCATTTTCATCCCTATTCCTCTGCCTGTTTTTCGTCAAATGTAAATCACCTCCCAACTAGAAGTCTAAGTTTCACATTTCATAATTCCCAATATCAGTTGCTAACATCATTTACCGTATTACTATTGGTAGTCCTATAATTAGCATTTTGTTTGAGTTACGTATATTCATGTTACTTACTAGCGTATATGTGAATATTAATAACCATTATATTACAATTACTGATCACACCATTACAAAATTGCAAGCATTTTCTTTGAGTTCTGTAAAAATTTATTTGATACTTACTAGTGTATTTGTGAAGAGGTTGGGGAGCTTGCATAATGATGCATGTACCTTTACATGTATCGGTACTACAAACTCATTTTTTTGAAATGAAACCTCATGAGATTTACTCAAAATCATTAAGAGAATATGTGTTTTAAATTTTGTGGAAAACATGCATTCCTAACTTGTCGATATGGAAGGGCTAAATTTCAGCAATTCTGATACCGTTAAAATTTCGCAGTCTTGATGGATGGGTTAGAAGTCTTGAATTAAGTTGATTTTAAAATGCCATCATGATGATATATGGTAACGTAAACCCCGCATGATACTAGTAACCATCATGTGAATACCACTAACCATTATATAACAATTAGTGATCATATCATTGTGAAATTGCATGTTACTAACGACTAGCTTTAACTTAATTTTTGAAAATTACAAACTATATATATATTTAAAAAAGCTTTACTAACCAATTAATACAAAATCACTATTTACTTGATATGCCAATAATGGATATTACTAATCATTATAGTCCAATTACTAAACCTACCTTTGTAATTACTAAATTACTAATCATACGCACGTTTAGTAAGCGATTGTTATTGCCTGCTGAGGCCTCCTGGAACTCTTTGCTCCCATTGGTATTCTTTGAACCCTCACAGGCATCCTTATGATACCCTGGGTTGTTACTCTCCATAGGGCAATGCTACAATACACCAACGAGTACATGCTAATGAAAGAAAATACAGATTTGGCATGTTTAGAACCAGGCAAACATCCAATAGCAAACAAAATCAATATAATTTTTTTCTTAATACTTCCTGTAATCTTCCACGATCTCTTCTCCAAAGTCCAATCATCTAACTCTCCCCCTCTTCATATTGGGAGATCAACTAACACTTCGTGCAATGCTTGTATAACTCCAAACTCAATTTTTTCCTTTGTCAAAAGAATTTAACTTGCAAGACAATGAATGACATCCTCTTATAGTTTCTCATCAGCTTGGAAACAGAACACGATCTCTGCTTATATGTAATTTAACGGTGGAAAGTTTATATACCTCAACCACAAATGGCAGGCTGACGTGCCATAATGCATTAGAAAACCTTGTGATCTTGCAAAGCAATCTAGTTCGTAAGAGATGGAAAGATGAAGATGAACAAGCAGGGACATTTAAATTTTAGTTTAAAAACGACAAGCAGGAATTTCAGAGATAATATACTTGCACATTTTATGAAAAAGGTAAAAACATCATGAGAACGGCAAGCTTACTTGCCGGAAAGATCTCTGTTAAAATGGTCAAAAGAAGGAATCGCAAGGTGATGAGTGAAGCCCTAGATAATCAAATTAGGCAGATGCCGCCTGCTTTTGCATTTCAAAGTAGGGGTGTACTGTTCGAACTCCTTCCAGATACACCGGTGTTTGCATTTCAATTAATCGAGACACCTGTAATATCAAGAATATTCTTGCATTCAACGACGGATACCTATTGAACTTGAAGAGATTATTGTACTTTTCTTTGCATATGTGTAAGCAGAAACAACAAAGCAAAAGGAACAAAAGCATTTACGTGAAATACCCTTCTTAGCGGAATGGAAAAAATCACAGGGAGATGTCTAACACTCGTAGGTGGCTAGGGTTGTCCTGTTTATTTAATAATAAAGGAGGGATGATTTACATATACATGCACTCCGAGTTAAACCGATTTATCAGACATGTAAGCCTTTGGCCACCCATTTTAATTCATTATCTGAATTAACCATTTTTGTTTGCGCCTATAAAGGGCCATTAGTACAATTAGGCTAATGTACATTCGCTATCTTGATACATATGTTGATATAAGGAATTAGATCATATAAAGAATTAGATCATACACGCTGGATTGTAGATCTAAAGAGCTAGATCGAGGACACATCCAACATCATCAAGTGATATTCAAGAATGATTTCCACTCTGAGAAATAGACAACAATCTTTCTCTAAACATTGATTTCCGACTAACCTCTTGATGCACGTCCTCTACAGAGGAATAGAGATTCAGAGGTATTAGACTAGTCAAGTCAAGGTCAACCTAAAAGCCAAAGTGTTGACTACATATCAACATGTTGACTAAAAAGACAATGTTGAGGGAAAGATCAAATGTTGATCAAAGAGGTCAAATGTTGACCAAAATTCAATATATTGACCAAAAGTCAGAATGTTCAGGGAGACGACTGGGATCCCAGCTATCAAAAGAAAAACACATGATAATCTATAATAATCATCAACGGCAACAAGATAGAATATGACAATAACATTCACACTGGATTAACCTACTAAGTATATGGAATATAAAGGCTAAGTATCAGATGTATGTTTCAGTGTTGTCATTTGAATATGAAGGCAGATATAGCTAGTTTAAATGCAAGCATTGTGATACTTTGTCCGATATTAAGTGCAAAAGGGGTTCAGATATCAAGATTTACATACAAGTGATATCGGATATAAGGGTTTACATATAAGTATAGCTATATGAGTTAAGTGCAACATTCAAGTAACATTGTGGATTGAAAACAAGTAACACCACTCACTGAAATTGATTTGTAGTGAAGAGGAGGCTGAATGCATTTAAGACATGGAAAGAGATAAATTTAGTATTCTTTTATAGATTGTAAGAATTTTAGATTTCATATGGATGACAAACAAAAGCTTGTAAATTGACTATTGGGAAATGAGTAAAAAATGAAGAGAGAATGAAAATTTAGATTTTAATCATTGTTCAAATGGATGCCTAATGCATGGATATAAGGAGGGATAATGCTATCCACGTAGGGAGATGAGAAGGAGAGTCTAGAACCTCTAGATGAAGGTATTTCAAACAATAAGGAGGTGGAGTGTAGGTTGAATGGGACATGTGTCCAGCAAGTAAGAATGCTTCTCTACAAGATAAATAGTGGTGTTCCAAGGGAGATAAGGATGTGGGGTTGAAGTTGACATGTGGAAACCACATGACCAACATGCAAGGGCCATTGAACCTCTACATATAGGGCAACCGTCATTCCAAAGCTTCCATAATGCCATTTTCGTTTTCCAAAGAGAGGTTAGAGGAGGATCAAAGGGAATGAAGATCTGTAGCCAAGTCATCAAAACAAGGTTTTAATCATTTTCCCCATCTATTCATGCTTATATAATCATGTAAAAACTATCAACACCTTTAGATTGGTCTAGAATTTCATTTAGATAAAGTGTTACAAGATGGGTTTATGTTATAGGGGGTACTTGAATTAGGATACATGCACATGCCGAGTAAATACATGGTTGAATTTCTGATCGGGTGAGTGGTCTCTCAAGCATTTTTTTCAACAATCACCCATATTGACCACTAAATTTGATGTTTAAGATGCTAGCTATCTTTTCATTACATAGTTATACATGTTTCAATTAGTTTCGAAATCAAATATGTTTTAGACATGTACATGTTCAGATCTTGTATGGAAGTAATATGATGCTACAAATGTTATACATGGTATAAAAATCATAATTTTCACCTTTAAATATGGTAAAAGGTTATGAGATGACTTGAGGATTTTCAGTATTCAACTAGTTTGTATAGTACAACATAAGCATTGCAAGCATGCAACAAAGATTCTGTCTAGTGATTTTATTGGGATATCATACACTTTTCAGCTTAAATTACATGCTTATGAACCAGAAAGAAAGATCACCAAAGTGAACACCACAATTGCTCTCAAACAAGTCATGAGCTAGCCATTAGATATGGTGATATCATTAGATATATGACACTGAAACACATCATTAGATATGATTCAGAGGCCTTTGGATCCACATTTTGTACGCATAAAGGGTTTGGGTTGCATGCATGATGTTTTTTGACCTTTGGGCTTGTCTAAGCGCATGACTCAGTTTGTTTCAGCGTTCATGTACTTAGTACAATTAGTTATAGTGGTATTGATAAGTATTAATGAAATACTTGTGACTAGTAAATATTGAGTTTAAACACTTTTAACAACTAGCATTAGATTATGTGCGGTTACTATTCTTCTTCTTCTTTTTGATAGTTTGAACATTCTACAAAATATTATTTTGAAAAGCTGCAAGTTTGTTTATTAAAGCATGCTTATCAAATGTTTCTATGTTTTATACAAAGTTACTTAAAAAATATCCCTATTTTTCTTACCAAAATGCTTGAGGCACGCTCACTGGGTTTAGGCTCGTTTGAGTTTAGACTCGCCCCTCTTTTCTTTAATATTATTTATAGATATATCTGAAGAGGAGTCGCAGAGGGCATAAGGGAATCACCTCTTCAGGCAAGGTGGATTCATATCTGATGATACCATGAATGTATCAGTAAACCTCTGTTAGTAGATAAAAAACAGAGGTTGCAGTTTGTAAATAGCAGACAAGTGTATGCATACTTGTGATAGTTGAGATTATATATATTATACAAACAGTTGAAAACATTCTTTTGAAAACTGATCTTTAATTGTTGATGGTTAATGATGGTTGTTATGAAGGTAGTTTTTGATGTTTGAATGCAATTTTTGATATAAAATGTTCATGTATAGGTTGGCATTTTGTATATTCATAAAATAAAAGAACCGTTGCCAAATTTATTAAATTTGATGTTATAATCAAATCTTATGTTAATCAAATACTTAAATGTCACGCTTGTCTCGATTAGCAGGACGGGTCGTGATATCTTGTGGTATCATCGCAAGTATTTTGGATCTTGATCAAAATTGATATTAGGAGTTGATATTAGTATTGGAAGTTTTGATTTAGTTATTGTATTTTGATATAATCTTAGATGAGAATTGAAGTGGTGGTCTTCATGATATGGAGTATTTAATTTATTTTTGACATGTTATTTGAGGATTTATGTTTTCTAAGAGTTGATGGAGTATCTAATTTGAAGTATTTTTTATAGGACACCGTGGCAACTGAGCAACCTCCTGTGACCACCCAACGCTCTAGTTTAGAGAATGACATAAATAACAACAATGTGTATGACACGTTGACATTGTTAGCTCAGACATTAGGAGGCATGGCTGCTCAGTCCGTCAAAAGACATGAATTTGAGCAACAACTGCCATTTGAATAAGTAAAAAAGTTGAGAGCAGAACCATTTCTAGGAGACACTGATCTAAAGAAAACAAGGGAATGGTTAAAGCATATGGAGAAAATATTTATTTTGACGGACTGCAGGGCTATGCAAAAGTTGAAATATACAGTATTCTTAATAAAAGATATTGATGATGATTGGTGGGCATCAGTTAGGATGAAATACGCAGACCCATCTCAGATTACATGGCAGATATTCGAGAAGGAATTTAATGAAAAATACTATCCAAGGTCTATTAAGAAGACCGTCGCCAGGAGTTTTTGTTCCTCACCCAGGGGAACATGACTGTTGATGAGTATGAGAAGTGTTTTACGGAATTATTGAGGTTTGCTGCATCCTTAGCGACTACCGAAGAAGATAAGTGCATACGTTTTGAGAATGGACTGCACGTGGATATTAAATCAATAGTTTCATCCTATGGATATACTGACTATGGCAAGTTGGTGGAAGCAGCCAGTAGAGCCGAACGAGTAGTGCAAGAAAAGAGAAGATGCAGTGACCAAGGCAAGAAGAGATTTGGAGATAAACCACAATGGAGAGGTCTAGAGAATAAAGTTAGGAGAAATTTTGGAAATTCAAGGAAATATAATTTGTCTGCTTGAAGATATGGAGAATACAACACTGGTGGATTTGCTACATGGACTTCTAGGAAATCAAGACCTTCTTTTCCACAATGTAACATTTGTCGTAAATATTGAAGGCTAGGATTTGGGCCTTAGCGCATCACGGAAGCATGAACATCGCATCACATGCAATCAACAGGGGTAGCGGAAATTAATGTTTTTATAAAGATGAAACCACTTGATATGAGAACCATTCTCATATCATTTCATCAAGATCACAAACGAGTAATAGAATTACCTCTTGAAGCGTGTTTGCGATCGCATATGTTTATAAGTGAAGAGACCTCCCGTCTCAAGTCTGATTCGACGAAGGATGCACTTGCGGGCACGTGAATGAGATGTGTGCTTCCCGTAATCTAAGTTGAAGATCCAATTGCGGAGTCTTGTGATTTCGTCTCATGAAATCGATTGCCTTCCTCACAAGCAAGATGCATCGAAGAAGGCAGAGATCCACGAGCAATCGATCTGGCAGCACAACGACGCCGTGACGACTGCGAGGCTCTCTAGGTTAATATGGTGGACAACCACAATATTGAGAGCGAGCGGGCGAAAGAGAGGACGTGTATGAGAATAGAGAGGGAGAGAGTTGTTGCTCTAGTAATTGTTGTAAAGAAAGAGCAAGGTCTAGGTCTATCCTTTCCTTTATAACATATTGGATGTCCATGGACCTTAATCCATGTACACACATAATCAATGGTATAGATTATTTTGTGCTTTCAATCAATGACCATGATTTTGTTGCATGAATTTGCAACAACAAATAATCAATTTAAAATAAATTAAATATACTGAATATTCATCAATGTGGAATGGATAGAAGAAGAGCAAGCCTCATTCCATTCATATAGTGGACTACAACATCGAAATAGGACTCAATGTGGTTGTCCACCCTCCATGTATGGAAGGTGGCTCTCTCATTCCAATTTTGTGAGATCTCATATCTCAACAAAATATTCCACATGCGTAATAACTTTTATTGTATAATTATTCACCAAAATAATTTCAATAATGCCATTGATAATAATGAATCATATCCGTACATCCAATATAAAGTGTAAATTGTATTTACAATTAATTGTTCAATGTGAATCCAATTCACATCAACATTTAATTCGTAAATACTATTTATAATTAAATCTATCTGCATATTATATATCACATTTATAATATTTACGATTAATATGGATAATGATATCCATATTAATCATATCTTTGATAATAAAATCATATTTAATTATCTTAGATGACTATTCTCACGTGTCCAAATAATATGAATTATATTCATATTATTCATGTAACCAAATCACATTTAATCATCAATTTCCTAAAGCTCAGGTACATTTTCAACAATTAATTTGTTTTCTTAAACTCTTTCAAAAATAGTGCGCTTTCTCCGCGGATACTTGGAGATAAGGACACGACGACTGTACATTCCATGTATAGTGACTTGGATTGAGATCATATCTCAAATCCAGATCTTGGAGACCTCTCAAATATGCTTGATTAAATCAAACTATAAATCTAATCTTCTCATTGCATCTGAATCATCAAACTATAAATCTAATCTTCTCATTGCATCTGAATCACATTCAGATCAATGTCCAACATTTGGACTAAGATTGGATTACTAATCTACTGAGAGGAGTCACTAAAATCCAAACCTGTTTCATCATTCCCTCGTAATGGAAGTGTCATGATTATACAATTGTTTACGATCACACCACCCCTCGAGTATTCCTAATACTTGTACATCCTGCATACTGGAAGACCTTGAATAAATCCGAAGTTTTAGATTATTTTTTGACTATCTTCTTCAGGGTTTTATCATTAAGTTTCTCATTCGATCATTGAGAGTTGGTATCGATCACATGCTTTCCAAAAGCATATATCATATCTACAAATTCTTGTCATGCTTCCAAAGCAAGGTGACCATGCATGGAGTTTGATCGGTCCCAATACCTTACGAGCGAGCTCATGTCTTCTGGTTCAGTAGTGAACCTGTATGATCCCTTTGATAAATCGTACTACTCATATGCCCTCATATGCACACCGGCTTGCCCGTTTATAGACCTTGATTATGTCATCAACCTAATGGTCTGCCTAATATACATACTTAGACATATGACAATACATCTATCTCCGATCAGAGGATGCGCATAGATATCGTGACTGCGTACGAACAAAGCTTGGTTATCTCGATCTCTCCAGGTCAACTATTTGACCTAACTTATCTGACAACTCCGAATCTCTATTCCTATGCAGAGGACCTAGATCAAGAGGTCGGTCAGATATCAGCCTTTTGAGAAGGATTGCCATCTCCTTATGCCGGAGATCATCTCTTAACGATCATTTAACGGTGCTTGACGAGTCCTCAATCTAACTCTTTAGATATCATCTAAGCACCAATCTCATTGATTCAACCATTGAATCAACAGATGCATGATTATTAAGATGGCCATGGTACATAACCCTAATTGCACTAAGGGACCTTATAAGTCTATTCATTCATTTAGTCTCAAACAAGGAGTGAAATAAACCAATAATCTTTATTAATATATCAAATATTTACAATAATATTTATTGTAGAAATGGTTCGTCCCGAGCTCACATGGCTAACAATCTCCCACTAGTCCTTAAAACCATTCAGGTACAATCTTTAAACCCATGCTCATTACATGCTGGTCGAAAACTTTTTGGGGGTAAAGTTTTGGTAAGGGAATCATCAACGTTGTCGGTAAAGGCCACCTTGGTGATGACGATGTCATCACGCTTTTGAATCTTCCAAATGATGCGGTATTTCCTTTCCACGTGTTTACTCTTTTAATGCCACCTGGGTTCCTTCTTTTGAGCTATGGCTCGCATGCTATCGTAGAGCAGCATGATGGGAGTATCAGAGGAAACTATACCAAGTTCCAGGATGAACTTGCATAATCGCACTGCCTCCTTTACATCATCTGATGCGGTAATGTATTCAACCTCTGTTGTTGAATCAACCATAGTGTCCTACTTCTTGCTTCTCTAGCTTACAACAACATCGTTCAACAAGAACATAAACCCTGAAGATGACTTGTGGTCATCTATATTAGATTGGAAGTCTGAATCTGTGTATCCTAAGACTTGGATATCACCATCTCCATAAATCAAGATGTAATCTTGCATCCATCTTAGATACTTAAAGATGTTCTTCACTGCATTCTAGTATTTTTCTCCATAACAGGATTGGTGACGACTTACTACTCCCACTGCATGGTAGATATCTGAACTTGTGGACATCATGGCATACATTAGGCTTCCCACAGCTGAAGCCTAGGGGCATCTAGCCATGACTTTCTTATCCTCAACACTTTGAGGAGTCATCCCTTTCAAGGTTTGAAAAAAAATGAAAGGCAGAACGAGATTTTTCCTCGGAATTGAGGCGAAGCGTAGCCTCAAGGCAGTCAAGGCGTAAGCCTCAGCTTATAGAGAAAAATATGCAGAAAAATATAATTATATATATTTCAATGTAATTATATGTTCTTCGCCCAATATATAATATTTAACACTATAAGATATGATGAAATAATAGAGATATAAACACTAGAATAGAAGATTGAATACCACCATATCCCTTTTACACATTTTCATCAAATCAAAGAGGAAATTGTCTATAGATGTTGTGAAAGAATTAAACAATACAAGTCTATCTTTGAAATATTGTTGTAATTAAAAGTACGATTAAATATACATCAAAAAAATTATGTTAAATGTCCAACATATAATATATGGCTACACGAGAAACCGTGAACCCTATCCATTTCTAGCAAATCTTTGAAATATTATTGTAATTTAAATTACGATTAAATATACATCGAAGAAATTTGTGTTATATGTCAAGTATATAATATATGGCAGCACGAGAAATCGTGAACCCTATCTATTTCATTTTGCTTGATATATTGCAAAGCTCATTAAGTTTACGTGTATTGTTGGATTTGATATTTATGAAAGAGAGAAATAGTAAGAGTTTATGAAAGCTATGGGTACAAAAGAAACAACAGATTTATGCATTTATCTTGTATAATCATTATCCTAAACAAGTATATATTTATAAGCTTCTCAAACTACTAATTAAACCATTAAAATAAAAAAAAATCAAAAAGCAAAAATGCCTCGACCGCATCGAGGCGGAACACCTCAAGGCTACGCCTCAGCCTCCTGAGGCGTACGTCTTACTGGGCTGGACCGAGGCGCATGCCTCGAGGCTAAATAGGATCGCCTCACCTCGAGGCATACGCCTCGACCACCTCCAGGATAGTTTTTTCATACCATGATCCTTTAAATGGGTGAATACCTTGTCTTAACAAAAGGAAGCCTTTCTTGGAATTCTCCATATGGAAACGTTCCAAGATCTTCTTAATGTATTCATGTTGTGATAATACCAAAATCCTCCTTTCTCTTTTTCTGAACAGCTTCAGACCCAAGACATAAGAGGCTTCTCCAAGATCTTTCATCTCGAAGGTATGAGACAACCATATCTTAAAACTAGTCATCATACCTGTATCATTCCCAATAATAAGAATATCATCTACGTAAAGCACGATGAACACAATAACGCTCCCACTAAGCTTCTTGTACACACATGGTTTATCAAGATTCTGAACAAAATTATAACTCTTTATGGTTTCGTCAAATCTGATGTTCCAGCTACGAGAAGCTTGTTTAAGCCGATAGATGGATTTCTTCAGCTTGCATACTTTACCTTCCTCAGTTATGAAGCCTTGGGGCTGCTCCATATAGATATCCTCCTTGAGGTATCCATTGAGCAACACATTCTTGATGTTCATCTGCCAAATGTTGTAGTCAAGATATGCAACTATTGCTAGCAGTTCCTTGATGGAATTAAGCATAGCTACATGAGAGAATGTCTTATCGTAGTCAATGCGTTCTCTCTGTGCGTAACCCTTATCTACGAGCATGAAGGTCTCTAACTTCCCATCAGGTCCCCTCTTTCTCTTGAAGATCTATTTACACCCAATGGATTTTACCCCTCTAGGTGGATCCTATAGGGTCCATACATCATTCTTGTACATGGAGTCTATTTCAGACTTCATTGATAGCATCCATCTATCCATGTCATGATATGCGAGTGCTTCATCAAATGAAGTTGGATCATTGTCAGTTTCACCTGACACATGGAATTCGTATCTTTTAGGTGGTGCAACCATCCTCGAACTCCTTCGAAGAGGTACGTGTGTTTCATCTTCAATTACATCTTCAATTTCTGATTCAGGAAGCTCAATATCCTCATGTGATCCAATGAGTTCTGTTAGAAAATCGGAAGCGGAAGCGAAACATGGAAAAAGATAAAGAACGAAAAGAACATCGGGATTTTACGTGGAACCCTACTCCGTGAGGAGCGGGGTGAAACCACAGGAGAAGCCCTCAAAGGGGCATGTTTTGCATTGCTTTTTCTCAATGGATACAGGAGGTCTGGGGCTCCTTATATAGCCTCTCCAGAGCCTCCCAAGTCCCACCACTGGACGATGCGGGACTAAACAACTGGGTGGGGTAAATGGATCTCCTCCAGGATCCATTTACCCTGCTACAACACAATGGGCGCATACAAAGAATGCTCCAACACTCCCCCTCAAGCTGGAGCATGCAATGCTCAGCTTGGACAAACATAAATAAACTCAACTCAACACTACAGGACACTACGGACAATATCAACCCAACGCGCACATTGTTGCAGTCGAGGACGTTGCTTCTCATGCCGTGCAGGTGAGGAGGACGAATGGGCTAGAGTGTGAGTCGACTGAAGACTCGGAATCTGACCTTCGAGTCTGAACTGCGCCTGAAGTCTCCTCGTCGAAGAACTGGGTCTCTCCCATCTGGCTCAGAGAATGATAACTCTACTCTGGAGTACCTATGATACCACATGAAATCTCTGGCCGAAACAACCACAAGAATGATGGGGACCTCGAACAAATGATGACAATATATGGCCATCTGAACATGACCGCAAACTCGTGCGTGTCTGAAACTGGACTCGGAATCACGATCGTCGAGTCTGAAACCGAACTGTAGAGTCTGATCATCTAGCTGGTCTGGAGACTGATACCTGAATCTGGAATCTGGATCAAGACCTGTGACTCTACATATATTTTTTTTGAAATACATATTTTTTAAGCCGTAGACATTTTTTTATCGGCTTTTCATCAATAAATTTTTTTCTCTTTTTTTTGCAAATTGCGTACGGCTTTTTCTTGTATGCGCCTCTTTTTTAAAAACTTTGTTTGTTTCGGCCCAAAAGGGGCCCAACACTCTTCCTCTTCTTTTTTTTCTCAGCCCACTGTTGGGCTTAAATACAATTGAGCACCCATCTCTCTCTCTATATATTTTTTTAATAAAGAATGGTGCCGTTTTTAGGGTTCCGAGGGGGGAAACCCTTCGCAAAAGGGTCCGCCCCTATCGGGCCTTCATTCTATAGCGCCGCCGCCCCCCCTGGGGTTCTTCTGAGCTGCGCCTGCCATGGGCTTCGGGAAATTGGAGATGAGCAAGGGGGCCGCACCTGGATCTTGCGCGTGCGAGAAATCACCGGCACCGTTGGGGGGTTCGGCCGCGCGTGAAGGCGGCGGCGCCTGGGAGCCACCATGAGTTGTACCTCCGCCTGGAGGCGCGAAAGAAGAGGGCGACGCCTGGGTAGACCCCGCCGGGCTTCGCGAGTTGCCAAGAGATGCTTTAGAGGAGGGAAGCGACGCTCCTGCTAGGGTTTCTCGCGATCTGGTTGCGCGCGGGGGATGGCATCGCCTCTTGCGCCTGGAATGGACATCGCGCCTGGGGGCTTTGCGGCGCCTGGGCTTGGAACTGGGATGCAACGCCGCCTGCGCTGCATGATGGGGCTGCTGCGTGAGTGCGCCGCCTCCTGCTGCTGGGGCTGAAGGAAGGCACACGGTTGAAGAGGAGGCGCCTGGGCGGCATTGCCCCCCGCCTGGAGGAGAGGGGACCTCCGCCTTGGAGGCTATGTGCGAGGGTCTTGAATCAGGGCCTTGGTTGGATCTGCGGTCTCCTAGGAGCGTGAAATGTGCGCCTCCTGTGGGTTGGTGACGAACTGCATGGCTGTAGTGCGCGCTGCCAGCGCACGTCGGGGGATCATCGCTTGGAATATTGGAAGAACATGGACAGGACCATAGATGATCGAGTTGATTAGGGTTTCATGAAACCTTGACAAACTCTTGAACCATATGCACCATATGCGCTAGAGAGGTCTTTGCACCATATGCGCACAAGAGAAGATCTACCACCGAGCCTCCTGAAGATGCCCCCATGACGAAAGAACTCCAGAACCAATTAGGTTTCAAAAAGAAACCCTAAATATAAATCTCGAACATAACAATAATCAGACATGTTTTTGTAATCGAATCTCGAAAAAAAAATAAGAACAAAGCCTCGAGAATCGAACCCGCTCTGCCACTTTATTTTTGTCTTGACTCTTAAGGAAGTCATCCTTCAAAAATTTCACATCTCTATAGATGAAAACCTTCCGAGTATCAGGGTCGTAATGTTGGTATCTGTAGAGATATATTTGTATTTCGATTTGAGAGTTTTGTTTTTAATCTATTTAATTTTTCTTTTATTAAAAATTATGATTATTATGAATGATGTTTTTTAAAAATTATATACTATTATGCTCATTTTGGTTGTTTGTGTGATTTGCGATATAGCTCAACATTTGTTTATGTTGAGAGGTATATTTATCTTTCTTCATCTTTTATGTATTTTCTATTCCTTTCATCTATATTATGTAATTTCTCCTCTATGGTTTCTCCTCTCCATATAAGAGTTCCCTATGGCCTCATAAATAAACAAGATATCATTCTATTTCCACATGGTATTAGAGTGGCAATCCTAAACTGGGAGTTCTATTACCCTAGTCCTCTCCCCACTCGTCGGCCTCTTCCAGCAGCCTCCACTCCCGCACATGTGGCATGCCACCAGTGGCTCCCGCACAACACCTGGAGGTCCCAGCCACGTAGCGACCCCATGCGACACCATTTGGAGGTTACATCAACCCCTAATGACACCCCAACGGTCACTAGACCCTCGTACAATGTCGCAACAGTCATTACATGCTCCTGTACGGAAGCCCTTCATCATTCCTGGCCTTCTTCACCACCTAAGGACCCTTCGAGCCCTATTTCCGGTGCCACCCAGCAGGATTTATTGGCCCAATTGCATCGCCTAGGCCGATAGGGCACCAACGATATTCTACCTCATTATTGCACTTCTCGAGGTCTCTCAACAACCTGATTTTGGATCGTTTATGGTGAAATCAGACCTCTAGATTCGTTCGCATGCCTTAGAGCAATCCCTTGGTTGATGGGAACAATTGTGCTATGAGCTACACACACAACCAATTCCCCATATGTTCGTATAGATACGTTTGCTTTGGTCTAAAACCCTAGTCATGTTCGTTTTCAGCATCTTTATCATCAACCCTTCGATGCCTTCAAAGGTTCGACACCCCTCATCAAGATGGATGGGACCAATCATGAGTTATAGTCTATGTATTTCATGACCCTTATGCAGTGCAATAATAGGGAGCACATACTGACACAACCAGAGTTGACTAACAAGACTGGGGCAAATGCTTCGTGGAATCAAGATGACACATATGCGTTGTATGGCTATCTAGTACTCTCATCATCGAGACAACCAATGATATCTTGCATTAGCCTACTGCCAAGGTGGGATATCATTACCGTCACCTATGGTCATGTAAAGAATGAGACCAAGATCCTGCAGCTATAGTATGGCATTTTCACAATCAAACATAGTAGTCATCCTCTCCACCTTCTGCTCTTCGCTTGAGGACATGCTTGGGAAGCTGTAGATCTTCATACCTATGACCACGACCACAGAGCAACAGATGGCATACATGAACGCCACGATTGTTGGAGTTTTTCTAGTGGCTCTTGACCTTGAGTACGATGTCGCACGCAACCAGCTTCTTACAGGTGCCTTTATACATACTATGGAGGAGCCAGGAGGCTTACAACAGACTTAGCATGATCACGGTCTTACCTACTACCACTACTCAGATCTCCTTTGTGACAGCCGCATCTCACGGTAGAGGAGGTCCGTCTCAGTTCAGAGGACGCAATGCTCATGGCAACGGAGGTGGAGGTCAACATTAGCCATGCACTCATTGTCATCATCCTAGTCATTTCAAGGAGACATGGTACCTGAAGTATAGCTTCCCCGTGTTTGCTCGTGTGGCCGAGCAGGTTGATCCTACTGCCACTTCTGTGCTTACTCTTGATCAGAAGTTGGATGATATTGTCTCCCAATTGAGGGATATTACAACTCCTGCTGTCGTCACAACTAGTGCTCCTGCAGGCCCTTCTGATATCGTTGCCATGACCAGATCATCTGCTAGCACCTTAGGTATAACCTAGTTGTCACAATGTAGACACGACGGAGTGGATTATGGATTTTGGTGATGTAAGACCCCTAAGTTTTATATATCACTATTTAGACATGATACAATAACCAAATCAGGCAAATGACCACTCTATCTTATAGTATCGAAGAGACCCTTTTCAACAAGCCCGAGAACAACGAAATCAGACAAATATATTTGAAAATTACGCATGAAATATGATGATTGATGACTTTTAGGCCTGTAACTGAACCCGAAACTAAGCTTATATAAACAAACGAGTTCAACCACTTAGCCTCACTTGGCCACACGAACTCACCAAAGATTCACAACCTGTGACATTTTCCAGCATCCATTCGACGATCTGAGGGTACCGTTGCGAAGAGCTCATGCAGGGATAGATGCGGAAGCATACGTATTACGTGAAACACATAGGAACTATTGTTTGGGGTGGGGGAAAGTCATGGGGGAGCAACCCCGTAGGTACGATTTTGACCCTTATTTGCTGTTGGATGTTTACGATTTTTATAGTGATTTTTTGGGCGTTGAATTCTACCTGTGAAAGGTGTTTTTATAGCTATCTGAAGCAGATTTCCATTTCATATCGTGACATGTTTTGAACAAATTCTGAATGATCCGATTATCGCACATGAACTAACATCACACCACTATAATGTGGGCGAGGTGGGGATCACATGCACGTACTCAGATCTACGAGCTGGGCCATTTCATGTGTGGCATGTTTTGGGTGTTTCCGCTTATCATGACATATTTGAGACGATTACAGGAGATCCAAGTATCGAATGCCGATAAAAACTATACCACTATGATGTAGGCAGGATGGGGATCACATACACTTACTCATATCACAGATCTGTGCAGTTTCACGTGAGGCGTGTTTTGGGGATATCAGCTTATCACGACATATTTAGGACAATTTTGGGAGATCCGGGAATCGTATGTCGATAAAAACTGTACAACTGTGATGCAGGCAGGATGAGGATCACATGCATGTACTTGGATCATAGATCTGAGTGGTTTTGCGTGAGGCATATTTTTAGGGGGTACCTAGTTATCTCGACTTGTTTAGGGCATTTTCGAGAGATGCGGGTATTAGATGTCAATGAAGATTATACCACCGTGATGTAAGCGGAGTGATGATCAGATACACATGTTTGGATCGAGAATCCGATCAATTTCATGTTTGATGTGTTTTTAGGTTGTATCAACTTATTGCGACATGTTTGGTGTGATTCTAGGAGATCCGAGTATCACATGTCAATAAAGAGTCTATCACAGTAATGTGGGTTGAAAGATCATCACATGCATGTCCTCGGATCAAGTATCTAGACGGCTTCACAAAGGGTGTGTTTTGGTGGTGTATCGCAAAGTTCGAGGCTGATATCTAGGCGTTCCAATTGTCGTATCATAACGAAACATTTATGTGTGGATATGAGAGAGTTGTAGACGAGATGAGGATCACATGCACCTACTCGGATCATAGATCTGTCTAGTTTCACATGTAGTGTGTTTTGGTGGTATTAACTTATCGTAACATATTTGGGGCGATTTTGGAAGATCCGGGAATCACATGTCAATAAAAACTATACCACTGTGATGTAGGAAGGATGAGGATCAGATGCACATACGCGGATCACAAATCTTAGTAGTTTCACGAGAGGCGTATTTTAAGGGATACCCGGATATCACATGTTTGGGGCATTTTCGGGATATCCAGTTATGCATGTCAATAAATACTATACAAACACTGTGATGTAGACGGAGTGAGGATCACATGCACATGTTTGGATCGAGAATCCGAGTAGTTTCACGCGGGACATGTTTTTAGGCGTGTTAGAAAATAAAGAACGCGGAAGCGTATTGGAGATAGAATAAAAACATTGAAAAACACGGGATTTAACATGGAACCCTACTCCCTAAGGAGCGGGATGAAACCATGGGAGAACGTCTCAAAGGGCTGATATGTCTATTGACTTTCTCACTGAATACAAAAGGCGTGGGGCTTATTATATAACCCTCACCGAGTCTCCACATCCCACCACTGGTAGATGTGAGACTAAAGTCTAAATGTGGTAAATAGATCTTGGAAGGATCCGTTTACCCATCATACATATGACGCATATACTCCAACACTCCCCCTAAAGCTGGAGCATGCTATACTCAGCTTGGACAAACATAAAGAAGTCTCAAACTCACAATACAAGACGCTACAAACAATATCAACTCAACGCGCACAACTGTCGGTTGCTGTCGAGGACGTTGCTTCTCATGTCGTGCAAGTGAGGAGGAACAAACGGGCTGGAGTGTGAGTCAAACTGAATCTCCTCGTCGGAGAGCATGTTCTTTGAACTATGTCTGTCAGAGTCACTGCAACTGAAAATGAGCCTCCAACTGGAGAACTCTAGCCTGCCACATCATGTTGACAACTGCTCCATCTGAAAGGGTCGAATTGAAAAAGCCGTAGAGACATCATCATCGGAATCCACAGTCGTTGGAGAATGGAGTCTGAAAAAGTCTTCTCGTATAAGAACTGGATCTCTCCCATACTAGCTCAAAGAATGGGATCTGTACTCTGGAGTCCCTATTAAACCACATAAAAACCCTAACCCATATGACATAGGGAATGCGATATCTACTTTGGAGTCCCTATGGAAAACATGAAAACTCTGAGATAAAAAAACTAAAGACGGGGACCACAAACTGCTCATTGTATACATGTGTGCATCTGAAAATGAGTCTCTTGAAGAACTCAAAGAAAATGGGTCACTCAAATATAGAGTGACTCGAACTTGGACTCTGAACCAATCCACAGAGTCTGAAACTGAACCGTCGAGTCTGAAAATTCTGGCTGGTCTGGAATCTGACATCTGAATATGGAACAAACATCTGACTCTACAATACTCCCCCTTTCTCCCATACTGACCGGAAAACAATGACATCGACCAAGTTGGAAGAAGACATGAAAAATGAGGATAACAAGAAACCGATAAGCCGATATGATTTCATTTTTTATGGTTTTTCAAATCATTTTTTTACCAAATAAGCCGTACATTTTTTTACGGCTTTTCATTTTCTTTTTCTTTTGTATTATTTCCTTGGATATTTTCCCTTTTTTTTAATAGCCAACCCATCTCTCATTTTTTCGAGTAAGTTTTTTTTGTATACACTTCTTTTTCAAAACACATTTTTTAATTGATGTTGCAACCCACTTGAGCCCTTACAGGAGCAGCAAACAACCTCACTTTGGGCCCAACTCTTTCCCCTTTTTTCTTCTTGGGCCTTGTTCTTTTCTTTTTCTTTTTCTTTTTTTAACTTCGGCCCAAATGGCCGCTACACAATAGAATATAGGAAGGGGAACTCTCTTCTTCCAACAAGGTATCAGAGCCAACCTAAACCCTAGTCGCCCATCACCCACCACCCCTCTCTCTTCTCATGCCTCCCCCACTCGCCGCCGCCGCCGCCGCCCCCCCACTCGCTACCACCGTCCCCCCTCCTCTCTCTCCGCCGCCGTCCCCCTCACCTCTCTCTCGCCACAGTCCCCCCCACACCTCTCTCTTGTCGTCGCCTATGGATTTGAGTGCATAAGTCTACATATGCACTCAAATCCTCGGATGTTTATGTAGATATTTGTTCCTTGGTCTACAAACCCTAGTTCTATATCTCCGGCAAAATGTCTGAAAACAAGGTCGACATGCCCTCCATAGACGCTTTCAAAGGTCCAATGCCCATTGTCAAGATGGATGGGACGAACTACGAGCTCTGGGCGATGCAGTTCACGAGTCTCATGAAGTCAAATGGTAAGAAGCACATTCTTACCAAAGATGAGACGACCGAGAAAACTGGGGTTTATGCCTCATGGGAGGCCGATGATTCGTATGCCAAAGTATGGCTTTCAGATACACTGACGATGGAGATTGCTAATGATGTACGCCATCAGCCCACTACTAAGGCAATGTGGGGCATCCTTGTAGCGACATACTCGCAGGTGCGAAACGAGACCGAGATCCTTCAACTCCAGCATGACATATTTACGGTCAAGCAGAATGACCGACCTCTACGTTCGTTGTATACATCCTTGCAGGGGATGTTTGAGAAGCTCTACAACATCATTCTTCGTACGATGACTTCCGAGCAGCAAAAGACGTTTCGGAATGCTACCATGGTGGGGGTCTTACTAGCGTCACTTGACCCATAATATGATGCTGCTCGCTCGCAGATTCTTGCAGATGCTACTATTCCTCCAATGGACACAAGCTTAGCAAAATTACAGTCCCGTCTATGGCTACTACTCAGCCTCCTTCGACGATGGCGGCCTCCAGAGGCAGAGGAGCCTCTTCTTCGTTCTGTGGCTATGGACCTCGTGGTAGAGATGGCCGCATCCGTCAGCCCTGCATATTCTGTCATCGCCCAGGTCATATGGAGATACATGCTATTCTAAGCATGGTTTTCCGGCATCGGCTCGTGTAGCCGAGCACGTTGCATCTCCATCGACATCTGCTTTAGACTAGAGGTTTGAGGAACTTGTTGCCATACTGTGAGATATCATGCCTCCTGCTTCTACAGAATCTCCAGGAGGCAACGCAAACATAGCTGCTTCAGCCTCTGCCAGTACGTCAGCTACTACTAGCACCTCAGGTAGTGCTTATGCCTTTACCTCATGTCATGGATATGACGTTTCCGAATGGATTATGGATTCCGGCGCGACACATCATCTTTGTCAAGACAAAGATAAACTTACATCCTATAGGGGCGATCTATTGTGATAGCAGATGGGACCCATTCCCCCATCGTTGGACAGGGGTAATCAGTTTGACACCCTCTATACGTCTACAGAATGTCTTGCATGCTCCAGATTTTTCGATGAATTTATTATCTATCAGTCAAATTATGAAGTATTTGCAATGTTGCGATATTTTTGACCCATCGTCTTTTGTTTTTCAGGACATTCTTACGGGCAGGGTGATTGGTTGTGGCTGTAAGTAGGATGGTCTCTATCATTTGGTTCGAACTCCCTATGTTGGTGTCTCCTCTCAGTCAAGTGGACCAGTCTCTCCATTTACATGTCATATACGCTTTGGCCACCTCCCTCTTCAGAAGATGCATCATATCTTCCCGCAGATTTCACCGAGTTCTTCTTTTCAGTGTGAAGCGTGTCAGTTGGGAAAGCATCACAAATCTGCTTTCCCTAGTCGCCAGTCTCGGAGCAGTAGCTCCCCTTTTGAATTATTTCATGTTGACATTTGGGGTCCGAGTCGTGTCCCCGATCACCAAGAACACATGTTTTATCTAGTTGTTGTTGATGACTTTTCTCGGTTGTCATGGGTGTTTTTGTTGAAGAATAAATCTGAAGCAGGGGATGTGATAAAAAAATCTTAAAAATGAAGTGCAAAATATGTTTTCTTCTACTGTGAAATTTGTGCGTACGGATAATGCTTTGGAATTTTGTACTCGTGCTCTTTCAAATTTCTTCTCGTCTCGAAGCATTATCCATCAAACAACTTGTGCTTACACGTCTCAACAAAATGGCATTGCAGAGAGAAAGCATCGTCATCTTGTTGATATCACTCGGACTCTACTTATCTAGAGTTGTGCTCCCATTTTCTTTTGGGGTGATGCAGTCCTTATGGCATGTTATCTGGTGAATCGTATGCCATCCTCTGTCTTAGGTGCGAAAGTTCCTCTATCCATTGTTTTTCGTGACAAGGAATTATTCTCACGTACTCCTCGTGTCTTTGGCTCTGTTTCCTTCGTTCACCAGCTGTCTTCGGGACTTGACAAGCTCTCACCTAGGGGTGTCAAGTGTGTGTTCTTTGGGTACTCTCGGACTCAGAAGGGTTACCGATGCTATGACCCCTTAAGTAGGAAATATTATGTCAGTGCCGATGTCACCTTCTTTGAGTCTGTGATGTATTTCTCTCCTGCAGGTGACATGTTGGCTTCCTCCACATCTGATAATGAGATTTATGTGCCACCTCCTCCTCTGCGTCCGTCTGTTCCCATACCAGTTCCTGCTGTTCCACCACCACCACCACCACCACCACCTCCACAACCACATGTTTCACCTTTACCTAGATTTTATACCCGTCGGTCTGTCCTTGCTCATGGTACTCGTCAATCATCCAACACGCCTCAGGTTTGTCCAGATAATATTACTAACGATGGGCCTGAAAATGTGCAAGTGCAGGGATCTTTGCAGGAGAATAGCATACCAACGAGTATTGTTTCTGCTGATCTGAATGTACCTATTGCCTTACGGAAGCAGAAGCGTACCTGTGCATCATATCCGCTTGCTTCACAGGTTTCATTCCATCGTCTCACAAGGGACTTTCAGATGTTTGATTTGGCCCTATCTACCATGGAAATACCGCAGAATTATCAGGACACCTTGAAGGCGAGCTGCTGACATTCAGCCAGGGAGGAGGAAATGGTTGCTTTGCAGTCGCGGGATACATGGAGCTTGGTTTCTGCTCCCCCAGGAGCTTCTGTTGTTAGTTGTAAATGGGTATTTACTGTCAAATATCATGCAGATGGCAACCTGAACCGTTACAAGCCAAGGCTAGTGGCCCGTGGGTTCACTCAAACATACGACGTGGATTACATGGACACATTCTCTCCAGTTGCACGTCACTCGACTCTACGTGTCCTTCTTTCAGTTGCTATGGTATGTGATTGGCCCTTGTTTCAGCTTGATGTTAAGAATGCCTTTTTGTATGGGGATCTGCAGGAAGAAGTCTACATGCAGCAACCTCCTGGGTTTGCTGCTGAGGGGAGAGTCAGATGGTGTGTAGACTTCACAAGGCAATTGTTGACGCATATAGAGTAGTGCCTGTATCTCTTCATTATTTTTATTTCCAGTTGTATGCTTTATGTAATTTAGCCATAGGCTACTCTCCTATATAAGAGAGCCTAGGGCTTATGGAATAAACAAGTTGTTCATTTTTCCCAACATGGTATCAGAGCGACGGTCCTAGACCGGAGTTCTCGAAACCCTAACCCTACCCCACCACACCCGCCGACCTCTCTCTCTCTCCATCTCATCGGCGCCGTCGGGGCTCACCGCAGCCGCACCAGCACCCCTGCGCCGGTGTTGCTGCTCCCCTGTGTTGCGCATCGCCGGAGCTCCATCGCGCCTGCGCTGCGCCTCTCCCTGCGCACCTGTGCATCGCGCATCGCGCCTGTGCATCGCCTGCGCTGCGCCTCTCCCTGCGCACTGCTGTGCACCGTGCCCGTGCACTGCTGTGCCCTCTTGCACCGCACCTGAGCATCGCTGTGCACCGCGCCTGAGCAGAGGCCCTTGCACCTGCGCACTGTAGCCCTCTTGCATCTCCTCAGCGCGCGAACCAGTTGCGTGTGCGCGTGCTTCTTGCGCACGTGTACGTGTGCTAAGCCCTAAGCCCTAGGGCACACACATCTTCATCTACATGGGTTTAGTTGCTTGAGTTCTACACGTGTAACTAAACCCGTCTATGTCATTGTAGACGAATCTCACTCTCTGTCAATCGCTCCAGTCTTCCATCTCCAGTATGTCAGATAGCAAGGCGGATATCCCATCTATTGGCGCATTTCGTGGTCCAGCGCCTATTGTAAAGATGGACGGTACAAACTGTGGGCAATGCAGTTCATGAGCATGATGAAGTCAACGGGTAAGAAGCACATTCTTACCGAACCAGAGCATGCTGAGAAGACTGGAGCCAATGCCTCTTGGGAGGCTGATGATGCATACGCCAAAGTTTGGCTATCCGGTACACTGGTAATTGAGATAGCCAATGACACTCTACATCAACCCACGACCAAGGATATGTGGGACATTCTGGCGGCCACATATTCACAGGCGAAGAACGAGACAAAGATTCTGCATCTCCAATATGATATCTTCACTATCAAGCAGAATGGTCGTCCTCTACATTCTCTCTATACAACACTGAGAGGGATGTTCGAGCTACGCCAGAACATCAGAAGACATATAGGAACGCGACTATGGTGGGTGTGTTCCTGGCTGCACTTGATCCAGAGTATGAGGCGGCACGATCACAGATTTTGGCCGACTCTACCATTCCTCCCATGGAGGAAGCTTTCCATAGACTGAGTCGGATCACAGTTCCTTCCACGGCCTCGAGTCAGAATTCATCAGCCATGGCAGCCAACAGGGGTCGCGGATTTCATCACCAGGGCCGTGGACGTGGACCTCGTGGAAGAGGTGGCCGCACTAGGCCAACATGTACCTACTGTCACCGAGTTGGACACAATGAAGACATGCTACTCGAAGCATGGATTTCCTGCATCTGCATGAGCTGCTGAGCAGATAGAGCCTCCATCTGCTGCTACTTTAGATCTACGTTCGACGATCTAGTTGCCCGTCTGAGGGGCATTATTCCACCATCTGGTCCAGCACCGACTACAGAGAGTCAATCTGATGCCGCTGCTTCTGCCTCTGCGTCTACCAGTGCTTCATGTAGTATACTTGCATTCAACAGTAGTAGATCAGATACATTACCATGGATTATGGACTCGACGCTACACATCACCTATGTGGCGACCAGAGTCTACTTACATGATACACTCAGATTCCTCCAGGCCGGACAGTAGTAATTGCCAATGGTACACATTCCCCCATCACTGGTAAGGGGGAGATTAGATTGACATCTTCTATGCAGCTCAAGAATGTGCTACATGCACCTGATTTTTCGATGAATTTGTTGTCAATTAGTCAGATTACGAAGGATCTACATTGTCGGGCAATTTTTGATCCATCTTCTTTGATTTTTCAGGACATCCATACGGGCAACGTGATTGGTCGTGGCTATGAGCAAGGAGGCCTCTACCGCCTTGAATCATACCCCATTTGCTGGAACCTCATCCTTTCCCTCTGGACAAGTATCTACTTTATTGTGGCATCTGCGCTTTGGACATTTACCGCTTCAGAAGTTGCGTCAAGTGTTACCTTATGGTCTTCCTCACACACCTATTCAATGTGAGGCGTGTCAGTTGGAAAGCATCACAGGTCGTCCTTTCCCAGTCGTCCAGGTCGGAGTAGTACCTCCAAGTTCGAGTTATATCATATTGAAGTCTGGGGTCCGAGTCGTGTACCTGATCATCAGGGACACAGATTTTATATAGTATTTGTGGATGATTTTTCTAGAGTGTCATGGGTGTTTTTGATGAAAAATAAATCTGAAGCAGGAAATATCATTATCCATTTTCTGAATGAAATACAAAATGTTTTCTCCACATCTGTGAAGTTTGTGAAGAAGTGATAATGCTTTAGAATTGTGCACGTCTTGCCAATTATTACTCCTCAAAAGGGATTGTTCAACAAACATCTTGTGCTCATACATCTCAACAAAACGGAATTGCTGAAAGGAAACACCGTCACCTTCTTGATGTCACAAGATCACTTCTTATACATAGTCATGTTCCCTACTCCTACTGGGGTGATGCAGTTCTCACTGCATGTTACCTAATCAATCGTATGCCTTCTTCTGTCTTGATGAACAGATTCCGTTTTCCCTCATCTATCCTGGGAAGGATCTGTTCACCCTTACTCCTCGTGTGTTTTGGGTCGGTTGCCTTTGTCCATCAGTTGTCGTCTGGTACTGACAAGCTCTCTCCTAGGGTTGTGATATGTGTTTTCGTTGGGTACTCCAGAACTCAAAAGGGTACAAGTGCTTTGATCCTCTGCTCGGCGGTATATGGTCAGTGCAGATGTTACATTTTTGAATCTGTTATGTACTTTTCATCCTCGGGAGACAAGCAACTACCACCTCTATCTACTGATGCCATATACATGACACCACCACCCTCAAATGCCGTCACCAGCACCACCACCTCAGATGCCGTCACCACCACCACCACCACCACCACACATATACCTGTCTCACCGCTACCGTTCCATTATACCCGCAGGCCTCCTCCCGCTCATGGTCATGACTCGTCTCCTAGCTCGCCTATGGTATGTAATGAAAATATTTCTATTGATGGATCTGACGACAATTCTGAGCAGGATATGTTGCAGGGGCCAGATGAGACTACAGTCGATTTAGATGTTCCCATTGCTCTACGCAAATCGAAGAGGAGCTGTGTTACATATCCATTGTCAGCATCTGTGTCTTTTGAGAGACTATCTGGAGATTTCAGGACATTTGTGGTGGCACTGTCAGCTGTTGATATTCCACGAAGTTATCAAGATGCTCTGCAGGATAGTAGATGGCAGCTAGCAATGGAGGAAGAAATGGCGCACTTCAGTCCAGAGGAACTTGGAGTTGGTTCCTATACCTTCCAGAGGTGAACCCGGTGAGCTGCAAGTGGGTGTTTACGGTGAAGCACAATGCAGATGGCTCTATTGATAGGTACAAGGCGCGTCTTGTTTCACGGGGCTTTACACAGACATACGGGGTGGATTACCTTGACACATTCTCGCCTGTGGCACGTCATTCCACCCTACGGATCTTGTTGTCAGTTGCAGTTGCTAGAGACTGGCCGCTCCATCAGCTGGACGTGAAGAATGCATTCCTATATGGAGATTTGCAGGAGGAAGTCTATATGCAACAACCACCCGGTTTTGCTGTTGAGGGGGAGTGTTCAAGGTATGCAGATTACATAAGGCTATCTATGGCCTTAAGCAGTATCCTGGACCCGGAATGGCATTTTTGAGCTTTGCGCCCCAGAGCATGGTTTTAGAAGCTCTCAGACCTCTTCGAGAAACAAGGATACAAACGCTCCAATGTTGATCATTATTCCTTGTTTGTACAGAAGACTGCTAGAGGTATTATTGTAGTCATGGTTTATGTAGATGACATCTTGATTACAGGAGATGATGAGCAGGGCATAAAGCAGGCGAAAGAAAAACTGGGATCCGAATTGTCACTAAGGACCTGGGAGTCCTTAGATATTTTCTGGGGCTGGAATTTGCTAGAAATCCACATGGATTAGTAATGTCGCAGAGGAAATATGTTACAGATTTATTGAGTGAAACAGGTATGCTTGGGTGTCGGCCTGCTACGACACCAATGGATCCTAGCATGAAGCTCTATGATGATGACACAGAGGAGGTGGACAGGAGAAGATACAGAGAACTGGTAGGCAAATTATTGTATGTCACGATCACTAGACCTGATATATCATTTGCAGTGAGTCGCGTGAGCCAGTTCATGGAGCAACCACGTCAGGTTCATATGGATGCAATACACATGATTCTGAGATATCTAAAATCATCTCCAGGTGCAGGTTTGCTATTTAAGAAGGGGAAGGAGATCTCTATCACAGCGTGTGCGGATGCAGACTATGCAGGATGCCCCAAGGACAGGAGGTCCACCTCAGGATTTGCAGTCTATGTTGGAGATGCTCTAGTCTCATGGAGGAGCAAGAAACAGACAGTGGTAGCTAGATCCAGTGCTGAATCTGAATACCGGGCTATGCCCAGGCTAGCACAAAAATGATGTGGGTGAAAGCTCTACTTACGATCTATGTCTTGATATACCGCTTCCTATGAAATTGGAATGTGATAATCATGCAACCTTGTTCATTGCAAACAACCCAGCATTCCATGAGAGGACCAAGCATATTGAGGTTGACTGTCACTACATATGTGACATGATTCAGAAGGGGTTCATTGCTACATCTCATGTTACCTTAAAGAATCAAACTGCTGATATATTTACCAAGGCATTACTCCGAGGCCCATTCCAGAAGTGTGCGTCCAAGCTGAGCATGATTGATATCTATGCTCCATCTTGAGGGGGAGTGTTGACGCATATAGAGTAGTGCATGTATCTCTTCGTTATTTTTATTTCCAGTTGTATGCTTTATGTAATTTACCCATAGGCTACTCTCCTATATAAGAGAGCCTAGGGCTTATGGAATAAACAAGTTGTTCATTTTTCCCAACAGCAATATATGGCCTTAAACAAAGCCCACGAGCGTGGTTTCAGAAGCTTTCTGACCTAATTCAAAAGCAAGGGTTCAAAAGATCATATGCATATCATTCTTTGTTTGTCCGGAAGACTCCTAGAGATACTGTCGTTATCATGGTGTATGTTGATGATATACTTGTTACGGGAGATGATATGCAGGGGATAAAGATGACAAAAGCATTTCATGGCCATCAGTTTGTTACTAAGGATCTTGACACCCTACGATATTTTCTGGGTTTGGAATTTGCTAGGAATGCACAAGGTCTTGTGATGACCCAAAGGAAGTATATTACAAACATGCTTGTTGAGACGAGCATGATTAGATGCCGACCCTCGACTACTACCATGGATCCTAGCATGAAGTTATATGATGATGATATATATGAGGTTGACCGGAGAAGATATAGAGCATGGTGGGAAAGCTTCTCTATATTACTATCATTAGACCTGATACGCTTTTGCAGTGAGTCGGGTGGGTCAGTTCATGGAACAACCTAGACAAGTACATATGGATGCCATATACATGATATTGAGATATCTAAAGTCGTCTCCAGGTGCAGGACTACTGTTTAGCAAATAAACAAATATTTCTGTTTCAGCATGTGCTGATGAGGACTATGCAAGATGCCCTAAGGATCGGAAGTCTACTTCAGGTTTTGCAGTGTTTGTTGGCAGTTCTTTGGTTTCTTGGAAGAGCAAGAAACAAAAAGTGGTGGCTAGATCTAGTGCTGAATCTAAGTATAGGGCCATGACACAAGCAAGTACAGAGATGATGTTGTTCGAGCTGTGTTAGAAGATTTGCATATAGACGTACCTTTACCCAGCAATTACAATGTGATAATCAAGCCGCGCTATTCATTGCTAATAAACCTGCATTTCATGAAAGAACAAAGCATATTGAGGTAGACTGCCACTACACTAGAGATATGATTCAAAAGGGCTTGATTTCTACTTCCCATGTCAGTTCAGGAGAGCAGACTGCAGGAATCTTTACCAAGCCATTGCTCAGAGTGTTAGCAATGTGAGCCCGAGGCGGAACCATTCCTACAATAAATGTTATTGTAATAGATGATTTATCAATAAAAGTTATTGGTTATGTTTCACTCCCTTTCTGATATTGAATGAATGAATGCATTATAAGGTCCCTCTGTACAATAAGGGTTATGTAACATGGACAACTTGATAATCATACAGATGTTGATTCATTAATTGAATCATAGAGGCTGATGCTTGAATGAATATCTAAGGAGTTAGATAGAGGACTCATCAAGCATCATCAATGATTGACAAGTAGTGATCTCCAGTCTGAGTAGGAGATGACAATCCTATCTCATTAGACTGATATCTGATCGACCTCTTGATGCAGGTCCTCTGCATGGGAATATTGATTCATAGGTATCATATTAGTTGAGTCAATGAGTTGACTTAACGAGATCGAGATAACCAAAGACCTATGATGAATACTGTCACATCACAGGCAAACATCCTCTGACCAGAGACAGATGTATTGCTATATGTCTGAGTATGTTACATTTGGCAGACCAATAGGTTGATGACCTAACCAAGGTCTATATACCGGCGAGCTGGTGTGCATGTAAGGGCATATGAGTAATTATGATCTCTCAAAGGGATCATACAGGTTCACTTGTGAACCGAGAGACATGAGCTCACTCATGAGGTATTGGGATTGACCAAATTCCATGCATGGTCATCATGCTTTAGAAGCATGATATGAATTTGAAGGTAAGATATATGCTTTGTGAAAGCATATGATCTGTACCATATCCCAAGGACCAAGAATGAGAAACTTAGTGATCAGACCATGAAGATAACTGTGCAAAAATGATCCCCTTTGTATTTTCATACCTTATTTGATTGATTTAATTTGGTATTAATATATATTAGATTTATCAAATATATTTAATCAAAATTAAATCACAAGTTGTTGGCTTTTACCAACAACAATCTTGACCATTGGATTGACATAAATCAATCTCATCCATTGATTTTATATGTCCCATGGATTGAGATCCATGGATCCCAAAAACCCTATAAATAGAGAGGCATACCATGCTCTCTATTTACATGCTATTGTAGTCACACTTCTCTCTCTCTCTTTCTCCATACACGACAACCCTCTCTCCCACTCTTCTTGGTGGCCGTCCACCATACCCTAGTGGAGAGGATCGTCGACACCCACGCCACCGCGCTGCCGCTTCGACGCTCTGCGGTTCTCCGTCTACTTGGAATGCTTCGCTCACGAAGGAGACGTTCGATCTCGTGCGACGAGATCAGGAGCAACCGTGCTTGGATCAACTTCTTGGATTGCGAGGACTACGCGGTTCATCCCCGCGCTCGCAAGAAATCTCCCCGACGATCGGACTTGAGACAGGAGGTCTCTTCTCTTAGAGACTCGATCAACCACGCTTCAAGAGGTATTGCATTATACTTGTTGTGGTTATAGATGAAACGATCCGAGAATTGTTCTTGGATCATGTGGTTTCATCGAATAAAAAAATTTAAATTCCACTGCACCGAACAACTAGTACGACTAGTCGTTCTCCGTCGTATCCGATACGACGATCACGCTTTCGTGATGCGCTTGAGGATTTATCCATATCCTTCAAGTGGTATTAGAGCCTTAGGTCGATGGTTTCGAATATGATTCGCTAACCGAGGATGACTTGGGTTCGTTAAGGTCGCGAAAGTTTTCATCGCATTTGATTTCGCAGATCTATTTAGTAAATAAATTCGGCACTGTTTAAATTGTTTAAACACGAATTTAATACTTGGATTTTGTTCCCCATTAAATAAGGAAACCATAGGATCTGAGTTTGCGTAAATCGGATTTCGTATGCTCGAGATATGGTTGTTTTAATGAACATGTATGCACTGTTGCGGGAACTGTAGATCTAAACGTGATTAAAAGGTTAATTACTGTTTACACTTGCCTCGAAATGCGTGAAACATCACTTGGGTTCTGTCCTAAATCAAATTAGCAATCCATGAAATTGATTTTGTCTAATTTGGATTTTAATATGATTGAGATATGCTAATTTTAGTAAGTAGGGGTCACTGCTGAAATTACATTCCTAATCAAGAACCATGTGATTGTCAATTAATGAAATTAATGTTAATTTAAAGAAATAATTATGGAAAATATTTGAGAAATATTGGAAGATGATTATTTCCTTAATTGACTTGGCCTCAACCAATTAATTGATTAGATTTGATCTAAATCATAATTGGAAACACAATCATCAAACTTCTTGCTTGAATAGGATTGGGAATTTGTCTAGCAAATTTCCTTATAATAAAAAAATTGTTTTGATTACTATATGGTATAATTTCGGTTGAAGAACCATGATCATCTTAAGTACAAATTAATCAATTTGGCATTATTCTTTCCCGAGGCGGATATGGTGACTAGTCGGAGATCGCTGGGGCAGCGGGTTGCAACGTATGTGGTCAGTCCCACTCTCGCCTGCACTGGCCATCAAAGCGGGTAGGGACGGGATAATGTCCGAGGGATTAAGTTGTATTTTTCTAATTATTAAAATACGAATTAATACGTACTTTGAGAATAATACCATATATTCAAGTATAACAATCAAGTTTGATTGATTGAATTGGATTGATAATTAATTTAATATGATTGAATTAATTATGTCCTATTAAAATACTCTAATATGATTGGAGTTAATAATTCCCTTGGAAGAATTAATTGTATGAATGTGATTCATAGTAATTAATTGAATTTGAATAAGAGATGGAGGATCACATAAGTGACATCCATGGTCTCCCGTCAAGGCGAAGGGTTTCGTCGCCAGATATTATATGTGGGAGACGCCTGTCCGAAGTGACAGCTCCTGCATATGATCCATTTGGATCGGGCTCGTCGCTTCTCGAAAGAGTAAGGACGTATGCGTAGTGACTCCAATATCGAGTCCTCATATTATTGGGGCGATATTGGATTGCGCACCTTAAGGGTGGTGGGCCCGGGTATTAAAGACCGAATTGGGAAATGCAAGTTGGACTTGCAAGGCGGAATGTGTTCCCGCTTCTCTTTATTGGAGTCATAAGTTCTCATATTATTGGGATATGACAAAGATAAAGAGGAGATCCCAGTTCTTGCTTGAGATATATCGGTAAGTATATTTCCTACTTTGAAAGTGAATAAGGGAATAAACTTTCATAGTTGACATAGCAAGACTAATTTGATTTAAAATGCCTTAATCAAATAAAACTGAATTGAATATATTATATTCTAATATAGTGCATTCTCAATTTCAAAAAATGAAGTCCATGAACCCACTCAGCAAGCTTCTGGAGGTCAACCAATTGACCGGACCAAATTACTCGGATTGGATCTGTAATTTGGAGCTTGTACTCTCGACGGAGCGCATCAGCTATGTGCTCTCTGAAGACAAGCTTGAAAACCCTAAATCTAAGGAAGATAAAAGCATTCAATGACAAGTATGATGAGGATCATGTCTTGGCTATATGCTACATCTTGGGTTTTCTCTCCAATGTTCTTCAGAAACAACATGTGGAGATGAGTACTTGCCAGGAGATCATGCAGAATCTAAAGGATATGTTTGGTGACATTAACCGCACCCAGCGGTACAATGTTATGAAAGAACTTGTTCGCTGCAAGATGCAGGAAGGGACCTCAGTCCGTGAACATGTACTCAAAATGTTTGTATACTTATCGGAGCTGGAGACTCTGGGGGCAACAATGGATGCAGATATGCAATCCGATTTCATTCTGCTGTCGTTGCCCAAATCTTTCAATAACTTTGTCGTGTCATTCCACATGAATAAGCTGGAACTGACAAATGCTGGGCTTTTTGCTGCATTAAAGTCTGCAGAAGACGTAATGAAGAAAGATGGTCCCGCTGGCAGTGCAATGGTTGCATAGGTCAGAGGGAAGCGTGGTCGGAAGCATGGCTCTCGGAAGGGCCCGGCCCAGAAGAGAAAGAAGAAGGGACAAAGTGTTGGCTCGTCTTTCAATGCATCCACTCTAATGGCGTCGAAGAAAACCGACTTCTGTCACCGCTGCAAAAAGCCGGGGCACTGGAGGCGTAATTGCCCGGATTACCTGAAGTCGGTCGACAAAGGTAAAGCCCCAGCAGGTATGAAATCTACTTTTATCATTGAAACCGGTTTTCTCGTAGGACGAGAAGGAAGTTGGGTTGTTGATTCTGGTGCTTCTGTTCATGTATGCAATTTGTTGCATTTGTTTCAGGAAACTAGAAAACTTGAAGAATGGGAGATAGTCATCCAGATGGGATCTGATGCAAGTGTTGCAGCAGTTGCCGTCGGGACTTGCCGGCTATCATCATCTAGTGGAAGAGTCCTAATTCTTAAAGAGCGTCTTTATGTACCTGAAGTCAGGAGGAATTTGATATCTGTATCTAAGCTAGTTAGAAGTGGATACTCATTCCTGTTCTGTAATAAGTTAGTCATAAATCATTATGATAAATATATTGCAGATGGTATTTTGACTTCTGGTGGACTCTATGAATTGTGCATTAATGAGCATGTCATGAATGTTACAATCACTAATAAAAACCCTAAAATATCCAGGAATAATGAAAATCATTCAAACATGATTTGACATCAAAGGCTTGGTCATTTATCTGTTGATAGGATCAACAGAATGATAAAAGATGGACCTTTGGACTTTCTTCAGGTTCAGTCTTTACCTACCTGTGAACATTGTATTCGAGGTAAAATGACTAGGATGCCTTTTCGTAACAAGGTTACTAGATGCGAAGGTATTATTGACTTAATACATACCGATGTATGTGGTCCCTTTAGTACCGCGACTCGAAATGGATATCGATATTATTTGACGTTTATTGATGACCATTCGCGATACGGGTTTCTCTTCCTATTACGTCATAAATCTGAAACCTTTGAAAAGTTCAAAGAATTCAAGGCTTTGGTTGAGAACCAAATCGATAGGAAGATTAAACGAATTCGATCTGATCGAGGTGGCGAGTACCTCTCTGACGAATTCAAGGAATACCTTAAAGAGAATGGAATTGTCTCCAATCTCACTACTCCTGGAACTCCCCAACTTAATGGTGTTGCTGAAAGACACAACAAGACCATCATGGATATGGTCCGTTCAATGATGAGTAAAGCACATTTGCCACTTAGTTTCTGGGGATATGCAGTAGAGACTGCAATATATATCCTGAATAAGATTCCTAACAAATATGTACCTAAGACTCCTCATGAGCTCTGGTATGGAACCAAGCCTAGTGTTAAGCACTTGAGGGTTTGGGGTTGCTTGGTCCATGCAAAGAACGTGGATGCAAGTAAGCTGGAATCTCGCACTCGTGAGTGTTACTTCATTGGGTATGTTAGATATGGTATCGGATACCAACTCTATGATCCTGAGACCCAAAAGGTTTTTGTCTCTAGAGATGTGAAATTTCTGGAGGATGATTTCCTTAAAGGTCAAGACAAAAGTGAAGTGGAGGAACTCATAGAATCCCCTGAGGATTCTGAGCTTCCTAGACCAGAAACTGAAGAAATAAATAAAGATGAAACACCCATACCTCTTCGAATGAGTTCGAGGGTGGTTGAACCACCTGAAAGGTATGGATTCCATGTGTCAAGTGAGATTGACAATGATCCTACTTCATTTGATGAAGCACTCGCGGATCATGACATGGATAGATGGATGCTAGCAATGAAGTCAAAAATTGACTCCATGCATAAGAATGGTGTATGGACCCTAGAGGATCCACCTAAAGGGGTAAAACCCATTGGGTGCAAATGGATCTTCAAGAGAAAGAGGGGACCTGATGGGAAAGTAAAGACTTTCAAAGCACGGCTCGTAGCCAAGGGCTACACACAGAGAGAAGGCATCGACTACGATGAGACATTCTCTCTTGTGGATATGCTTAAATCCATCAGGGCATTGCTGGCTATAGCTGCATATCTTGACTACGACATCTGGCAGATGGACGTGAAGACGGCTTTCCTCAATGGATACCTCGAGGAGGATATCTACATGGAGTAGCCTCAAGGCTTCATGACTGAGGATGACAAAGTATGCAAGCTGAAGAAATCCATCTATGGGCTCAAGCAAGCTTCTCGTAGCTTAAACATCAGATTTGACGAAACCATAAAGAGTTATGATTTTGTGCAGAATCCTGATGAACCTTGTGTATACAAGAAGCTTAGTGGGAGCGCCATTGTGTTCATCGTGCTTCATGTAGATGACATCCTTATCATTGGGAATGATACAGGGATGATGACCAGTGTGAAGATTTGGTTGTCCCATACCTTTGAGATGAAAAATCTTGGAGAAGCCTCTTACATCTTGGATCTGAAGTTGTTCAGAAACCGAGAGAAGAGGATATTGGGATTGTCACAACATGGATACATTAAGAAAATTCTTGAACGATTCCGTATGGATAGTTCCAAGAAAGGATTCCTACCCTTAAGACATGGTATCCACTTGTCTAAAGGAATGGCTCCTCAAACTGTTGAGGAAAAGAAAGCCATGGCTGGATGCCCTTATGCATCAGTTGTAGGAAGCTTAATGTATGCCATGATGTGCACTAGGCCAGATATCTGCCATGCAGTGGGAGTGGTAAGTCGTTACCAATCCTGCTATGGAGAACAACACTGGAATGCAGTAAAGAACATATTTAAATATCTAAGACGGACGCAAGATTACATCTTGGTCTATGGAGATGGTGATCTCCAAGTCTTGGGATATACAGATTCTGACTTCCAATCGGATATTGATGATCGAAAGTCGACATCAGGGGTCGTGTTCCTGTTGAATGGTGGTGCTGTGAGCTGGAGAAGCAAGAAGCAGGACACTACAGCTGATTCAACAACAAAAGCCGAATACATTGCCGCATCGGATGCTGCAAAGGAGGCGGTGTGGTTGCGCAAGTTCGTGCAGGAGCTTGGCGTAGTTTCCTCTGATACTCCCATCCCGCTACTCTGTGATAACACGGGAGCCATTGCCCAGGCGAAGGAACCCAGATGGCATCAGAAGAGCAAGCACGTAGAAAGGAAAAACCACATCATTCGGGAGATTCAAAAGCGTGGTGACATCATCATCACCAAGGTGGCCTCTGCCGACAATGTTGCTGGTCCTCTTACCAAACCTCTGACACAGAAGGTTTTCGACCAGCATGTAATGAGTATGGCTTTAAGGATTATTCCTGAATGGTTCTGAGGGCTAGTGGGAGATTGTTAGCAATGTGAGCCCGAGGCGAACCATTCCTACAATAAATGTTATTGTAATAGATGATTTATCAATAAAAGTTATTGGTTATGTTTCACTCCCTTTCTGATATTGAATGAATGAATGCACTATAAGGTCCCTCTGTACAATAAGGGTTATGTAACATGGCCAACTTGATAATCATACAGCTGCTGATTCAGTAATTGAATCATAGAGGCTGATGCTTGAATGAATATCTAAGGAGTTAGATAGAGGACTCATCAAGCATCATCAATGATTGACAAGTAGTGATCTCCAGTCTGAGTAGGAGATGGCAATCCTATCTCATTAGACTGATATCTGATCGACCTCTTGATGCAGGTCCTCTGCATGGGAATATTGATTCATAGGTATCAGATTAGTTGAGTCAATGAGTTGACTTAACGAGATCGAGATAACCAAAGACCTATGATGAATACTGTCACATCACAGGCAAACATCCTCTGACCAGAGACAGATGTATTGCTATATGTCTGAGTATGTATATTTGGCAGACATGTAAGGGCATATGAGTAATATGATCTCTCAAAGGGATCATACAGGTTCACTTGTGAACCGGGAGACATGAGCTCACTCATGAGGTATTGGGATTGACCAAATTCCATGCATGGTCATCATACTTTAGAAGCATGATATGAATTTGAAGGTAAGATATATGCTTTGTGAAAGCATATGATCTGTACCAAATCCCAAGGACCAAGAATGAGAAACTTAGTGATCAGACCATGAAGATGGCAGTGCAAAAATGATCTCCTTTGTATTTTCACTCCTTATTTGATTGATTTAATTTGGTATTAATATATATTTGATTTATCAAATATATTTAATCAAAATTAAATCACAAGTTGTTGGCTTTTACCAACAACAATCTTGACCATTGGATTGACGTAAATCAATCTCATCCATTGATTTTATATGTCCCATGGATTGAGATCCATGGATCCCAAAAATCCTATAAATAGAGAGGCATACCATGCTCTCTATTTACATGCTATTGTAGCACACTTCTCTCTCTCTCTCTCTTTCTCCATACACGACAGCCCTCTCTCCCTCTCTTCTTGGTGGCCGTCCACCATACCCTAGTGGAGAGGATCGTCGACGCCCACGCCACCGCGCTGCCGCTTCGACGCTCTGCGGTTCTCCGTCTACTTGGAGTGCTTCGCCCACGAAGGAGACGTTCGATCTCGTGCCACGAGATCAGGAGCAACCGTGCTTGGATCAATTTCTTGGATTGCGAGGACTACGCAGTTCATCCCCGTGCTCGCAAGCAATCTCTGTGACGACCGGACTTGAGACATGAGGTCTCTTCTCTTAGAGACTCGATCAACCACGCTTCAAGAGGTATTGCATTATACTTGTTGTGGTTATAGATGAAACAATCCGAGAATTGTTCTTGGATCATGTGGTTTCATCAAATAAAAAATTTTAAATTCCGCTGCACCGAACAACTAGTACGACTAGTCGTTCTCCGTCGTATCTGATACGACGATGACGCTTCCGTGATGCGCTTGAGGATTTCTCCATATCCTTCACAGAGGGCCATTCCAGAAGTGTTCTTCCAAGCTAAGCATGATTTACATCTATGCTCCATCTTGAAGGGGAGTGTAGAGATATTTCTATATTCTATGTACATGTTTCTATTACGTTTATTTTCTTTTATCCATCTTATGTAATTTACCCATAGGCCTTCTCTATATAAGAGAGCCTAGGGTTCTCTGGAATAAACAATGAACTCTCTTCTTCCAACAGTTTGCATTTTATAGATATGTCCCTTCGGGCAGATCTATTGTTATTGCATATGTGACTCACTGCCCTATTATAGGACAGAGGGAGATTTGCTTGTGCTGAAATAAGTCTTCAAATTGTAGATCCGACCCGAGCTGCATCTGGTTGAACCCTTAAATGTTGAACCCATGGCTTCAGATTCTTATCTTGTTCCGATTGCTCCTATATGAGTGGAAGTTGTTTTGGTCTCCACAAGCGAACCCATGGGTATGCCTTCTCACGCTATCATGGTCGAGAAGGAGCCTTCCTTAAGAGAGGTGCTCGACGTAGTTATTAAGAAAAAGGAGACAAATGTTGAGAAAGAGGAGGCAAATCCGTTGACCAAAGGCCCTAACTTGGTTGTACTACATATCGTTGTTATTGCAACCTCATCGGAGGTAGAAGGATAAAACCTTTGGTGATGACAAAAGGTACCATTACCTCACAATTTGGTTTGCCTCAAGAAATTGCTCCTTCCAACTCCTCTGGCTCTTCCAAATTGGGAAGAATGAATCAGAAAAAGTTGAAGTGCAACATGAAAAGGAAGAGGGCAACTTCTAAAAGGCCGACATCTTCAGGGCGTGAGATGGACTCTCTAGCAATGGCCTAGGATCGAACACTAAGTCACATAGGTCATAGTTGATGCTGCTTCAAGACAACAATGTTTCAATTACATGACTAACAAGTGTGGTCCCAACAATACAGAACAACTTAGTAAATGAGGATTTTGACATGGAATGTCAGGGGTATGGGTGACCCAGAGAAACAGAGATCTATGGGGACATTTTTATAATAATGGTTCTGTGATGTTGTTTTTTTGCAAGAAAGAAAGCTACAATGATGGGTGAATGCTCTATGGAACTCTTTAGGGGTTCTGAATCTCTTAGAGTTTAGAGATATTGATGCAAGCTGTAGTGCCAAAGAGACACATCTTTCTCTTTTCTCTATAAGCACAAAGGGAGACTTGTGCAGTTGGTACTACTTCAGAATGTTCTGAATGAAACACAAGATGATTTCTTGTATTAGGGGCCTTTCATCCCATCCCAGAGAGCAAAATTGTGGTATGAAATTCATAATGTTAGAGATAGATTCCCTGAATAGGCTTTGTTAACATATATTATTTACTTATGTACTCTTTAGTTATTTCCAGTTCCTGCAGTACGCTTTATGTAATTTACCCATAGGCTACTCTCCTATATAAGAGAGCCTAGGGCTGATGGAATAAACATGCTCTTTTATTTTCTCAACATGGTATTAGAGCGATGGTCCTAGACCGGAGTTCTTGAAACCCTAACCCTAGCCCCACCATCGAGCCCCTCTCTCTCCTCACGCCGCCGCTAGCGGTGCCTCTCGGAGCCTTCTGTGCCTACGCACATCGCCTGTTGCGCCTGCGCACGTAGCCCTCGCGCGCCGCCCTCTGCGCCTTGCGTTGCCCTGCGTGCGCGCGCCTCCTGTGCCTCCTGCGCACGTCGCTCTGCGCCTGCGCATCTCTTCAGCGTGCGCCTGCACGCATCGCACGCGCCTGCGCATCTCTAGCGCTGTGCGCCTGCACGCATCTCTCGCGCAGTGCACCTAGCGCTGTGCTGCGCCTAGCGCTGTGCTGCGTGTCTCGCGCGCATCCCTAGCGTGCTCTCCAGCGCGCTCCTCGCGCACCTGTACGCATCTTCTATGCGTGCTTGACGGCGTGCCTTCTCGGGCGACTTCCCGTGTGCGCCCTTAAGCCGTGATTCAGCCCTACACGCATTTCTAGCGCGCACACCTCCAAAGGAATGGGTTTGGTTGCTTGAAGTCTACACATGCAACTAAACCCATCTATGTCCGTGTAGACAATCTTATTCTCAATCTACTACTCCAGTCTTTGGTTACAAGTATGTCAGAAAGCAAGGCATATATCCCATCTGTAGGCGTATTCCGAGGTCCAGCGTCGATTGTGAAGATGGATGGTTCGAACTATAAACTGTGGGCAATGCAGTTCATGAGTATGATGAAGACAACCGGTAAGAAACACATTCTTACTGAAGAAGAGCCTGCTGAGAAGACTGGAGTTAATGCCTCGTGGGAGGCAGATGATGCATATGCTAAAGTATGGCTATCTGAAACTCTGGCAATCGAGATTGCCAATGATATTCTTCATCAGCCCACAACCAAAGATATGTGGAACATTCTAGCCGCCACATATTCTCAAGCGAAGAATGAGACAAAGATTCTGCAGCTCCAACATGACATATTCACTATCAAGCAGAATGGACATCCTCTACACTCACTGTACACATCCCTACGAGGGATGTTCGAGAAGCTGTATAGCTTTATGCCCCTGACAGCCACACCAGAGCAACAGAAGACCTACCGAAATGCTACTATGGTAGGAGTTTTTCTCGCTGCCCTTGACCCTGAGTATGAGGCAGCACGGTCTCAGATCTTGGCAGACTCTACTATTCCTCCTATGGAGGAAGCCTTTCACAGGTTGAGCAGGATCACTGTACCCTCTACGGCGACGAATCAGACTATCTCAGCCATGGCAGCCAACAGAGGTCGTGGAGGTCACCATTATACACGTAGCCGTGGTCCTCGTGGTAGAGGAGGTCGTACTCGTCCAACGGGTACCTACTGCCATCACACCGGACATATTGAAGACACATGCTACTCTAAGCATGGATTTCCTGCATCTGCTCGAGTTGCTGAGCAGATAGAACCTCCATCTGCTGCCTCTTTGTATCAGCGATTTAATGACCTTGTTGCCCGTCTAAGGGGCATTATTCCTCCATCCGGCCCAGCACACACTACTGAGAGCTAGCCCGACGTTGCTGCATCCGCCTCTGCTTCTACCAGTGCATCAGGTAGCACACATGCATTTACTAGTAGTGGATCATATACTTTAGCATGGATTATGGACTATGGCGCCACACATCATCTATATGGTGATCAAAGTCTACTTACAGGGTACAGACAGATCCCTCCAGGACGAACAGTGGTCATTGCCAATGGCACACATTCCCCGATTACTGGTCAGGGGGAGATTAGACTGACTCCTTCTATGCAGCTCAAGAATGTGTTACACGCACCTGATTTTTCAATGAATTTATTATCTATTAGCCAAATTACAAAGGATTTACAATGTCGGGCAATTTTTTATCCATCTTCACTTGTTTTTCAGGATATCCTTACGGGCAACGTGATTGGTCGTGGCTATGAGTGAGGAGGCCTCTATCGCCTGTATCAGACTTCTTTTGCTGGAACCTCATCTCTACCTACTTGATCCGTCTCTCCTCTACTATGGCATCTGCGCTTTGGTCATCTGCCACTTCAGAAGTTGCATCGTGTTTTACCCCAGGTTTTACCTCACACATCTATCCAATGTGAGGCGTGTCAGTTGGGAAAGCATCATCGGTCTACCTTTCCCAGTCGTCAGTGTCGGAGTAGTACCTCCAAGTTTAAGTTATTTCATATTGATATCTGGGGTCCGAGTCGTGTTCCTGATCATCAGGGACACATGTTTTATATAGTTATTGTGGATGACTTCTCTCGTGTCTCATGGGTATTTTTGTTAAAGAATAAATCTGAAGCATGGAATATTATTATCAATTTCTTAATGAGATCCGCAATGTTTTCTCTGCAACTGTTAAAATTGTGCGAAGTGACAATGCCCTGGAGATGTGTACTCATTCCCTAGCTAGTTATTTCTCATCCAAAGGGAGAATCCACCAGACATCCTGTGCCTATACCTCCCAACAGAATGGGATTGCTGGAAGGAAACATCACCACTTACTAGATGTCACCAGGTCACTCCTTATACATAGTCATGCACCTCATTCTTGCTGGGGTGACGTTGTTCTTACTGCATGTTACCTGATCAATCGTATGCCGTCATCTGTTCTAGGTGAAAAAAATCCGTTCTCCCTTATCTTCCCAGAAAAAGAGCTATTTTCTCTCACCCCTCGTGTGTCTGGCTCGGTTGCCTTTGTCCACCAGCTGTCTCCTGGTACTGACAAGCTCTCTCCTAGGGCTGTCAAGTGTGTGTTCATTGGGTACTCCAGAACTCAGAAAGGTACAAGTGCTATGATCCATTGCGAAGGCGGTATTTTGTTAGCGCAGATGTCACATTTTTTGAAAATGTCATGTATTTTTCAGCACCAGGTGATCAGTTGATACCTCCAGCTAATACTGATGCCATTTACATGACACCACCACCACCACCACTGCCACCATCACCACCATCACCAACTTCACCACTACCAGAACCGTTACCATCTTCTGCACCCCCCACTACTATACATGTTTCACCACTACCGTATCATTACACCCGCAGGCCTGCCTCATCTCATGGTCATTGCTCATCACCGAGCTTGCCTAAGGTATGTTCTGAAGATATTATTATTGATGGATCTGATGATGTTTCTGAGCAGGATGTGTTACAGAGTACAGACGAGGATACAATTGCCTTGGATGTTCCTATTGCTATACGCAAATCGAAAAGGAGCTGCACGTCATATCCTTTAGCAGCTTCTGTGTCGTTTGATCGACTAACTGGCAATTTCAGGAACTTTGCAGTCGCATTGTCAGCAGTAGCTATTCCCCGGAATTACCAAGACACTCTGAAGGATTGTAGGTGGCGTCGAGCGATGGAGGAAGAAATGGCAACACTCCAGTCTAGAGGAACGTGGAGTTTGGTTCCTATACCTGCTGATGTGTCACCCGTGAGCTGCAAGTGGGTATTTACAGTCAAGCATAATGCAGATGGCAGTATTGACAGATACAAGGCTCGCCTTGTTGCTCGTGGCTTTACACAGACATACGGGGTGGACTACCTTGATACTTTTTCACCAGTGGCCCGCCATTCTACTCCATGGATTCTGCTATCGGTTGCGGTTACTCGTGAATGGCCTCTTTATCAGTTGGATGTGAAGAATGCCTTCTTATATGGTGATCTGCAGGAGGAAGTCTACATGCAACAGCCACCTGGGTTTGCTGTTGAGGGGGAGTGCTCCAAGGTGTGCAGACTTCATAAGGCTATTTATAGCTTTAAACAGAGCCCCAGAGCATGGTTTCAGAAGCTCTCAGATCTCTTTGAAAAACAGGGATACAAACGTTATAATGCTGATCACTCCTTGTTCGTACAAAAGACTTCCAGAGGCACTATTGCAATCATGGTTTATGTAGATGACATCTTAATTACAGGTGATGATATACAAGGAATAAAGGAGGCAAAAGAGATGCTGGGTCACGAATTTGTTACCAAGGACCTCGGAGTTCTTAGATATTTTCTGGGGCTGGAGTTTGCCAGAAATCCGTATGGGCTAATAATGTATCAGAGAAAGTATGTTACTGATCTGTTGGGTGAAACAGGAATGCTTGGTTGCAGACCTGGTACCACACCAATGGACCCTAGTATGAAGCTATATGATGATGATACGGAAGAGGTGGATAAGAGAAGATACAGAGAACTAGTGGGCAAACTTCTGTATGTCACTATCACTAGGCCCGATATATCCTTTGCAGTTAGTCGAGTGAGCCAGTTCATGGAGCAACCATGCCAGGTTCATTTGGATGCCATACATATGATCCTCAGGTACCTCAAGTCATCACCAGGTGCGGGTTTGCTATTCAAGAAAGGCAAAGCGATCTTTATCTCAGCATGTGCAGATGCGGATTATGCAGGGTGTCCCAAGGACAGGAAATCTACGTCGGGGTTTGTTGTATATGTTGGAGATTCTCTAATCTCATGGAAGAGCAAGAAGCAAACTGTGGTAGCTAAGTCTAGTGCTGAATCTGAATATAGGGCTATGCCAGGTTAGCACAGAAATGATGTGGGTAAAGGCTGTGCTTGCAGATTTACATATAGAAGTTCCACTTCCTATGGCGTTAGAATGTGACAATCAGGCGGCCTTGTTCATTGCAAACAATCCAGCATTCCATGAACGAACCAAGCACATTGAAGTCGACTGTCACTTTATACGTGATATGATCCAAAAGGGATTCATTGCTACATCCCATGTCAGTTCAGAGAATCAGACTGCAGATATCTTCACCAAGGCACTACTACGAGGCCCGTTCCAGAAGTGTGCATCCAAGCTGAGCATGATTGATATCTATACTCCATCTTGAGGGGGAGTGTTAACATATATTATTTACTTAAGTACTCTTTAGTTATTTCCAGTTCCTGCAGTACGCTTTATGCAATTTACCTATAGGCTACTCTCCTATATAAGAGAGCCTAGGGCTGATGGAATAAACATGCTCTTTTATTTTCCCAACAGGCTTGGTTGATGGATGCGATTTTATTGTCACTTCACTCTTCAGACCACCCCCATCTTCGTGGGGGTCAGGATCTTGTTGAGTTTGCAGAATTGACTGACCACCTCCAACTGGAAATTATTGATGAGTCAGATACCTATTATACTTGGCACAACTCTGCATCCCACTTGAGGATTAATCATTTCCTCGCAACAACTAAGGTAATGGATGCATTTCCTTTATCCTCAGTATCCTCCCAGCTAAGGTCTAGGTCTTAACCGCAACTCAATGATATGGGAGTTAGGATAAAGCTATGTACCAAGTTCATTTTCCAGGTTCGAGAAATCTTAGCTGCTTGAAGATAAGTTCAAAGCGCTGGTGATCGAATAGTGGAATAATGCGGTGTGCTCTAGCTCTGCTGCTACTCGTATGACCCATAAATTAATCTCACGACAGGGCAGATTCAGTTCTTATGAAAAGAAGATCTAGAAAATGAGAGCTCAATGCTCCATTGCATAACTAGAAGTGGTAAGGTTGACAAGATCGAAGACACAGAGACTTATCATTGATCGAGCTGAAGGAGAGGGCCTCCTACCAGAATATTCACGGAGGAGGATAAGAAGCATGTGATCGAATAGAGACATAGATCCATGCAACAGTGGATTAAAGAGGGAGATGCTAATACTAAATTATTCTCTAGAGTGGCTAGTGGAAGTAGGCGACATAATCTGATTCAGTCTGTAGTGGTGATCAGGAGGCTTGTTGAGGGTGATTGGGGAATGGGGAGAGCTCTTGCTGACTATTGAGAGTTGTATATATTTTTCCTTATCTATTATATATAATTTGTTTCTTTCATCTTTATTATGTAATTTCCCCCTAGGTTTCTTCTCTATATATAAGAGAGCCTAGAGAGAGGGGTTCTAATATAGAACGAAACCATAGAGCTCTCATAAACGGGAAATTACAACCATTTTCTTTATCGTGGAAAAAATCAAGATTTTAACCAAATCTCGAGACCATAAAGCATCACAGACCTCATTAATCGCTACTTGAGACGTCGAACCCAAGACCAATTATTTATTTATCTAGAAATTGGGAAGCAAAAATGCATCTATTAGCCACTTTCCCTTCACCAGACCAAAACTAGCATATAACCGGCCACAAGGGGGTTCCAAGGGGAGTCAGACAGGGGGGGGGGAGCGAAAGCAGTTAGATAACTGAATAGATTAAAATGAAGACATCTTTAACAATGATAAACCTCATTTTCTTGAGATTGCTCACCCGGATCCATTCACCCAGGTGGATACGATCTTTTGAACAAATTAAGTCCCTTTACTGATTTTGTCTAGGGGTTCTTATATAGATCGAAATCCTAGAGCACTCACAAACAGAAAATTACATAAAAGGACCTCGATGAGTTACGACAGAATAGACTAAAATGAAGCTGTCTCTAACAAGGATAAACCTCATCTTCTTGATCTTGCTCACCCCCGATCCATTCACTCAGGTGGATATGACCTTTTGAACAAATTGGGTCCCTTGATTAATTTTGTCGACACTCTTTAAGATTATTATTATACCATACAAATAAATGATCATTTATTCTCTTGAAATCCCACTTGTTCCTTTTCTTTTGTATGAATATGAGAGTAAAGTTATATACTAATTAAAATTATGTTGTCTAATAGAATTATTCACATAAATAGAACACTAGATTTATTACCGACTCAAATGTACTCCAATTTCGCTTGCGTCCAAAGGATGAGGATGCCAAATTCAGAATTCTTATAGTCATAGCTTGCAAATGGGGTGTATCGATCCCATAAAGAGTCCACCAATTAGTTGTCCAAGTATATGAAGTCAAAAAAACCTATATAAGATTTGTAATAATGCTTTTTAACAATACTAGAGATATTGCATGAGCCATAATGTTCATCATTCGTTAATTGTAGCCTCATTGCTAATGGCTTGCCAAACATTCCTTGAGCCAAACGATATGCATGCAACTCCTTCCTGATGACGATGTCCTGAATATTCGAATCTAGATAGAACTTTTTCATGCACTGCACAAAGACCAACTTCATGAAGAGATTGGTATTAAACATGTTGATGCCTTATAAAAGTAGTAGGGGTTCAAGAAATATGCTGTGATGGGCAATGGTTATTGTTGATACAGTTATCTTTCTTTTGTCAATATATATTTCTCCAGTTTTCTAGCCTTCTTTATGTAATTTCTTCCTAGAGCTTTTCTCCTATATAAGAGAGCTCTAAGGCTACATGGAATAATACTTTTCATTCTCGACATCAACATGGCATCAGAGCGACGGTCCTAGCCAGAGCTTGTGCCCTAAAACACTAACCCCACTGCAAGCCTCCTCCACGCATGCGTCAGCACCTCTGCGCCTCCACGTACAACGCGGCAGCCGTCCTCTGCACGCGCTCTCTGCACCCTTCTGCGCAAACGCGCCTCCTGCGCCCTCCTGTGCACATCGATCTCTCACACACACTTCTTCAGCGATTGCATGCTGCACACGCATTCTGCGCAGCGATCGCGTATCCCCTTGTACAACGATTGCCCTCCTGTGCGCAACGATCTCCAGTGCACACGCATCTCCAATGCAGTGACTGCACACGTTCTGCGTAGTGACACACATCTCCAGTGCAACAACTGTGCAACGCCCGCACGTCTTCTGCACAACACATGCGCATCTCCTACGCACGAGCCTCCTCTGCTCGTGGCCTCCTTGTGCTGCTGATTTTGTGATCCAAAGGAGTTACCAAAGAATGGAAGTGATTGTGGTATGAGTCTATACCCGCAATCATCTTCTCATATGTTTGATACCAAAGCATATGGCCCTTTGAGGCCTTCTCCTGTGGTTTCATCCCACTCCTTAGGGAGTAGGGTTCCACGTAAAAATCATGGTGTTCCATGTTTCATATTTCTGTTCTTATGCTCTATTTATCATTTTTGCTTCCACATTCCTATTTTCTAACATGGTATCAGAGCGGGTTTCGTTCTCGAGAATTTATTCTTGAAGATTTATTTTATATCCTGTTCGAGATTCGATTAGCAGAGTAGATTTATTCTTTGATCATTCACTCTTGAAGATTATTTTTTCATCGTTCTGAAGATCGTCGATATTGATGCCGTCAAAAGTAACTAGGGTTTCGTTGTGAGCCCCTAGATATGATTTCCTACTTCCAGTTCTCCGCCATCTCCCTCCTCCGGTGCTCGAGCATCGCGGCTCTTGCACCACTCTCTTTCCAGCAAGCCGCTGACACATCCACTTCAGGAGAGACCTCCACCATCAGACAACGATGAGGCTCTGCCCAAGCGGCAACACTTCAAACTCCGTACTCTTCAGCCCACTCGCCGCTTTTGAGGTGGTGCTCCATCTCCGATCAGCTATCCATGTGCGCAACATGGGGGCTCCGTTCGCCCAAACTCTTGGTGAAGCTCCAGGGGTAAAGGCAGTAATCTCCCTCCTCCAGTCGAAGATCTCCAACCGCAGGAGGCTCAGCTCCCCCAGCGGCGGCTCCTCGCAGCTTTCAGCACAACCCGCGCATCTCCAGGCGACAGGCATCCCCTCGTGTGCGTCTCCAATGCTCTTCTCCAGCCGGCATCGTCCCTTGCCACACAGGCGGACCTCCAGGCAGCAGCTCCAGCCATGCACCCTCCGCGCGATGTCCATCCTGGCGGTCGGTGGAGCACCTTCGACCCCTTTCCTCATTGCGCCGCCCTTCCAGTCGGCAGCATCCCCGTCGCACCTCCCCCAGATGGCGCACCTCTAACGACCTCCTTGCTCCAGAAGAACTCCTTCAGCAGCGGTATCGGGCGATGGAAATGGGTTCCCCGTATGGGAACCCTAAATAGATGGCGGCAACGGGAGTAAGGGTTTCCCATCGTCGGGAACCCTAATTAGGGTAGGAGTTGTTTTAAAAGAAAAAAAATGAGAGAGGAGGTTGGGCGGATTCCAAAAAAAGAGAGAAAAAAGGAAAGGGAAATCTGCTGCATGATTGGGCCAAAGATGGCCTGCTACTGTTAAAAAAAAGGTGCGATGTTTTTGGGCCTAGATGTGGGCCGTGTAAAAAAAAGGAAGATAAAAAAATGAAAAAAAGAAAGAAAGAGAGGAGGCTGCAGTTTTGATCCTTTGGGCCACAAAAAAGGGAATAGGTAAAAAAAGGTGCGTACAAAGAAAAGCCGTACGTATATTAAAAAAATATATGAGAAGGGAAAGTCGTAAAAAATGATAAAAAAATGATTGATTGATTGATTGAAAAAGCAGAGAAAAAAATATTAGAGAAAAAAATATTAGCTAAGTGATGTTTTGTCCCCATTACCTTGTCTTCTCCCAACTTGGTCAACAATTGTCAATTCAACCGGTATGTGAGAAAGGGGGAGTATGGTGTAGAGTCACAGGTCTGTTGCAGATTCAGATATCAGATTCCAGACCAGCCGGATTGTTCAGATTGTACAGTTGATATTCAGACTCGACAGTCAATTGGTTCCGAGTCTTCAGTTTCAGACACGTAGATGTATGCGGTCTTCTTTCAGATGTGCACATGTTTGCCATCTTTGTCGTGGTCTCCATTTTTTTCTGGTCGACCAAAGTTTTCATGTGAGCCATAGGGACTCCAGAGTAGAGGACCATTCCCTATACCATATGGGCAAGGGTTTTCATGTGGTATCATAGGGACTCAGAGTAGAGTACCATTCTCTGAGCCAGATGGGAGAGACCCAGAGTACGACGACGAGGAGACTCCAGGCGCAGTTTTAGATTCGATGATCAGATTCTGAGTCTTCAGTAGACTCACACTCCATCCCGTTCGTCCTCCTCACTTGCACGCATGACAAGCAACGTCCTCAATAGCAACCGACAATTGTACGCATTGAGTTGATATTGTCTGTAGCGTCTTGTAGCGTGAGTTGAGTTTCTTTCTATTTGTTCAAGCTGAGCATTGCATGCTCCAACTTGAGGGGGAGCGTTGGAGTGTTGTTTATACGCGTCACTTATGAGAGAGATGTGTAAATGAATCTCTCCAGGATTCATTTACCCATCCAGAGTTTAGTCCCCTATCTCCTAGTATGGAGATGTGGAGATTCAGTGGGGGCTATGTATAGATCCTCACACCCCTTGTATTCAGATGAGAAAAGCAATGAAGCATATGGCCCTTTGAGGCCTTCTCCCGTGGTTTCATCCCGCTCCTTAGGGAGTAAGGTTCCACGTAAAAATCATGGTGTTCCATGTTTCATATTTCTGTTATTATGCTCTGTTTATCATTTTCTCTTCCGCATTCCTATTTTCTAACAGTCCGTGCAGACACTGTTAGAAAATAAAAAGCGTAAGCGAAATTGATAAACAGAGCATAAGAATAGAAAGATAAAACATAGAACACAAAATTTTTTACGTGGAACCCTATTCTCTAAGGAGTGGGATGAAACCATGGGAAAAATCCTCAAAGGATCGAATATTGCATTTCTTTTTCTCAATGGATACAGGAGGTCTGGGCTCTTTATATAGCCTCCACAGAGCCTCCAAGTCGCACCACTGGTAGATGTGGGACTAAACACTGGGATGGGTAAATGGATCCTGGAGATATCCATTTACCCATCTACAACATAAGAGGCGCACAACTAAATACTCCAACAGTCCCCCTCAAGCTGGAGCATGCAATGCTCAACTTGGACAAACAGAAAGAGACTCGACTAAATGGGCTGGAGTCTGCTATCGAGGACGTTGCTTCTCATGACATGCATGTGAGGAGGACGAACGGGCTGGAGTGTGAGTCAACTGAATCTCCTCGTCGGAGAACTGGGTCTCTCCCATCAGGCACATAGAATGGTACTCTACTCTGGAGTCCCTATGATACCACATGAAAACCCTGCCAACATGGCATAGGGAATGGTCCTCTACTATGGAGTCCATATGGCTCACATGAAAACTTTGGCCGACAAAACAAGAAAAGATGGGGACCACTACAAAAGATGGCAAACACGTGCTTATCTGGAAAGACCTCATACATGTGCGTGTCTGAAACTAAAGACTCGGAACCAATTGTCGTGTCTGAACCTGCGCATCAAACTGTGAACTCGGAATCTGAACGTCGAGTCTGAAACTACGCATAGAGAATCTTCATCTGCAGAACTGTAGAGTCTGAACAACTAGCTGGTCTGGGATATCACATCTGAATCTGTAACAGACCTGTGACTCTACACAATATCCCCTTTTTCCCATACTGGTCAGAAAATCAACCTCAACCAAGTTAGGAGAAGACAATAAACTGGGGGTATAAAACACCAATAAGCTGTATCACAATTTTTCTTCGGCTCTTCAAATCATTCAACAATTTTTTTCATTTTTAAGCTGTTCAATCCTTTTTTTCTTTTCTTTTGGCTTTCTCTCCTTTTTTTGCAAATATTTTGCGTACGGCTTTTTATTATATGCGCCTTTTTTTCAATTTTTTTCTTTTTCACTTTTTTGAACTTGAATCTCGACCGAAATAGGGGCCCAATCTCTCTCACTCTCGTTTTTTTATTTTAATGTAACTCACGACCCATACACTTGGGCCCATAGATATACTCTCCGCCTCTCCTTTTTTCTTCTAAACACATGGCCTAACTGGTTAATCGACAACCGATTTTTTTAAATTTAAACGAATAGGGGCTCGCACAGTTTAGGGTTCCCATTTGGAACCCCACTTATGAATGCCCCCCCTGATGGGGGTCTTCTTTGTTTTGCCGCCACCACCCAAGATGGGGCTGCGTAAGGCGCAACTCAGAGGGCCTGATGGAGGAGGTGTCGTGCTGGATCTGCGGCTTTGAGAAAGGAGCTTTGCCTGCGATCTGGATACTGGAGGCACCGAAGGAACATGGATCTCGAGGTCGCCCAATGCCTGGAACAACATCGCCGAGGTTGAAGGGGGGTTCACGGGGGTGGGGGAGGGGGGTTCCTCCTTTGGTGTCGAAGTATCCCCCTGGAGCGTGTCGCCTTGTTTCGCCCTCGTCCGAGTTTTGCCACTGGCAGCGCGAGTCACGTGCTTGGGAATCACACGAGAAGAGGAAGTCGAGCTCCGCCTGGAGCTTATGATATCAGGGGCTTGAGGATCACGGAGTTGCCGCCCTCGAGGGCTCGCTATGTATGGCTGGAGGATGAAGGCCCCTTCCGCCTGGATGTTGGCTCGTGAAAGGAGGAGAGCCGATCTAGGGTTTACCATCGAGAAACCGGCAAGAGGATGATGTGCGGCTAAGGCTGCTGGGCAGTGCCTGGCTCTTCGTGCACCGCCTGCGATGGAGAAAGTGGCCTTTGTCACCTGGTGATGAACATGATGGTGACTAGGGTTGATCAATCATGAACACGAACAATCAAATCTTGATCAAATCGTTAGAATTTCAACAGACACCCTAGATCTCGCATAAAACTTGAACAAATCTCAAATAAATGACAGAAAATCGAATTTTGAACAATAAATCTTCAAGAACAAATCCTCGAGAATCAAACTTGTTCTGATACCATGTTAGAAAATAGGAAGCGGAAGCGAAATTGAGAAATAGAGAATAAGAACAGAAAGATAAAACATAGAACACAAGATTTTTTACGTGGAACACTGCTCCCTAAGGAGCGGGATGAAACCACGGGAGAAGTCCTCAAAGGGGCAGATATTGCATTCCTTTTTCTCAATGGATACATGAGGTCTAGGGCTCCTTATATAGCCTCCACAGAGCCTCCAAGTCCCACCACTGGTAGATGTGGGACTAAATACTGGGATGGGGTAAATGGATCTTGAAGGTATACATTTACCCATACAACATAAGAGGCGCACAACTAAATACTCCAACAAACACTATTCTTATGGTGTGCAACCCCAGTCTTAGAGATCGTTGTCATCATGTCAGACAACAAAGCAGAGATTCCATCCCTGGGTGCCTTCAAAGGTCCAACACCCATTTTAAAGATGGATGGAACGAATTATGAACTGTGGTCCATGCAATTCATGAGTCTTATGCAATGTAATGGCAAGAAGCATATCCTCACACAGGACCCTGTTGACAAGACTGGGGTTAACGCCTCATGGGAGGCAGATGATGCTTATGCACTTGTATGGCTTTCTGGAACAATTTCAATGGAAATAGACAATGACATGTTGAGGCAGCCCACAACGAAGGCTATGTGGGACATTCTTGCCGCTACTTACTCTCCAGCAAAGAATGAGTCTAAGATTCTGCAACTTCAGCATGACATCTTCACGTCGAAGCAGAATGGTCGTCCTCTCCATACACTTCTTTAAGAGGTATGTTTGAGAGGTTACATAGTTACATTCCCTTGACTGCCACACCAGAACAACTCAAGGCATATAGGGATTCAGTGATGACACGCGTTTTCCTAGCGGCTCTGGACCCGGAGTATGATGCAAGTAGAGCACATATTCTTACTGACACCACAATACCTCCTATGGAGGAGGCATATCGCAGGTTGAGTAGGCTTTCCATATCGTCTGGGAGTACTTAGATATCTCAGACATCCTCGGCCATGGCGGCAACGCACGGTAGAGGAGGTCCTGCATAGTTTCGTGGTCGTGACTGCCATTGTAGGGGAGGGGGTAGTCGGCCCCCTTGTACTTATTGTCGTAGACTTGGTCATTCTGAGGAAACATGTTATTCCAAGCAAGGGTTCCCAGCTTCAGCACGAGTCGCAGAATAGATTCAACAGTCAAGCAATTCCTCCCCTGTATCAGATCAGAGATTTGATGAGTTAGCGGCAAGAATCAGGGAGATTATGCCTACTCCTGGGTCAACAAGCTCTCCTCTAAAATCCTCAGAGGTAGCGGCCTCTGCATCAACATCTACATCAGGTATATCATATGCCTAAACCAGTTGTTACAGGGCAGATTTGTCAGAATGGATCATGGATTCAGGTGCATCCCATCACCTCTGTAGTGGCAGAAATCGGTTTAGTGCTTTCAGTCCAACTCAGCCTGGATGATCTGTTGTGATAGCAGATGGGACACATTCTCCCATCACTGGTCAGAGGGAGGTGCAGTTAATTCCTGCAATGAGACTTCAGATGTTCTTTATACTCCAAAATTTTCAATGAATTTACTGTTTATTAGTCAAATCACCAAGGATTTACACTGTCGTGCTAATTTTTGATCCGTCTGCTCTTGTGTTTCAGGATATTCTAACGGGCAGGGTAATTGGATCTAGCCGTGAGCAAGGAGGTCTCTACAGATTGGTACAGTCTCCCTATGCTAGTGCCTCTTCTCTATGCACTGGTTCTGCGTCCCCCTATATGTGGCATCTTCGCTTTGGTCATCTTTCGCTGAAAAAGCCGAGTCATGTTCTTCCACATATTTCTCCTCGCTCTACTTTTCAGTGCGAGGCCTGCCATCTTGGGAAGCATCATCGGTCCACGTTCCAGAGTCATCAAGGTAGTCATAGTCTGTTTGAGTTAATTCATTTTGATATTTGGGGTCATAGTCATGTCCCAGATCATCAGGGGCATATATTTTATCTTGTTGCTATTTGATGAGTTTTTAAGATTGTCGAGGGTCTTCTTCTTAAAAATAAGTCTGATGTTGGTCCTGTTATTCAATCCTTTATTAATGAAATAAGGAACCTTTTTTCTGCAAAAATCAAGTTTATACGGTCTGACAATGCCTTGGAATTTTGTAGTACTCAACTTGCCCAATTTCTTTCATCCCATGGTACTGTGCATCAGACTTCTTGTGCGTATACTTCAGAATAAATTGGTGTGGCTGAACAAAAACATCGTCAGCTTCTAGATGTCACTAGGACTCTTTTGATCCAGAGCCGTACTCCTCATTCATACTGGAGGGATGCGGTTCTGACTGCTTGTTACCTGATAAATCACATGCCCTCTTCGGTTCTGGGGAAAAAGATCACGTTCTTGATTGCGTTTCCCGAGACAGATCTCTTCTCCCTCACGCCTCATGTCTTTAGTTTAGTGGCCTTTGTTCATTAGATGTCTTCTGGTCTTGACAAACTCTCTCCTAGAGCTGTCAAATGTGTGTTTCTTGGGTACTCCAAGACCCAAAAGTGATATCGTTGCTTCGATCCTATTCGATGAAGGTATTATGTTAGTGCAGGTGTCACCTTTTTTGAGTCTATTATGTATTTCTCACCTACATGTGACAAGCTCGTTCCTTCAGAGGATGGGGAAGAGGTTTATGTGCCTCTAACTCTGATCTCCATTACACCATCATCGCCACAACCATCACCACCACCACTACCTCCTCCTTCTCCACCACCACCACCACCTCCTCCTCCTCCACCACTACCATCCCCACCACCGCCTACTTTCTTTTCCCCGATGTACCAACGTCGACCTCGTGTTCATGTGCCTCCTCCATCATCCAGCACGCCTAAGGTATGTCCTGAGCATTTGAGTTCTACTAATGGCTGTGGAGATTTGCATGTACAACTTGAGGTGTAGGAGGTCCAGGATGCTACATCATCTGCGGGCACTGAGGATTTGGATGTGCCTATTGCTCTACGGAGGCAGAGGCGTGCATGTACTATGCATCCTCTTGCTTCCCATGTGTCATTGGATCATCTTTCAGAGGACTTTCAGAGGTTTGTGATGGGATTGTCTGTTGTAGAGATACCACGTTCCTATCAGGAAACGCTGAAAAGTAGTCAGTGGCGTCTAGTGATAGAAGAGGAGATGACAGATTTATAGTCTCGAGGTACGCAGAGTGTTGTGCAGGCTCCTCCAGGTGCGTCTGTTATAGGCAGCAAGTGGGTGTTTACTGTGAAACACCAAGCTGATGGGATTGTGAACATATATAAGGCCAAATTGGTTGCTCGTGGGTTCACTCAGACGTATGGGGTGGACTATCAGGATGCATTTTCTCCTGTTGCGCATCACTCCACATTGTGGATTCTCATTGCAGTTGATGTGGTACGTGACTGGCCACTTTTTTAGTTTAGATGTCAAGAATGCATTCTTGTATGAAGATCTATAGGAGGAAGTCTACATGCAGCAACCACCAAGGTTTGCTGCTGAGGGGGAGTCCAGTAAGGTGTGCCGACTTCACAAGGCCATATATGGCCATAAGCAGAGTCCAAGGGCTTGGTTTCAGAAACTCTCAAAGCTGATTGAACTTAATGGTTTTGTCAGATCTGCTGCAGATCATTCTCTTTTTGTTAAGAGAACTCCGAGAGGTACAGTTGTTATTCTGGTTTATGTTGATGATATCGTTGTTATTGGCAGTGATGAACATGGTATTCAGACAGCTAAGGATTTCCTTGGAAGACAGTTTGTAACCAAGGATCTTGGCAAGCTACGCTACTTCCTGGGCTTGGAGTTTGCACGCAATCAACATGGTATGGTTATGATGCAAAGGAAGTATGTTACTGACCTCCTGGCTGAGAAAAGCATGACAGGATGCAGACTTGCCACTACACCAATGGATCCCAATGCTACACTCTACGATGATGACTCTGAGGAGGTAGACGAGAGATGGTACAGAGAGCTCGTGGGAAAGTTATTGTATGTTACTATTACCAGGCCTAACATATCATTTGTTGTGAGCAGAGTTAGCTAGTTTATGGAGAACCGAGACAGGTTTATATTGATGCATTTTGCATGATCTTGAGATATTTGAAATCTTCTCCATGTGCAGGTTTATTGTTCAGAAGAGATGTGTCGCTCTCAATCACGGGATGTGTAGATGCGGATTATGCCGGGTGTCCCAAGGACAGGAAGTCCACTTCAGGCTTGACTGTGTTCGTTGATAGCTCACTTGTTTCATGGAAGAGTAACATACAATTGTTGTTCGATCTAGTGCTGGATCAGAATATTGGGCTATGACCCAAGGGAGCACGGAAATGATGTGGGTCAAGTACGTCCTGACTGACCTTGCTATTGAGGTGCCTCTTCCAATGCACCTCAAATGTGATAATCAAGCAGCTTTGTTCATAGCTGATAATCCAACCTTCTATGAGAGAACAAAGCACATCGAAGTAGATTGTCATTATACTCGTGATTTGATCCAGAAGGGTTTATTTCCACTTCTCATGTTACTTCATGCGATCAGATTGCAGATATGTTCACTAAGGCTCTTGCAAGAGGCCCTTTTCACCGTTGTTGTTCCAAGCTGAGCATGATAGATATATATGCTCCAACTTGAGGGGGAGTGTTGAGGGAAGGCCGTATCCCGATATATCGGCGATATATCGCCGATATATCGATATCGACATGGGACCTATATCGAAATCGATATATCGATATATCCAATTTCAGGCATTTTCTTCAGAAAAATTCCAAGATATAGCGATATATCGGCGATATATCGCCGATATATCGGCGATATATCGATATCGACACGATATCGAAACGATATCGATATCGATATGTCCTTCAACAATAATTTATCTTTCTTTTGCCTTTATTTATATTTCTCTAGTTTTCCAACCTTCTTTATGTAATTTCTCCCTAGAGCTTTTCTCCTATATAAGAGAGCTCTAGGGCTACATGGAAATTTGGAATAATACTTTTCAATCTCGACTTCAACCGTTATCAACTATCCCTTTTATTTTGGACACAATGGGATCGATGAAGTACTTATAAGAAGACTCTACACCAATGAACGATGCCATTATCGCTTGTTAGCCTCTTCTAGGCCACCATATACAAAGCCCATGGATAGCTTGCAATCTGCATCAACCACTCGTAGGAAGCGAAGCAATGGTGTGAACACATTAATTGCACCCGTAACTTGGTTTTAAAATGCAGGGCTAAGGACTATTGAAGATTCCCCCTGACCTTTTCTCATCCTCGTCCATTTCGAACCTGTCCATTCATCTAATAAGAAAATCAATCTCAATTTATATTTTTTTCAAGATACTATCCAAGATAAGCTTAAATCCATGTTGAAAAAGATCCGATCTGTTTTGAAACAAATTCCTAAATAGTGTTCTTAAAAAGAACACTATTTATGAATTTGTATCTCTTGCGCTGGCTATCGGCTACAGAATCTAAGTGATTTGCACGTATTTCAAGGTGTTTCAAATTCGTAATTAACTCTTTAATTACGTTAAGATTCGCAGTCCCAGAAACAGTGGATATATGATCGCTAATTTGACCATAACTTGAGCAAACAGATTCAAAATCACACAAACTCAAATCTCATAGTTTCCTTATTTAATGAGGAACAAAATCCAAGTTTTATTTTCGTGTTTAAATAATTTAAACAGGGCCGAAAATAATCATAAAACAGAGATGCATAAATGAAATGCGAGAAAATTTTCGCAAACCCTAACGAACCCAAGTCTTCCTAGGTTTATGGATCGCATCCAAAATCTCCGACCTAAGGCTCTGATACCACTTGAAGGATATAGGGAGATTCTTAAGCACATCACGAAAGCGTGAGGATCGCATCGTATGCGATCGGGAGCGACTAGTCGCACTAGTTGCTCGATGCAGCGGAAATTAAAAAAAAATCATGCGATGAAACCATATGATCCAAGAACACTTCTTGGATCGTTTCATTTAAACCACAAACAAGTATTAGGGTTACCTCTTGAAGCGTGGTTGCGATCAAGTCTCTAAACGAAGGGACCTCCTGTCTAAAGTCCGATTCGACGGAGGAGACGTTTGCGAGCGCGTGGATGAGACGTATGCTTCTCGCAATCCATGTTGATGATCCAAACGGCGAATCTCCTGATCTCGACACACGAGATCCAACGTCTTCTTCACGAGCGAGGTGCACCGAAGGAGACGGAGATCCACGAGCAAACAGTCGGGCAGCATAACGACGATGCTGTGGTGATGGAGAATCTCTCTAGGGCATCCATGGTAGACGACCACATGAGAGAGAGAGAGAGGGCGTGCAGAGAGAAAGAGAGAGAGAGACTTATGTTCTCATTAGCATGTGAAGAGCAAGGGGTGCCCTTCTATTTATAATATTTTGGGATCCATGGATCTCAATCCATGGGCAACACAAATCCAATGGCTCTCATTGATTTGTGTTTCTTTTAATGGGGCTAAGATTTGTGTTGCTAAAAAAAACCACAAACAATTAATTTAATTTGGATTAAATATATATTGATAAATCAATATAAATTAATTCCAAAATTAAATCAATCTCATATGGAGATCTAGTAGTAGAGATTACATTAATCCAAGATTATAGGTGGACCCTTTCCTTATAGGAGTTGGTGGCCGTCTACCATATCTTATGGATTGTAATCTCATGCAATCTCATGAGATTACATTACTCCTTGAAAATCTCCAAGATTTACAACAACACTTGTTGTAAATTATTCAACAAAAAAATAATTCATAATTATTTTGTGAATATTGCAATCTTACCATTAGAAAATTGTGAATCACATTCACAACCCAAAATAAAATGTAAATTACATTTTCAATTAATTGTTCAATATGAATCCAATTCTCATCAACATTTAATTAACAAATGTAAATTACAAATAGCTCTCTCTTATATATTATAAATCACATTTATAATATATATGATTAATATGGATAGTGCTATCCACATTATTCAATATCCATGATAATTAAATTACATTTAATCATCTTGGATCTCTATTCTCATGTTCCCAAATAATATGAATCACATTCACATTATTTACATCTTTGATAATCAAATCACATTTAATTATCTTAGATAAATCTCTTTATAATATGAATCAAATTCATATTATTCATGACAATTAAATCACATTTAATTATCCATTTTCTCAATGCTCGGATACATACATCAACAATGAAATTATCATGAACTCTTTCAAGGATAATGCGCTTTCTCCGCAGATACTTGGAGATAAGGACAGGGCAATTATATTGTTCCACGTAGTGACTTGGATATTGAAATCACATCTCAAATCCAGATCTCGGGCCTCCAATAGATGCTTGATTAAATCAAGACCGTAAATCTAATCTTCTCATTGCATCTGAATCACATTCATATCAATGTCCAATATTTGGACCAAGATCATATTACTTCTCTACTGAGAGGAGTCACTAAAATCCAGACCCGTTTCATCACCCCCTAGGAATTGAAGAGTCATGGTTATACAATTGTTTATGATCACATCACCCTTAGGTATTCCAAACACCTGTACATCCTGCATACTGGAAGACCCAGAATAAACCCGAAGTATAAGATCAATTTTATACTGTCTACTTCAGAGTTTTATCATCAAGTTTCTCATTCGATCATTGGGAGTCGGTATCGATCATATTCTTTCCAAAAAGCATATATCATACCCATGTGTTGATCATATACTTTCCAAAAATATATATCAAACCTACAAATTCAGTCAAGCTTCCAAAGCGAGACGACCGTACACGGAATTTGATTCTTCCCAATATCTCATGAGTAAGTTCATGTCTTCCGGTTCAATAATGAAAATGTATGATCCCTTTGAGAGATCGAATTACTCATATGCCCTTGTAAGCACACCAGCGCGCCGGTGTATAGACCTTCATTAGGTCATCAACCTAGCGCCGGTGTATAGACCTTGATTAGGTCATCAACCTATTGGTCTGCCAAATATACATACTCAGACATATAGTAACACATCTATCTCCGATCAGAGGATGTGTGCCTATATCATGACAGCATATGTCATAGGACTTTGGTTATCTCGATCTCGTTAAGTCAACTCTTTGACCTAACTAATCCGACATCTCCGAATCTCTATTCCCATGCAATGGACCTGCATTAAGAGATCGGTCAGATATCAGCCTAAATAAGAAAGGATTGTCATCTCCTACTCAGGCTGGAGATCATCTCTCAACAATCATTTGACGGTGCTTGATGAGTCCTCAATCTAACTCTTTAGATGTTCATCCAAGCACCAGCCTCTATGATTCAATATTTGAATCAACAGCTGTATGATCATCAAGATGGCCATGGTACATAACCCTAATTGTACTAAGGGACCTATTATGCAAATTATCTATTCTTAATTTTAGATCAGGGAATGATATTCGCAATAACATTTATTGCATAATGGCTCGCCGTGGGCTCGCATGTCCAACAGCAACCACATTATAGTCATTGGCATGATGTTCTCCAAATCTTGTGCTACTTGAAGAATCACTAGGATGAGGCATCTTCTATGGGGTCAATGACTACACTAATATAGTTATGTATGCTGATGCAGATTATTCTTGCTCACTTGAGGATCGTCGCTCCAATACAGGATATGCTATGATGGTTGGAGAAAAACCTGTTATTTGGTGAAGCAAGAAGCATGCTATAGTCTCCAGATCAAGTGCAGACGCATAATACAGGGTGACGGCCTAGGCCATCTGTGAGATTACTTGCTTACTCTCTTTTCTATAGGAACTTGGTATTGTTGTCACCATCCATGTCCCTCTATATTGTGACAATAAATCTCCTACATACATTGCTATGAACCTTGTGTTCCATGAGCGGACCAAGCCCATAGAGATTGACTTCCACTTTGTTCGTAATGGGGTACGAGGAGGAAAGATTACTACTCCACACATCTCGACCAAGTTTCAGCTTGCAGATGTTTTAACAAAGGCTCTACGAAATAAGCAACTCTTGTGAGCAATTTCCACGTTGGGCATAACCGATAGATATGCTCCAACTCGAGGGGGAGTGTTAAAGATGACTTTATGTTTTATTTTATTTAGTTGTAGCCTTTCGGGGCTCTTATGTATATTCCAAGTTATGAGTGCTCTAGGGTTTCATCCTATGTAAAAAACCCTAGACCTCTTGAATAAATTATCTCATTGCATTATCTTCTTCTTCGCATTATTAATATTATATTCCTGAGAAAAATGACAACAAATATTCCCATGAAAGAGGATTGTTGATATAATATTCTCATGACAACAATTTCTAAAAAAAATGTAACTGGGAAATGATGATGACGACAAGTACTACATATTTTAGCACAATGAACTTCTCAAAATGATAGAGCATCATCTTTTCCATTCTCTAATTTAGAGGATCATCCTTTATCTTCTCACAAAAGAGGATATTCTATTATATTCCTACAATCTAAATCTTACCAAAACCCCAAAACCACTTCCTTAAAAAAATCTATCTTTTAATATTTCATCAACCAAGTCATCAAACATGTAAACATCAAAAGAACACCTACACCTTGAAAAATAGCATTTCTAATGTATATATCTCCAACAAGTAGACAATTTCTTCATATAAAAAACACATAGAAATTAAAAGACAACATATCCCATTCGTATTGCTATTACTACACTTACCAACTGTGTTGGAGTATGCATCAATTTTTCAAAATATTTTTTTGAAAAACACGACTGCCTCTTTCTCATCCCTTGAAAAAACAGACTGGCCTACAATTGGGCTCTCAACATTTCCCCCTTCTTTTTTTAATAAACCACCGACCCACTTGGGGCTTTTTATTTAGGGTTCCCACAGGAACCCATCAAAAGAAGGACTGGAGCCTAGAAGACATTCATATGACTCTCCTGGATTGGATTCTCCGTCTGGGATAGGGGCGGTGGGTACGGGAAGCACACAAGTATGGGAGAGGCGCTGCCGCCAGGGTCTCGTGAAGGTGGAGGCTCGCCTCATGCAGTTCGATGGGGCTCCGCCTCTTGTAGGAGTTAAGGTGGCTGGAGCCGCCGGGGGTTGAAGAAAGCGGCACTGTTATGCCGCCGTATGCAGCTGGAGGTGGTTCGTCGCATGCGTTGGAAGGTGCTCGTGTGCCGCTAGGGTTCCCAGTTGGGACCCATCTACTTCCGCCACCTAGAGCTGTAGGGACTTGTGGTCGGTGCCGCCAAGGAGCCATTATGTTTTTGCTGTGATGTGGATGGAGAGAGCGAAGTATCCAGCCGGGTGCGATGGAGAAGGGCGGCTCTGCCATGGTGCTCCACCACGGAGCTCCGCCTGGAAGGGCATTGTTGCTTGGAGCAAAAAATAGGGCATAAGAAACCCTAAATTTTCTTAATTATTAACATTGTAGATCTTCAAAACTAGAACTTTTTTGCATACAAAATAATAATCTTCAGAATAATCTTCAAGAATAAGAAGAATAAATACCCGACCAAATCGTGAAATAGAGTTTCAATAGAAAACCCTATATCTTAATCTCGAATCTCGAACATAAATAAAGAACGTAAACTCCTCAAGAATCGAAACCACTCTGATACCATGTTATAAAATAAAGAGTGCAGAAGTGTATCCGAGAAAAAGAATAAAGAAATGAAGAACACACGGATTTTTAACGTGGAACCCTACTCCATAAGGAGCTGGATGAAATCATGGGGAGAAGGCCTCAAAGGGCCATATGTTGCATTGCACTTTGTCATTGGATACAGGAGGTCGGGGTCTTCTTATATAGCCTCCACAGACCCTCCAGTCCCACCACTGGTAAATGTGGGACTAAACTCTGGATGTGGTAAATGGATCTTGGAGAGATCCATTTACTCATCGACAACATAAGTGATGCATACTCCAACAAACTGAAAACAAGAAAAAAGATATACCTTTGGTATTCGGCCAACACAACACAACAAGGCTCGAAACATGGCATAACACAAGCTCAAGGTGGCATGACAAGCTCGAGACGGGGTATGATGTACAATAGAACTCATGTAGTAGCAAGCTTGGGTGCAACCACTTTAGCACTGCAACAACAAGCTAGAGGAAGTGGTGCAACATAGCAAGCTCGAGGCGACAATGCTATGGTCGAGGCCCTCGAAGGTTGAGGCAACACATCAGCTTGGGAGCATGGTCTTGATTGTATCGAGGGGGGGGGGTAGGGTAGAAATGGGGGAAAGGGGTTTCGGGGGAAGGGGGAATAATCTACCACATAATGGGTAATCAGGTCGGATCCTTTGGTGGGTGAAGGATCTGAATGAAAAATAAGAGAAAGGAATAAGATCTCAATCGATCGAATATTCGACCGAATACCTGAGTATTTATACCGAATAATAGCTTTAGGAGATAGCAGTCGAATATGAATGTTCTATTCAATCACCCCTGAAACTGACAAATCGATCCGAATACCCATTCGGCTAAATATTGCAATATTGTTGATGATCTAGTCTCCCATCTAAGGGAGATTATGGCTCCTGCTAACAGACCCTCTAATGCTCCTTCAAGCTTGTCTGACATCGCTGCCTCAGCCTCTGCTAGTATTTCATGTATAGCATATGCTTTTATTAGTTCTCGTGGTGTAGATATCTTTGAGCGGATCATGGATTCGGGTGCCTCTCATCACCTTTGTGAAAACATAGCTCAGGTCTCTTCCTAAAAATCAGTTCATTCTGGCAGATTAGTTGTTTGCATATCGATGCATTCTCCTGTTACATGACGGGGAGAATCGGTTGACACCGTCTATGCACTTACAGAATGTGCTATACACACCTGATTTTTCCATGAATTTATTATATATTAGTCATGTCACCAAGTAGTTGCATTACCGTGCCATCTATGACCCCTTTACTCTTGTGTTTCAGGATATAGTCACAAACATGGTGATTAGATGTGACATTGAGCAAGATCTCTACAGACCGGTCCATTCACTGTATACTGGTGCTTCTTCCATTCCCAGTTGGTCAGTCTCCCCCTGCATGTGGCATCATAGGTTTGATAATCTTCCTTTGTAAAAGCTGTGTAGAGTGCTCCCACATATTCCGTCTCGATCCACTATTAAGTGCGAGGGTTTCCAGCTTTGCAAGTATCACTGATCTAGTTTTCGTGATCATCAGAGTCATAGTAAAAGTATTGTATTTGAGCAGGCTCATTTTGACATTTAAGGTCTCGGTCGTGTTTTCGACCATTAGGGTACATGTTCCATCTTATAGCGATCGATGATTTTTCTTAACTTTCATGGGTTTTTCTTTTGAAATATAAGTCTAAGGTTGGGTCCATTATCCAATCTTTTATTAATGAAATAAAAAATATTTTTATGCAACTGTTAAGTATGTTTACTCTGATAATGCCTTGGAGTTCTGCAATATACGGATTTCTCAGTTCTTCAAGTCCCTTGACATTATACACCAGATATCTTGTGCATATACTTATTAGTAGAACGATATTGTTGAATGTGAACACCTGCCATCTTCTTGATGCGAACATGATCCTTTTTATTCAGAGTTGTGCTCCCCACTCTTTATGGAGTGATGGCGTTTTCATTGATTGCTATCTGGTGAAGCGGATGGCATTCTCTCTGTTAAGAGAAAATGTTTTTTTCGATTGTGTTTCCCAATAAGGGTATCTTCTCTTTAAAACTTTGTGTCTTTGGCTTAGTTGCTTTTATTAATTGTCTGACTCCTGACCGTGATAAGCTCTTTATTAGAGCTGCCAAATGTGTCTTTGTGGGCTACTACTAGACTCAGAAGTGGTGTCGGTCCTTTGACCCGGTTACACAGAAGTACTACGTGACTGTTGACATTACCTTCTTTGAGTCGATCATGTATTTTTCTCCTGCAGGTGGCAGGATGACCATGTCTAAGGCTGGTGAGGAGGTTTACATCCCTCGTCCTACGTCTCCCTTGGTTCCTCCTCTGACACCACCTTGACCCTTGATTCCTAATACACCATCACCACCTCCAAGACCTCAATTGGTGCCTACAAATACTCATGTGGCTCAATATTTGCCTTACTTTTACATTTGCAAACCTTCGACTAACCCTCTACTCATGTGCCCTCCCCATCATCTAATACGTCCCAGGTAAAATCAGAGCACTTGATTTCTATCGATGGCACTGGTGATTTTTCTGTATCGTGTGTCACTTTACATGTTGAGCATATAACATCTCTTGGTACATATCAATTAGAGAATCGGGATTAGCCTATTGCTCTTCAGAAGTGAAGGCGTAATTGTGCTATGTATTATCTCATTACACATGTTTCTTTGGGGCATCTTTCAACAGATCATGATTTTTGACATGGGTCTCGCAGTTGTGGAGGTCCCATAAATATATCATAAATATATCATGAGACTACGCAAGACAGTCATTGACATCTTGTTATGGAGGAGGAGATGGAAATATTCCAGTCTTGTGGCATATCGAGTTTGGTTACTATATCTACAAGGGCATCCATGGTTGGCAGGAAATGGGTGTTTACAGTAAAGCACCATTCAGATGGCAGTATTGATCGCTACAAGGCTAGGATGGTTGCTCGTGGTTTCACCCAGACTTATGGGGTGTGCTACCATAACATGTTCTTTCCAATGTCATGCTATTCTACCCTTCGTATCTTCCTCTCACTTGCATCTGTACATGGCTAGTATTTGTCTCAACTGGATGTGAAGAATGATTTTCAATATGGTAATTTGTAGGAGGACGTCTATATGCATCAACCACTTCAGTTTGTTGTTGAGGGAGAGTGTTATAAGGTATGCAGACTTCATAAGGCTATATATAGTCTTATGCAGAGTCCCAAAGCATGGTTCCAAAAAATCTCATACTTGATAGATCAACAGAGCTTGTACATAGTATTAGTACGACTAAGGAGTTTCTTGGATAGCAGTTTATCACCAAGGACCTTGGTTAATTACGATACTTCCTAGTGTTTGAGTTTACCAAGAACCAACAAGGTCTTGTAATGATCTAGATGAAATATGTTATAGATATCCATCTAGAGACATGCATGGCGGATTGCAGACCTGCCACCACTCCCATGGACCCCAGCATGAAGTTACATGATAATGATATAGAAGAGGTAAGCAAGAAGCTCGTTGGGAAGCTCCTCTATTTGATCATTACTAGGCCAGACATATCCTTTATTGTGAATAAAGTTAACTAATTTATGGAGCAACCAATAAAGGCACATATGGACGAGGTTCACATGATTCTGAGGTATCTAATTCATGTCCAGGTACCGGATTTCTCTTTAGCAGAGGGAGATCCCTTTGCATACTATGCAGGATGCCACAATAATAGAAAATCTACCTCCATCTTTGTAATGTTCATATGGAGCACTTTAATGTCATGGAAGAGCAAGAAGAAGATTGTGGTTACTAGATCTAGTGCTGAGTCAGAGTACGGAGCCATAGATCAGGGGACCACTGAGCTGATGAGGGTCAAATCCGTTCTAAGTCTGACTGACCAAGCTATTGACGTGCCTCTTCTCATGTATCTCCAATGCGACAACCCGATTGCTTTTTTATGCCAACCATAACTTTCATGAGAGTATTGTTAGAAAATAGGAAGTGGAAGCGATAATGATAAATAGAGCATAATCTAGATAAAGAAATATGGAAGAACAAAGAGATTTTCACGTGGAACCCTATTCCCTAAGGAGCGGGATGAAACCACGGGAGAAGCCCTCAAAGGAGTGGATATTACATTCCTTTTTCTCAATGGATACAGGAGGTCTGGGGCTTCTTATATAGCCTCCACAGAGCCTCCAAGTCCCACCACTGGTAGATGTGGGACTAAACATATGGATGGGGTAAATGGATCCTGGAGGTATCCATTTACCCATCTACAACTCAACCTGCGCATAACCAAATACTCCAACACTCCCCCTCAAGCTGGAGCATGCAATGCTCATCTTGGACAAACAGAAAGAAACTCAACCCACGCTACATGACACTACGGACAATATCAACTCAACGCGCACAACTCTCAGTAGCTGTCGAGGACGTTGCTTCTCATGCCGTGCATGTGAGGAGGACGAACGGGATGGAGTGTGAGTCTGTTGAATCTCCTCGCCGGAGAGCATGTGCTCTGAACTACGCATGTCAGAGTCACTGCAACTGGAAATGAGTCTCCTTGTCGGAGTACTCTGGCCCGCCACGATAATGTGGACAACTGTTCCATCTCTGAAAAGGGCCGAACTGAAAAGGCCGTGGTAGTGCAATCCTCATCGGAGTCCACGGTTGCTGAAGAATGGAGTCTGAAAAGTCTCCTCGTCGGAGAACTGGGTCTCTCCCATTTGGCACAGAGAATGGTACACTACTCTGGAGTACCTATGATATCACATGAAAACCCTTGCCAACATGGCATAGGGAATGGTCCTCTACTCTGGAGTCCCTATGGCTCACATGAAAACTCTAGCCGACAAAACAAGAGATGATGGGGACCACGACAAATGATGGCCTACATATGCTCATTTGAAAAGAAGATCGCAAACATATGCATGTCTGAAACTGACTCGAAATCTGACGTCGGGTCTGACAAAATATCTGTAGAGTCTGAAAAATCGGATGGTCTGGAGAATATCTGTAGAGCTGAAAAATCGGCTGGTCTGGAGAATATCTGACCTCTGAATCTGGAACAAGACATGTGACTCTACACCATACTCCCCCATTCTCCCATACTTGTCGGAGAATCAACATCGACAAACTTGGTAGAAGACAAGATAATACATAAATATGGGGAGAAAATAAGACATCTCAAATGCCGATATATTTTTTCCTTTCCGGCTTCTCAAAAAAATTCCTTTCTTTTCGGCAATTTCAAAAATATTTTGATAGCTGACATTTTTTTTAATAAGCCGTTGACATTTATGGCTTTTCATCATTTTTTTGCGAATATTTTGCGGGCATTTCTTTGTACGCGCCTTCTCTCCTGTTTTTTAACAAACACAAACGAACTTGTGGCCCAAAGCTGAGCCCAAATAAATGCTGCCTCCCCCTTCCTTTTAATCTTGCGGCTTTCTCTCCCTTTTTTTAATGGTACGACCCAAAGGGCCCATACTCAGCCCTCCTTTCTCTATATATATTTTTATACACGCAAGCACCTTCACTCGTTCTCTCTCTTTTTTTATTCCTTTTTTTTCAAAACTATCTCACGGCCCAAAGCTCTCTCGACTGTGGGCTCATTTTTCTTCTTAGTTAGGGTTCCTGCATGGGAACCCTCATCCTCAGCCTACGCCACCCCCGATGGAGCGCAACACCTGTCGTCTGGAGTGCTTCGAGGCTCCGCCTAGATAGGAGCTCGCGCGGGGTTTCTTCAGCGCCTGGAGATGCACGGCATGGAACGGGGCCGCGATGCCAACGCCTGGAGATGCGCGGCATGGAACGGGGCCACGATGGAGGGACATCGACATCTACCTCGGGATGCGGCTTCAGCGTCGCCTAGAGCATTCGCCGCAATTGGAAGGGGTTGGAGATCATGCGCTAGAGGTGCGCCACCTGTGCGACAGAGGAAGGGGCTCGCGCGATCTGGAGCGCGGCTGGGTTCGCCTCGCGCCTAGGCTAGGGGGTGTGCCGCCTCAGATCGGTAGTTGGGTCTTGAGCACTGGCGGCTCTGCCGCAGAGGAATTGCGAAGCCGTGGGGTCGCTGGAGCCGCCAGCGTTGCGCTGGAATGCGAGGATAGCGAGATCGGGGTCCTGTGGTAGCTTGCTGCCGGATCTCTCACGCGTCGCCCTTGCGTTGCACTAATGCGCCTGAATGGGTGGAACCCTTTTTCTTCGGTTGTCAATCTGCACCGTCATTAGGGTTACAAAAAAAACTCTCGTTTTTCTTGAAATCTTCGAAAAGGATATGAACATGACAGAACAAAACTCTATAATTCTTGAATCATAATATGTACAAATCTCCGAACAGGAATATTTTCAAGAACATTGAACCATTACAATCGAACCTTGAAGAAAAATACAGAACATAAAAATCTCGAGAATCGAACCCGCTCTGATACCATGTTAGAAAATAGGAAGCGGAAGCGATAATATTAAACAGAGCATAATTTAGATAAAGAAATATGGAAGAACAAAGAGATTTTTACGTGGAACCCTACTCCCTAAGGAGCGGGATGAAACCACGGGAGAGAAGCCCTCAAAGGGCGGATATTGCATTCCTTTTTTCTCAATGGATACAAGAGGTCTGGGGCTTCTTATATAGCCTCCACAGAGCCTCCAAGTCCCACCACTGGTAGATGTGGGACTAAACATATTGATGGGGTAAATGGATCCTGGAGGTATCCATTGACCCATCTACAACTCAACTTGCGTATAACCAAATACTCCAACAAGTATAAACACATTGAGGTAGATCGTCATTACATATGTGACATGATTTGGAAGAATTTGTCTCTACTCCCCACGTCAAATCAGGGGGAACAGACAACATATGTTTTTACTAAGGCTCTAGCCAGAGAGACATTTCAGAGATGTTCCAAGCTTAGCACGATTGACATCTATGCTCTATCTTGAGGGAGAGTGTTGAGGGATATATTTATCTATCATGTTTTATGTAATTTTCTTTTTCTAATGTCTCTAGTAATTTAGCTACCAAGGTTTTGCCTCTCTATATCAGAGAACCCTAGAGCCTCACTAATGATCAATTCACTACTTACTTTCCACAATTATGTTTCCCTCTAGGGTTTCTCCTCTCTATATAAGAGAGCTTTATGACCCCTTTCATAATGTAATTCATATTTCTCTTTCCACGTTGACTATTTTCATAAATTTCCCTGCATGTTCCATGTAGATCACCAACCGTGGAGATGGACGGGCCAAGAGCATTACCTTTTCTGGGCATCTTGCCAACCATCTAGTGTAAAGTGTCACGTTTGATGCCACATTGAGCTTTTCTTCCCAACCTTTGTGGATGGGTTTTCTTTCCACATCTGGACAAACAACTAGATAGATGATGGATCACTGGCACCCAGTTTTCTGCACCTATTTGCACTAGGGCAGCCGATCGTGAGGCTTTGGTAGAGGACTGCTTGGAGAACGATTCTTAGACACCTTCATTTCTTATAGATTTCTCTGATGAACATATGGAGGATCTCTTCAAGCTCCTTGAATCTATTAATCATCAACAAGATTCAATGGAGGGAAGTGACCATTGGATACAGAGAGATGGAGATTTTTTTGTGAGGTGTGCTTACAAATCCGTAGATAAACCATCCACCCAGATAGCTGAATGAATGGTTTGAGTTTGTTAATTTATTTGGCAATTAAAGGACCAACTCACATCAAGGTTTTCCTGTGGCTGATGCGTTGGGAACGAATCATGATGAGAGACCACTGGGCTAGATTTTTCATGGGAAGAGCAGACATACGTCCAATCTGTGATGGAGTTGTGGAGGCCATAAATCATATTTTCTTTTCCTACGAGAAGATTAAACCTGTTTGGTAGGATCTTGTCATTAGATGGATTAATTCAAATGGCAGTGATAGTTTCTAGGACTCATTATACAGTGTTAGCCATCACAACTCAAATGAAATACTTCTCCCATTGACGACAATATGGGCAATATGGTTAGCAAGAAATGGAGTGATTGCATCAAATCGTTTCAATGTTGAAAATATTATTTTCCACGTTAGGACTCTTCTCCAATCATGGCTCCAGTAAGGTAATACTTGTATTTTTCGATAACGTAATATACTTGGGATGGACACCATAGTGTATTTCCCTTCTTTGGCCTAAAAAAAGGAATAAAACACAATGCGCATGGAAAAAAGTGATATTTATAGGATGCCTCTCAGTTAACATTTAAAGGAAATTCAAGAATTAATTGGTGATAACATCATAACACCTCAAATTTTTTTCTACAAAAGAGTGCCGTAATTCTACCAGTTTTACTCCATGGTAAGTAAATGTGAGCATATGTTTATTAAAATAAACAATGTAATAACAGTAAAGTTCAAAGTTTTTAGTTTCAGAACTGGCCAGATGTAGGTGATAAGCTACCTTTGAATTTTCCAGCATTGTAGAAATTAATAAATTAAGAAATTGAAGTACTTACAGCTCGACGGAATGCAAACATCTCTTCCCTGCTACTTAGTATAGATACAATTGCAGATGGAGAAGCTCCAGTACTGACATTTCCCTCTGCTAACACATTGCGACGGAGTTTTCCACCTTCTATCTCAGTTTCAAACTGGAAACTGCAAAAGAGCACATATAGATAAGGTTATATAACGGTTCAATGATCAAGATGAACTTAAAAAGTTTGCAAGGTAACAAATCGACGACAAGACACTGCAGGACGAAATGCACAAGCAGGTCATAGAAGCTAAATATATGGACTTATTTGTCTTAAATATCATCTTCTTGGTTCTTTTTCTTCCTTGTATCTTCATGTGGTTTTTCCAATAGTAACAACTTCAAGCACCTTTTTCTTCCTTGTATCTTCATGTGGTTTTTCCAATAGTAACAACTTCAAGCACCGAGACTTAGTGATGTTGAGTATTCTTTGGTTTCATTGAATAAATTGTGCAAATTATTCTTAACTTTTAACCGTGAAACAAATAGGAAATTGTTAGTTCATGCATAGACATGTATATTTTGATGATAACAAAACTTGTATAGATAGACAAAACTTATACAGTTAGCTTGATGCTAGGTCAAGAGCAAGAAAGCTACTGGACCAAGAAAAAACTCAAGCTTAATTGAAGACAAATCTAAGAAGCTCAAAGGAGTTCAATGAAGGATATGGGATAATCCTCAAGCGCATCACGGAAGCGTGAGCGTCGTATCGAATACGACGAGGAGCGACTAGTCGCACTAGTTGCTCGATGCAGCGGAATTTAAAAAAATTCATACGACGAAACCACATGATCCAAGAACACTTCTCGGATCGTTTCGTCTAAACCACAAACAAGTAATAGGATTACCTCTTGAAGCGTGGTTGTGATCAAGTCTCTAAATGAAGAGACCTCCTGTCTCAAGTCCGATCCGACGGAGGAGACGCTTGCGAGCGCGGGGATGAATCGCGTGCTTCTCGCAATCCATGTTGATGATCCAAGCGATGGATCTCCTGATCTCGACACACGAGATCCGACGTCTTCTTCATGAGCGAGACGCACCGAAGGAGACGGGAGATCCACGAGCAGACGATCGGGCAGCATAACGACGATGCTGCGGTGATGGAGAACCTCTCTAGGGCATCCATGGTGAACGGCCACGTGAGAGGCAGAGAGAGTAGACGTGTAGGGAGAAAGAGAGAGAGAAATGTGCTACAATAGCATTGTGTCAAGAAGAGCAATGGGGTGCCTCTCCTTTTATAGGGTTTTGGGATCCATGGATCTCAATCCATGGGACATATAAAATCAATGGATGAGATAGATTTATGTCAATCCAATGGTCAAGATTGTTGTTGGTAAAAGCCAACAACTTGTAATTTAACTTAGATTAAAATATATTTGACAAAATCAAATATAAATCAATCCTAAAATACACCAATCAAATAAGGAGAGAATGTACATGGAGATCACATCTCCATATACTTTCCATGTGGACGGCCACCCATTCCAATAAGGAATTGGGTGCCGCCCACATGATTTCTCATGGAGGCAATCTCATGAGATTTCATGAGATTGCATATCTCCATGGAAATCTCTCTCATTATTTATTTCCAACAACTTTTGTTGGATTTATTCACCAAAAAAAATTCACAATTAATTTTGGGAATATTGCAATCTTGACATTGGAAAATTGTGAATCACATTCACAACCCAAAACAAAATATAATTTACATTTTCAATTAATTAGACAATGTGTATCCAATACGCATTAATAATTAATCAACAAATATAAATTATAATTAGCTCTCTCTAATACATTATAAATCACATTTATAATATATTATGAATAATTGGATATTACTATCCACATTATTCTTATCCACAATAATTAAATCACATTTAATTATATTGGATAACTTATCTCATTTGCCCAAATAATATGAATCACATTCACATTATTCACATCTTTGATAATCAAATCATATTTAATTATCTAAGATAACTCTCCTTATAATATGAATCAAATTCATATTAGTCATGATAATTAAATCACATTTAATTATCCATTTTCTCAATGCTCGGATACATTTATCAACAATAGAATTATCCATGAACTCTTTCAAGGATAATGCGCTTTCTCCGCGAATACTTGGAGATAAGGACTGGGCGATTGTATTGTTCCACGTATAGTGACTTGGATATTGAGATTACATCTCACATCCAGATCTCGGGCCTCCCATAGATGCTTGATTAAATCAAGACCGCAAATCTAATTTTCTCATTGAATCTGAATCACATTCAGATCAATGTCCAACATTTGGATCAAGATCAAATTACTTCTACTGAGAGGAGTCACTAAAATCCAGACTCGTTTCATCACTCCCTAGGAATGGAAGCGTCATGGTTATACAATCGTTTATGATCACATCACCCTCAGGTATTCCCAATACCTGTACATCCTGCATACTGGAAGACTCAGAACAAACCCGAAGTATTAGATCAACTTTATACTGTCTACTTCAGGGTTTTATCAGTAAGTTTCTCATTTTGATCATTGGGAGTTGGTATCGATCATATACTTTCCAAAAGCATATATCATACCTAGGTCTTGATCATATACTTTCCAAAAGTATATATCAAACCTACAAATTCAGTCAAGCTTCCAAAGCGAGACGACCGTGTGCACGGGATTTGATTCTTCCCAATATCTCATGAGTGAGCTCATGTCTTGCGGTTGATAGTGAACCTGTATGATCCCTTTGAGAGATCGTATTACTCATATGCCCTTATATGCACACCACCGCGTCGGTGTATAGACCTTGATTAGGTCATCAACCTATTGGTCTGCCAAATGTACATACTCAGACATATAGTAACACAATCTGTCTCCGGTCAGAGGATGTGTGTCTATATCATGACAGCATACGATATAGGACTTTGGTTATCTCGATCTCGTTAAGTCAACTCTTTGACCTAACTCATCTGACACCTCCGAATCTCTATTCCTATGCAGAGGACCTGCATCAAGAGGTCGGTCAGATATCAGCCTAACTGAGATAGGATTACCATCTCCTACTCAGGCTGGAGATCATCTCTTAACAATCATTTGACGGTGCTTGATGAGTCCTCAATCTAACTCATTAGATATTCATCCAAGAACCAACCTCTATGATTCAATAATTGAATCGACAGCTGTATGATCATTAAGATGGCCATGGTACATAACCCTAATTGTACTAAGGGACCTATTATGCAAATTATTTTTTTCTTCATTTCAGATCAGGGAATGATATTCGCAATAACATTTATTGCATAATGGCTCGTCGTGGGCTCGCATGTCCAACATTCAAAGCTAAGGAACTCCAGCTCAAGCTCAAGAAAGGATCTCAAGCTCGAGCAGAAGACAAAGTATTTTTTTATTGAGTCATGCATCCTATCATTGTCTTAGAATGTAAAATACCTCAAGCATCATACATCTTGCATTTCAAGATCTTTGACTTTTACTTTCAGGTCAAAGGGTCAAACTGATCGATCTACCACTTTACACTAATCGATCACACTTGATCGATTAATCTTGTTTCATGATTAATTAATTTCTAAACTGAAACGTCTATGTTTTGATCGATTAATTTTGATTACTAATCGATCAACTTTTCATTCTGGTCGATCATCTAAATCCACCTGATCGATCATCCAAATATCCTGATCGATCATATTCCACCGCCAAGTTATCTCAGATGACCCTAAATTCAAAGGTGATAAACTCTATATTACGCCTATTCGAAGCTGAATTCGATCGGATTTCACATCTGAAGACAACCTACGAGATATGGAAGTGCCTAGAGAATACTCATGAAGGCACAACTAAGTAAACGAATATCGTTTTAAAATTCTTACACTTGCATATGAAACATTCTAGATACATATAAAAGAAAGCATAAAGGATATGAACGTCAGATTCACTGTCGTAGTGAATCAACAAAGGAATCTTGGACGAATACTTCTACATGTAGAACTTCCTAGTAAGATTATCATAGTTATATCAGATGATTGGGAACACAATGTCACTACTATCAATGAGTTCACAAATTTCAGCACGACCTCGTTTGAAGATCTCATAGGTAACCTCACCGCATTTCTCAGTAGTAAATACACCCCGGTGATTCGACTTCTGAACCGCCGTAAGTTGCCGCTCTGCTGCTTCGACGGAGGAGGAAGAAGCATCTCCTCCACCTGTAACCAGAACAAGCACTCCCCACTTTCAAGGCAAGATGCACCGACATCCTCCCACGAAGCTCTCCCTCAGCTTCCCCACCATCCTGGAAAGGAAGGGCACCCCCATATGCGCAACACAACATGGCAAGGGTTCTCCAAAGCCAACTCTCCATCAACAAAATAGTGTTTCTCCACCATACTTTCGTCGGGGTTCCGGCCTCAGTCATTGAAAGGCTACACACTATGAAGTACACAACCTCAAAGTCCATAGCATCACCCTCGAAGTGACCTCCCGGACATGCATCAACTCCCCCTGCAATCACCTCCGGAGGCTCCTGCGACCACCCGATCATCAAACCTTCACGGTAAGCTTGTATTGGATTGAGGATAGCCTCCTTCACCACCTCCGTGAAGGAACACCCTCCAAACACAACAAGCGACCTCTCCATCACTCTTGGACCCTCCTGGCTCCTCTCTAGCGCCATCTTCAGCTTCCCTCGATCGAACGAAGGCTTCTCCCCTCCAAATGGACACAGCTTTTAACAACCCATTTTTTGATGTCCCAAGCCTCTACAAGAGTAACACAGGATGTCCGCCACGCATACATGCACCTGATGGCCCAAAGCCCCACAAGGGTATCACTATGGGTCACATCAAACTCCCTTCGACGACTAACCAACACCCATCCCGCTTCCCATTCACTGGCAAACACCTCCCTTTGAAGATCTACTCTTCACCCTCTAGACATGCATCCCTCTCCCTCGTGTTCTATGGTTATCATTGGTGATGAAAAAAAAGGTAAGTTTATGACCAAGTCCTTCCTTTAGAAGTTATATTTGTGACCAAGGACCTTGACCATCTTTGAGGTTACCCACATAGAGTAAGATTACATTTATCACAAAGATATATTATTTGGATATTCTTGCAGATGCTAGTTTACTTTGTTGTAAAGCATCCTCCATTCCAACTGAATTCTGAGACATGTTACCTCAACCAAGCTCATGTATACGTATACTACACGATATAGAAGTCTAGTGGGAAAACTACTATATCTTACTGCAATATGTTTCATACATCAGGAGTAGAGCCAATTAGTACATGGAGAAGCCCTACCACATCGATTGGCAGGATGTTCTCCTAATGCTTCAGTATCTGAAGGATTTCCTAGGAAAGGGCCTCTTCTATGGGACCACTAGCTACACCGACGTTGTGTCTTGCGCAGATGTGACTATGCAAGTTCTCTCAAGGATAAGTATTCTATCACTGATTTTCCTATGTTTTTTGGTGGAAAACCTTGTCACATGGTGCTGAAGGGAGTTGATAAAGGACTCATGTATCACCGAAACATGGATATTAAACCGATTTAGGTCGACTAATCATACTAGTTAACGGGGTAGTGGAAATTTAAAAAAAATCGATGAAATAACATGCCATGGGAACAATTCCCAAGTTACTTCATCAAGATCACACGAGTAATAGGATTGCCTCTTGAAGCGTGATCGCGATACACGAATCTGTAAGAGAAGAGGCCTCCTGTCTCAAGTCAGATTAGATATAGAAAGCACTTGTGGACACGTGGATGAGACGTGCACTTCCCAGAATCAAAAGTGACGAATCGAGTGGGGAACCTCCTGATTTCGTCTAACAAAATCCAATGTATCCTTTACGTGCACGACGTGCCGAAGAAGATGAAGAACCACAAGTAATTAGTCCGACAGCATGATGACAACACAACGACGATTGCGCTCTCAACAACACCTTGGTGGACACCACAAGGAGTTGAGAGAGAGGACATGTAGAGAGAGTTGCTGCGACAATTGTTATACCTTAATTATGTAAAAAAGTATATGGTTAGTCTTTTATACAAAATTGGATGGCTAGGATGTACTCTTAATTAATAATCAATGGTTGAGATTAAAAGATTTACTTGTGCTCCATAGAATTAATAAATTAATTATTAATTCAAGCTCCGAAATTTAATTTCAATAATAAATCATTCTCATGAATAAATAGGAATAGAGAGAGCCTCCTTCCAAGAATGAGGAAATGAGATAGTCTCCTTATGTCCACCTTGAGATTTGGAGAGAAATTTTCGCTCTCCAATCTCTTTAATGAAACTGAAACCCGCTTAAAATGGTCTGGTGGTAGTGCGGTGTGTCTACCGTCCAAAAGACAAGGATTCAAATCCCCCTCTTGCAGGGGTTGCGTTAGGTAGTTGACAACCAGTGTAAAAAATAATTGAATCTTTCAACATGGATTTGAGCAAGAATCCATGTAGCCGACCCTACTCATAGTGGGAGAAGGCTTAGAACTAAGAACTGAGAACCTCTTTAATGAAACTCATTATATTAATCTTTATTCATAGAATTATCTATCAACAAAATGTCACCAAATAATTTGCAGATTATTTGTGATAATTACAAATAAATCATTGGTATTTATGAATCATATTTTACAATCCAATATTCGACCATCCAAGGTCCCTAAACACCGCAATGAACAAGATCAAAATAAGCGGTACAACAGGACTCAACGCGAATTAGAAAAAAAGCTTGATGATATTACCCAAACTCACATGCCTCGTACTGAAAGGGCTTCAGAGTCAATAGTCCAGGGAACATCATGGAATGCAGAAGGATGCTCAAGACGCAGATGCCAGAGGAGCGGATCTTCGGAGATAGATGCAACACCAACAAACTTAGAATCAGAGGGTATGCCAAGATAATAGATGTAATTCTTCTCATGCCCCACACCAATAATCTACCTCATCCAGATGTCGTGAAAATTGCAACACAATTCATCAAATATCACAAGGCAATTAATCTCAACATAAAGCTTATGAACAAACAATAAGTTGAGAGGGAAATCAAGAGCATAATGAACCCCAAACAATCGAAGATTGGAGAAGAACTCTATGTTCCGAAAATAGTAACAGGCGAGTGAGACCCATTGGCGACTTAAACCGACTTCACCAAGGAAGAGGTTTTGGAGAAGGTTAGTAGATTACCTTCTCCAGTCAGATGAGTAGAGGCTCCATAGTTAATGAACCAAGCAGGAGCAGGAAGAGTCGCAGGGTTGGTTACTGTACCTAAAGGGGTAGCCAAGGCAACAATGATAGTCTCACTGGAAAAAGAAGAAGAAGCGGGTCCAGGAGTCTGCAATCAGCATCAAACAGGAGTAATATGTATCATTGAGATGTACCATCTTTCCACAGGGGTTCATAGCAGGAGACACCTCTTCAACATCATAGGCATCTTCATATGCACTATTGGCTAGATAATGAGATACATCAAACTTCTGCTAGCATCGTTCAGATGGGTGATTCCAACGAACATAATGAGTGCACTGTAAGTACTAAGGAGTAGTATGATCTCGTCTACGACCACGACCCAAGTCATGTTCATGACCAAAATCTCATTCACAGTCGTGCCCAGAGTCACGTCCATGAACTCTACGAAAGCTTTGTCGTCCTCATCTCTCAGATGATGCAACATGAGCAAAGTCCTCTGCGGGAGGTAAAGTAAAATGATGTGCAACAGACGTCTCCAGTTTTTTGAGATGTCCAAAAATAATCTTCAACATTATCAGTGTGTCAGATATCAGAAATTACTCCTTTACTGCTTGATATCTAGGATGCATGTCATCTAGGAAGCGATACACCTTCCAGTCCAAGCGCTCTTGTACCTTTTTGGTACAACATGAGGGCTGAAAGAACACAAGCTACTCGTACAGGCTAGTGAGATGCCTATAGTACTAAACTAGGGTAGAATCACCATGAGATGCAAACTAAATCCGCCTATAGATGTCAACAAGACGTGACTTCATCGTATTCTGGGAGTACGTCTATTCAAGATCCTCCCATATCTCCTTGCCCATGTCTTTGAAAAGAAGATTCGAAGCAATATGCACCTCAACGTTGTTGGTCATCCAGTAGATAACATGGTAGGTGTCTGTCAGGCAATTGTCATAATCTTTATCCTTCTCATTTAGAGGATCTTCATCTTTAGTACGGATATAGATTTTCTACTGACCACCAATGAACACCTTGAAAGAATGATATCAGAGTATACAGTTTTTGGTGCCCTTCAGTTTGATAGTAGTGCCTTGTGTCATTATGTTAGTGTTGGGAAACGTGAATGAGATGATATATTCCATAGCCCTAGGCTCTCTTATATAGGAGAGCAGCCTATGGGTAAATTACATAAAGAGAATAACAAGAAAATAAAATAACAAAGAGATACAATTATCTTATATGCGTCAACACTCCCCCTCAAGATGGAGCATAGATATCAATCATGCTCAGCTTGGACGCACACTTCTGAAATGGGCCTCTAAGTAATGCCTTGGTGAAAATATCAGCGGTCTGATTCTCTGATGTGACGTGAGATGTAGCAATGAACCCCTTCTGAATCATGTCACGTATGTAGTGACAATCGACCTCAATGTGCTTGGTCCTCTCATGAAATGCTAGGTTATTTGCAATGAACAAGGCGGCCTGATTGTCACATTCTAACATCATAGGAAGAGGTATATCAAGACATAGATCTGCAAGTAAGGATTTCACCCACATCATTTCTGTGCTAGCCTGGGCCATAGCCCTGTATTCGGATTCAGCACTGGATCTAGCCACTACTGTCTGCTTCTTGCTCTTCCACGAAACTATAGCATCTCCAACATAGACTGCAAATCCTGATGTTGACTTCCTGTCCTTGGTGCATCCTGCATAGTCTGCATCCGCACATGCTGTGATAGAGATCTCCTTTCCTTTCTTAAATAGCAAGCCTGCACCTGGAGATGATTTTAAATATCTCAGAATCATGTGTATTGCATCCATATGGGCCTGACGTGGTTGCTCCATGAACTGGCTCACACGACTCACTGCAAATGATATATCAGGTCTAGTGATCGTGACATACAGTAGTTTGCCTACCAGTTCTCTGTACCTTCTCTTATCCACCTCTTCTGTGTCATCATCATACAACTTCATGCTAGGATCCATTGGTGTCGTAGCAGGTCGACACCCTAGCATACCTGTCTCACTCAGTAGATCTGTGACATACTTCCTCTGTGACATGACTAATCCATATGGATTTCTAGCAAACTCCAGCCCCAGAAAATATCTAAGGACTCCCAAGTCATTGGTGACAAACTCGGTCCCCAGCCTTTCCTTTGCCTGCTTGATGCCCTGGTCATCATCACATGTAATCAAGATATCATCAACATAAACCATGATTACAATGATACCTCTCGCCGTCTTCTGTATAAACAAGGAATGATCAGCATTGGAGCATTTATATCCTTGTTTCTCAAAGAGGTCTGAAAGCTTCTGAAACCATGCTCTGGGGCTCTGCTTAAGGCCATAGATGGCCTTATGTAATCTGCAAACCTTGGAACACTCCCCCTCAATAGCAAAACCAGGTGGCTGTTGCATATAGACTTCCTCCTGCAAGTCTCCATACAGAAATGCATTCTTCACGTCCAGTTGATAGAGTGTCCAGTCTCTAGCAACTGCAACTGATAACAGGATCCGTAGGGTGGAATGACGCGCCACAGGGGAGAATGTGTCAAGGTAATCTACCCCATATGTCTGTGTGAAGCCCCGTGCAACTAGGCGTGCCTTGTACCTGTCAATGGAACCATCTGCATTGTGCTTAACTGTAAACACCCATTTGCAACTCACCAGGCTAACATCTGGAGGTATAGGAACCAAACTCCAGGTTCCTCTAGACTGAAGTGCCGCCATCTCTTCTTCCATTGCTAGCCGCCATCTAGCATCCTGCAAAGCATCATGGTGGTTCCGTGGAATGTCTGTAGCTGAAAGTGCCAATGCAAACGTCCTGAAGTCTCCAGATAGCCTCTCAAAAGACACAGCTGCTGATAATGGATATTTGGCACAGCTTCGTTTCGGCTTGCGTAGAGCGATCGGAACATCCAGATCACAGATCATCTGTTGTTATCACCATGCTCCTGTAATTGCATGCCTGCTGAGAAATGTCGCATATCCATCAACTGTAGAGTTGTTTCATTACATACCATAGGCGAGCAGTTGACAGGTCAGCACCGAACCATGAGCTGGAGGAGGCCTGCGGGTGTAATGGGAATGTAGCGGGTAGTGATGGTGGTGGTGGTGGCTGGTGGTGTGGCAGTGGCGTGGTGGTGTTGTTTGTGGCAATGGTGATGGTGGTTCCATGAATACGGTATCAGGAGGTATAGGTGGTGGCTGCATGTTTCCGGATTCTGAAAAATACATAACAGATTCAAAAAATGTAACATCTGCACTGATCATATACCGCCGACGCACAGGATCAAAACACTTGTACCCCTTTTGAGTTCTGGGGTACCCCACAAAGATGCACTTGACAGCCCTAGGAGAGAGCTTGTCAGTACCAGGCGACAATTGATGGACAAATGCGACTGACCCAAACACACGAGGGGTAAGAATGAACAAATCCTTGTCAGGGTAAATGAGTGAAAAAGGAATTTGTTCATTCAAGACAGACGAAGGCATACGGTTGATAAGGTAACATGCAGTAAGGACTGCATCACCCCAGTAGGAGTATGGAACATGACTCTGAATAAGAAGTGACCTTGTGACATCAAGAAGGTGACGGTGTTTTTTTTCAGCAACCCCATTCTGTTGAGACGTATGAGCACAAGATGTTTGGTGAATAATTCCTTTTGAGGAGTAGTAATTGGCTAGAATGTTGGTGCACAACTCTAAGGCATTATCACTTCTCACAATCTTGACAGATGTGGAAAAAACATTTTGAATTTCATTTAGAAAGTGGATAATAATATTTCCTGCTTCAGACTTATTTTCCATTAGAAATACCCATGATGCTCTAGAGAAATCATCCACAAATACAATATAAAACCTGTGTCCTTGATGATCGGGAACACGACTCGGACCCCAGACATCGACATGAAACAACTCAAACTTGGAGTTACTACTCCGACCTTGACTACTGGGAAAAGACGACCTGTGATGCTTTCCCAACTGACACGCCTCACACTGGATAGGTGTGTGAGAGAGACCATAGGGTAGAACTAGACGCAACTTCTGAAGCGGTAAATAACCAAAACGCAGATGCCACAGGAGAGGAGATACTTGTCCAGCAGGAGAAGATGTGGTTCCGACAAACGGGGTCTGGTTCAGACGATAAAGGCCTCCTTGCTCATAGCCATGACCAATCAGGTTGCCCGTACGGATGTCCTGAAAAATCAAAGAAGATGGATCAAAAATAGCTCGACAATGGAGATCCTTCGTAATCTGACTAATTGACAACAGATTCATAGAAAAATGCGGTGCATGTAGGACATTCTTGAGCTGCATAGAAGACGTCAATCTAATCTCCCCCTGACTCGTGATAGGGGAATGCGTGCCATTGGCAATCACTACTGTCCGTCCTGGAGGAATCTGAGTGTATCCTGTAAGTAGACTCTGGTCGCCACATAGATGATGTGTAGCGCCCGAGTCCATGATCCATGGCAATGTATCAGATCTACTACTGTGGAGTGCAAGTGTACTACCTGAAGTACTAGTAGAGGCAGAGGCAGAAGCAGCAGCATCAGTATGACTCTCTGTAGTCGGTGCTGGACCAGATGGTGGGATAATGCCCCTGAGGCGGGCAACCAGATTATCAAATCGTTGATCCAGTGTAGCAGCAGACGGGGGCTCTATCTGCTCAGCGGCTCGCGCAGATGCAGGGAATCCATGCTTCGAGTAGCATGTGTCTTCAGTATGTCCGACTCGGTGACAATATGAGCATGTTGGCCTAGTGCGGCCACCCCTTCCACGAGGAGTACGTCCACGGCCCTGGTGATGAAAATCGCGGCCTCTGTTGGCCGCCATAGCTGAGGGATTCTGACTAGCAGTTGCTGAAGGCACTGTGATCCTACTCAATATGTGAAAAGCTTCCTCCATGGGAGGAATAGTCGAGTCCGCCAAAATCTGTGAACGTGCTGCCTCATACTCTGGATCAAGTGCAGCGAGAAATACACCCACCATCGTCGCATTCCTGTATGTCTTCTGTTGTTCTGGCGTGGCAGTAAGAGGCATGAAGCTATAGAGCTTCTCGAACATCCCTCTCAATGATGTATAGAGAGAATGTAAAGGACGACCGTTCTGCTTTATCGTGAATATATCATGTTGTAGTTGCAGGATCTTCGTCTCGTTCTTTGCCTGAGAATATGTCGCTGCCAGGATATCACACATGTCTTTGGCTGTAGGTTGATGTAGAATGTCATTGGCGATTTCAATAGCCAATGTGCCAGATAGCCACACCTTGGCATATGCATCATCGGCCTCCCATGAGGCATGAACTCCAGTCTTCTCTGCAGGCTCGGGCTCGGTAAGAATGTGCTTCTTACCTGTAGACTTCATCATACTCATGAACTGCATTGCCCACAGTTCATAGTTCGTACCATCCATCTTGACAATGGGCGCTGGACCACGAAATGCGCCCATAGATGGGATATCTGCCTTGCTTTCTGACATACTGGAGATGGAAGACTGGAGTGACTGAGAGAAGATAATCTTTGTCTACAATGACATAGACGGGATTAGTTGCGTGTGTAGACGTCAAGCAACTAACCCCATGTAGATCAAGATGTGTGCCCTAGGGTTTTGGGGCTTAGGGCACGTAGGCACATGCAAGGAGCACGCGCGCACGCAACTGGAGGTGCACAGAAGATCAGGCCGGTGTCGGGGCTGGTGCAGGCGCTATTGCGTGCACTGGCGCACGCTGTCGCACAGCGCGCAGAGGTGCGAGGCGCGTAGGAGTGCGCACAGTCACGCAGAGGCGCGCGAGGCGCTCTAAGCGCTAGAGGCGCGCTAAGCGCAGAGACGCTATGCGCACAGTCGGGCACAGTTGCGCAGAAACTCTATGCGCACAGTCGCGCTAGGCGCGAGATGCGCTATGCGCGAGGTCGAGGTCGATGCGCTATGCGCAGGGGCACCGCAGGCGCGCAGGTCGGAGAAGATCGCCGATGAAGATCGCCGATCGGCTGAGGTGGGCGGCGTCGAGTAGAGAGAGAGAGAAGAGAGGCCGGCGGGTGGGGTGGGTTAGGGTTAGGGTTTCGAGAACTCCGGTCTAGGACCGTCGCTCTGATACCATGTTGGGAAACGTGAATGAGATGATATATTCCATAGCCCTAGGCTCTCTTATATAGGAGAGTAGCCTATGGGTAAATTACATAAAGAGAATAACAAGAAAATAAAATAACAAAGAGATACAATTATCTTATATGCGTCAACAGTTAGTGGACAAGGGCTTTGTCTCAGTAGTAGTATATGTCACGGTGGTTGATCAAGTATGCATATGAGGGCTGAAAAGTGCCCTAGAAATCATGCTTGGGCGTGCAGGAGATCTGAAATGTGTTGTACAACCGACCAGGAGGTCGTAGAAGAAGTCCGTAGTGGCCTACGACAATGTTGGGAGCACCGTAGAGGTGATGTGGTGGCGCTGGAGAGGAGAGAGAGGTGTTGCGGCGGTCCGAATGGGGCTGGAGGAGCCCTAGGAGTCCGAATATGGGGTTTGGTGACACCCAGATTGGATGGATGCAACCTAGATCGACCCTCAGGGGGCCTAATGTTGTCCTAGATGGGATGGTTGGGGTCCTACGACAACCTGGTTGCATGACGATGGCCTGAAGTAGCCCTCGATGGGACCAGCAATGCCTTAGGTGGGCTGGCTGTGGTCCGGTGGTGGCTTGGTTGGTTGGCAGCGTCCTGACGCAAGCTCTCCGAGGGGCTAGCAGTGCCTCCCTAGGATAGAGGGGGTCTTCCGAAGATCTTACATGGGTCCCCAAGATGAAGGAGCAAGGGCCCATGCAAGGGTCGAGGAAGAAGGCTTGCAATGGTAATGGGAGTTGGGTACAAGCCTCGGTTTAGGATCATTGCTCTGATACCATATGGAGAAGAGAATGAATCGTTATGTTTATTTCACGAGTCTAAGGTCGCTTATATAGAGACAAATCCTAGAGACAAAAAAGGAAAAAATACATATATGATGTGGAAAATTGTGAAATGAAAAGTTATTATTCATCGTAGCCATGGAGCTCTCTTATATAGGAGAAAAGATCTAAAGGAAAAATTACATAAAGCAGACAGAAGAAATAAGAAACTACAAAATAAAGACAATGAGATATAAATATCTCAACACTCCCCCTCAAGATGGAGCATAAATGCCTATCATGCTCAGCTTGGAACAACAACGATGAAACGGATCTCTCGCTAGAGCTTTGGTAAACATATCTGCAATCTGATCGCCTGAAGCAACATGAGAGGTGGAAATAAGCCCCTTCTGGATTAGATCACGAGTGTAATGACAGTCTACTTCGATGTGCTTTGTTCTTTCATGGAAGGCTGGATTATTAGCTATGAATAAAGCAGCTTGATTATCACATTTGAGGTGCATAGAAAGAGGTACCTCAATAGATAGATCAGTCAGGACAGACTTGACCCACATCATTTCCGTGCTCCCTTAGGCCATGGTCCTATACTCTGATTCAACGCTAGATCTAGCGACAACTGTCTGTTTCTTACTCTTCCATGAAACAAACAATCTACCTACAAACACAGTGAAGCATGAAGTGGACTTCCTATCCTTGGGGCACTCAGCATAATCTGCATCCGTACATCCAGCAACTGTGAGAGAAGTATCTCTTCTGAAAAACATCTTGCACCTGGAGAAGACTTCAGATACCTCAGGATCATGTTAGCTGCATCTATACGAACTTGCTTGGGTTGCTCCATAAACTGGCTGACTCTTCTAACAACAAATGATATATCGTATCTGGTGATAGTAACATACAACAACTTCCCTACTAGCTCTCTGTACCGTCTCTTATCCACCTCATCAGGGTCATCATCATAGAGCCTAACATTGGGATCCACTGGAGTAGTAGCAGATCTATAACCTGTCATGCATGTCTCAGATAGAAGGTCAGTGACACACTTCCTTTGCGTCATTATCATACCATGCTGATTTCTTGCAAACTCTAGGCCAAGAAAATAATGCAGCTTACCAAGGTCCTTGGTCACAAACTGTTGCCCAAGAAAATCCTTAGCTTCCTGAATGTCATGTTCATCACTGCTTGTAACAATAATGTCATCAACATAGACCAGAATAGCAATGGTACCTCTCTGGGTTCTCCTAACAAAAAGAGAATGGTCTGTAATAGATCTGACAAACCCTCGTCGTTCAATCAACTTTAAGAGCTTCTGAAACCAAGCCCTCGAACTATGCTTAAGGTCATATATAGTCTTGTGAAGTCTGCATACCATACGAGACTCCCCCTCAGCAGCAAACCTTGGTGATTGTTGCATGTAAACTTCCTCCTGCAAGTCCCCATACAAAAAGGCATTCTTGACATCTAATTAGAAAAGCGACCAGCTACGTACCACATCAACAACAATAGAATCCGCAGCATAGAATGATGCGCAACTGGAGAAAAAGTATCATGATAATCCTCCCCATATTTTTGGGTGAACCCACGAGCAACCGGTCTGGCCTTATATCTGTCCACAGTACCATCCGTGCAGTGTTCCACTATAAGCACCCATTGTTGCCAACAACAGATGTCCTAGGAGGAGCCTGTACAACACTCCACGTACCACGAGACTGTAACGCTGCCATCTCCCCCTCCATAGCCAGATGCCACTAACTACACTGCAATGCCTCCTGATATGATCATGGTATCTCCACGGTCGACAAATTCACAACAAACTTCTGAAAATCTTCTGAGAGTCATGACAGAGAAACATGGGAAGCAAGAGGATACACAGTGCATATATACCTCTTCTTTCGTAATGCAATAGGCACATCCAAGTCCTCAGCTTCTTCAGTAGCATATGTGGGTCTTGGAATACCCAACAAATACACACTTGACAACTCTAGGAGAGAGCTTGTCAAGACCTGGAGACATCTGATGAACAAAAGCAACCAACCCAAAAACGCGAGGATAAGAGAGAAAAGATCAATCTCGGGAAATGCAATCGAGAACAGGATCTTCTCCCCCAAGACCGATGAGGGCATGTGATTCACCAGGTAGAAAGTAGTTAGAACCGCACCCCCCCAGTACGAATGAGCACGGCTCTCGGTCAAGAGTCATGATAACATCCCAAAGGTGGCGATGTTTTCGTTCAACCACCCCATTCTGTTGAAACTTATAAGCACAAGATGTCTGATGCACAATACCATAGGTTCTAAGGAATTGAGAGAGTTGAGTACTGCAAAATTCCAGTGCATTATCTGAACAAATATACTTGACATTTGCAGAGAAAACATTCCTTATTTCATTAATAAAAGACTGAATAACAGGACCAGCATCATACTTGTACTTAAGAAGAAAGACCCAAGACAATCTTGAAAACAGTAACAAGATAAAACATATGCCCTTGATGGTCAGAGACATGACTTGGACCCCAGATATCAAAGTGAAATAACTCAAAAAGACTATGACTACTTCGATCCTGACGACTCTGGAATGTAAACCAATGATGCTTCCCAAGCTGGTAGGTCTCGCACTGAAAAGTAGAGCGAGGAGAAATCTGTGTAAGAACGTGACACATTTTTTTGCAGAGGAAGATGACACACATAGGGAAAAACAGATATAGTGCAAAGAGAAGAAGCATCAACATATGGAGATTGCACTAGTTTGTAGAGACCTCCTTGCTCACGGCCAGATCCAATCACAATGCCCGTAAGAATGTCCTGAAACACAAGAGCAGATGGATCAAATATGACATGGCAGTGTAAATCCTTGGTGATTTGACTAATGGACGGTAAATTCATAGAAAATTCAGGAGCACGAAGAACATTCTGAAGTCGCATTGCAGGAGGTAACTGCACCTCCACCTGAGCAGTGATAGGAGAGTGTGTCCCGTCAGCTATCACTACCGATCTCCCTGACTGAGTCGGTCTGTAGGTACTAAACTGTCCTCTGTCACAACAAAGATGATGGGATGCTCCGGAATCCATAATCCATTCTGATAAATCTACCCTGTAACAGCCAGTGAGAGCATATGCTATACCTGATGGATGCTGATGATGAGGCAACTACCTCTGAGGATCCTGAAGGAGAATCGGTTGACCCAGGTGAAGGCATAATCTCTCTGAGTCATGCTACAAACTCATCAAATCTCTGATCAGATGCAGGCGATAGACTACCACCCTGTTGAGTCTGCTCTGCAACACGTGCTGAATCGGGAAACCCATGCTTGGAGTAGCATGTTTCTTCATAATAACCTGACCTATGGTAGTAGATGCACGACTGAAGGGGCCGACTACCCACTCCCCTGCTATGGTTACCTCTACCATGATACTGAATAGGGCTTCCCCTACCACGAGATGCAACCATAGCTGCAGAAGTCTGAGACTGCTGAGTACCACTAGAAGATATAGAGAGACTGCTTAACCTGCGATAGGCCTCTTCCATTGGAGGTATGGTGGCATCCGTAATAATCTGGGCTCGCGTAGCGTTATACTCAGGATCAAGAGCTGCTAGGAAAACTCCGGTCATCACTGAATCTCAGTATGCCTTGAGTTGCTCAGGCGTGGCAGTCAAGGGAATGGAACCATAGAGCTTCTCAAACATACGCCTTAGAAACGTGTAGAGGGTATGGAGTAGACGATCATTCTACTTCGACATGAAGATATCGTGTTGAAGTTGCAGTATCTTGACTCGTTTTTTGCCGGAGAGTACGTAGTAGCTAGAATATCCCATATATCTTTTGTAGTAAGCTGACTCAGTATATCGTTGGCTATCTCCATTGACACCGTCCCAGATAGCCATACACATGCATATGCATCGTCTGCCTCCTATGAGGCATTAACCCCGGTCTTGTCACTTGGCTCCTCCTGCATGAGGATATGCTTCTTGACATTACACTACATCTGGCTCATGAATTGTATGGCCTAAAGTTCATAGTGTGTTCCATCTATTTTAGACAATGAGTGTTAGACCTTTGGGAGCACCTAGGGATGAGACATCTGCTTTGTTGTCTGACATGATGACAACAATCTCCAAGACTGGGTCTGCAAACTGGAATGCATGCGTCTCCACTGACATGTGCAAAAACGGTTGTGGGTGTAGACTCATACCACAACCTCTTCCATTCGTTAGAGGCTTCTCTGGGTAACTAGGGTAATTTTAGGTGATCAAATCATACCCTAAGAACCCTGAAACAGACCTAGCAGAAGACGGAACCCGCAAAAGACGACCAGGGGGTTGCGGGTGTGGATGGAGGTCGACGCCCTTAGGGCTCCACCGCAAAACAATGGCGGTGGTGGCAGCTGTCGTGGGGTCGCCTGACGATAGGGCGAGGGTTGTTGCTGCTGTTGTGTTCGGCGATGACGTCTGTTGTTGTTGTCGCGGGATCGGCTGGCAGCGGCTGTTGCGACCACTGCGAGATCGGTCGCCGGCGACGGTTGTTGCTATTGCGTGATCGACCAGCAGCAACGGTGGTCGGGTGCATGCGTACGGAGCGTCAAGGGTTTTGGTGAGGTGAGTATCTAGGGCACAGGCTCCAGTATAGGAGCACCGCTCTGATACCATGTAGAAAGTTGTGAAATGAAAAGTTATCATTCATCATAGCCCTAGAGCTCTCTTATATAGAAGAAAAGCTCTAAGAGAAAAATTACATAAAGTAGACAGAAGAAATAAAAAACTACAAAATAAAGATAATGCGATATAAATATCACAACATATGACCTGAAGGGTTACATGACATAAATAATACAGAAAATACAGAAACATTAGCACTCTATATAAAAGAACCGTAAGTCCTCATGAATAATCAATTCAGTATTCTCTTTCCACAAGGTATCAAAGCGACGGTCCTAAACCATAGTTCCACTACTCATGGCCTAACCCCACCTGTCCCCCTTCTCCATCATTGCTCACCACTCCTTGAGGGGGGATCCGCTTACTATACTGCCATCCAACGACATCGGAGAAAGGGTTTTGCGCCCTAGCACTTCCCAACATCATCGGAGAAGAGGAGACGTGCCCCTCAGCTGCTGTAGTGTCGTCCATCGACATCGGAGCAAGGGCCCAATGCCCTAACGGATGTTGTAGTGCTGCCCAAACCGCCTAATGACTGGTTTTAGGCCTCACGTCGTTACTTAGGCAACCATGTTGCATACCTCATCAGTCTGATTTTAAACTGTTTACAGTGAAATCATACATGTTCATCATCGAGCCCTAGGAGCATGCTCTTGATTGATGGGAACGATTGTGGCAGAAGTCTACATACACAACCGCTCCCCCATATGATTGTGTAGACATCTTCAGATAAGTCTTCCACCCCATTCGAGTTTTATCCTAGATGATTTATCATCATGTCAGAAATCAAGGGTGATTTCTCCTCGTCCGATGCCCTAAAGGGCTCGACGCCCATCATGAAGATGGACAAGATCAATGATGAGTTATGGTCCATTAGCTTAGGACCTTGGTGCAGTGCAATAACAAGGACTACATTGTGAAGCAGCCTGAGCCGGCTGACAAAACTGGGGAGAATGCTTTATGGAAGCAGGAAGATGCGTACACGCATGTATGATCCCCAAGACTCTCACCACGAAGGTAGACAATGATGTTTTACATTAACCCACTACCATGAGATATCCTTGCTGCCACATATGATCAGGTGAAGAATGAAATCAAGATTCTCCAGTTACAGTACTGTATCTTCAGCCAGGCAAACTGATCTTCCTTTCCATAATTTTTATACTTCGCTTTGAGGCATGTTTGAGAAGCTGCAAAGCATCATGCTCGTGACCACATCTACTGAGCAACAGATGGTATACATGAACATCATGATGGTTGGAGTTTTTCTAGCATCCCTAAACCCTAAGTATGATGATGCACACACCAACTCCTCACAAATGCATATATACCACTGATGGAAGAGGCTTTTTTTCGAAGTGATGGAAGAGGCTTACAACTGTCTCAGGAGGATCATGGTCATATCTACTGTCACCACACAGACTTCATCATTGATGGATGCATCCTACGATAGAGGAGGTACATCTCAGTTCAAAGGGTGTCGTCCCTGTGGCAGATGAGGTGGACGTCAGCGTAGTCCATGCACTTATTGCCATCGGCATGGTCATCAGGAGGAGACCTGCTACGTGAACCATGATTACCTTGTATCTGCTCATGTGGTCGTGGAAGTTGAGCCCGTTGTCATATCTGCTCCTAATACTAATAAGAGGTTATATGATAGTGTCTCCCATATGAGGGAAGATCATGACTCTTGTCACTATTACTAGTGCTCCTAAAGGTCCTTCCGATGATATTACTACAAAAGCTTCTTCGAGTACGTCAGGTAAAGCCTATGCCCTTACCAGTTGTTTCAGGGCAAACATGACAAAGCAGATCGTGGATTCTGGTGCATCTCATTATTTAAGTGGAGACAGGGTTCAATTCGCATCGTATAGATTCGTTCCTTCATGCTGATCAATTATCATTATAGATGGGATCCACTCCCCTGTTACAGGATATGGGGAGGTATTTCTGACGTCGTCTATGTGTCTGTAGAATGTGCTTCATGCATGGATTTTTTGATGAATTTATTATCTATTAGTTAAATCACTAAAGATTTATATTGTCATGGCATTTTTAACCCCCTTCTCTTGTGTTTCAGGTCATACTCACGGGCAGGGTGATTAGATGTGGCCGTGAGCAAGAGTGTCGCTACAGACTGGTCCGGTCTCCATATACAGGCGATTCTCCCATTCCTACTGAACAATCTCTCCGTACATGTGGCATCTTTGTTTTACCCAATTTCCTCTGCAAAAGCAGTGTCATGTCCTCCCACAGATATCCTCTCGGTCCACATTTTAGTGTGATGTTTTCCAGCTTGGGAAGCATCACTGGACTACTTTTCCTGGTGGTAAGAGTTGTAGTAGAAGTACCTTATTTGAGTTCATTCATTTTGATATTTGGGATCCCAGTCATGTTCCTGACCACCAAGGGCACATTGTTTATCTTGTTGCAGTTGATTTTTCTAGACTGTCATGGGTTTTTCTTTTGAAAGTGGATCTGTTATTCAATATTTTATTAATGAAATAACGAACATTTTTCTGCTATTGTCAATTATGTTTACTCTGACAATGCCTTGGAGTTCTATACCTTACAACTTTCTCAGTTTTTAGATCCCTTGGCATTATACACCAAACTTCTTGTGCATAACTTCCCCGTAAAATAATGTTTTTGAACGCAAACACCATCATTTACTTGATGTGACCATGACCCTGTTGATTCAAAGTCGAGCTCCCCACTCTTTTTGGAGTTATGCGATCCTTACTAGTTACCCGAGGAAACGTATGCCGTTCTCCGTATTAGGAGAGAAGATTCCTTTCTTGATCGTTTTTCCTGAGAATGGTCTTTTCTCTCCTACACCTCGTTTCTTTGGCTCTGTGGCATTCATTCATCATCTAACTCCTAGTTGTGACAAGCTTTCCCTAGAGCCGTCAAGTGTGTCTTTATGGGATACTCTCATACACAAAACGAGTACTGGTGATTTAATCCTATTCGATGGAAGTACTACGTCAGTGCTGATGTCACCTTCTTTGAGTCGTTCATGTATTTTTCTCCTACATATGACAGGGTGAATCCGTCTGACTCTGGAGAGGAATTTCACATACCTCCTCCTACTCCGACACTACCTCCAGATGTAGTTCCTCCTATGCCACCACCGGCTCCACCTATTCCACCACCTCCTTTGATAGGTTTCTTCTTCCTAGAATGCTCAATTCCTAGAAGAAGACCGTTGACAGCCTAGGATCTCCGAGCTCTAGTACAACTCTCCATGATTATTGGAGCTAAGGAATCAAGGGGAAAAGAGAGAATGTAACATCCGGGATCCGCGTAAACCCGAACCCGACCCGAATAACGTCCGAATAACCCAATAAGGTTATCTGACAATATTAGATAACCTAAAACGATCAATTGATCGTGAATCAAAAGTCGTTCGGGCGAAATCGACAAAAAAATCGGTCGCTTCGTAATGCGCGCCGTGAAAAGCCGCGACGTAAATTCGGAAACCGCGAAACGAACCGAGACCATCATGAGATCCGATTCGACGATACAAGACCAACAAAATCGACCGTTCGTCAATCGGAGGTCGTTTGATATTTTGAAATCGTAAAATTTAACCTTAAACAAAATCCGTATCCGAAAACTTCGGGTATTCAAAACTCGACCGAAACTATATCAATATCATACTCATATTGATTGTCATTCTGAGACGGTCAAAACGACTTATCGCATGTCGAAATCCGACGGCCGAAGTGCGCGAACGATTCATTTTAAGTATGTTAAATATATATATAATTAAACAGTAGCATCCAGCTACTGAAAAAAATATATAAATTTTATAAATTCCTGTTAACTAACTGGTCCAGCACAAAAAAAATAAAAAAAATCTCCTTGCCAACACTTGGCCCTCTTTGTGGTACTCCACTTGGGCCCAAACATTCCTCCACATGTCAATAACATATTCATTACCTCCCCCTATATATACTTCTCCAATTTCCCAACGAGATCCCAACTCTCCCCATTTTTCCTAAATTCCAACTCTCTCGTCTTTTCTTAATTCCATCTCCAACGAGGTCTTCCCTTCTCCATCTTTCTTCTCATTTCAAAATTCTCCAAGTGCTTGTAGCCAAATGAGGCCATAATTTTTCCACATCCAGAAGTCGAAGGGAAACTTGGAATCTTATGATTCCAATTTCTGAAAATTTGAGTACAAATGTTGAAGCCCTAAAGTTGCTACCTCCCCAGTCTGATCCTCCTCTCTACCTCAGGTCCTGCATGCATGTCAACCTTCAAGTTTTGAAGATTTGTAGGTACGATCCAAAGCCATCCTTTGCTGCCTTGCATGCACAGCCACCTTTCTCTTTCTGACATACTTTAATTGTTGATGATTTTGTGCCAATCTTCATCAATAGATCTACACTTAAACTTTATCATAGAATACAATAAGTTGCATGAAGCATTACTTGCTAAGACATCAAATTGAGATGTACAAATCTAGCCACTCAAGCTCTTGTGAGCATAGTTCTGTAGGAATAGAAATTGAAAATCAATATTACTGATCAAATGAAATAAAAGAAATTTTCTGCTCTGAAATAAAAGATTATGTATTTTACAGATTCAGTTTCTGTTATTGTTGTGTTGTCTGCTTATGCTATAAATCAAAAGCATATTGTCATTAGTTATTTAAGTTATAAAATTATTACTGTGTTGATTGTTTAAGTTTTAAAATGAAAAGATCTCAAATTTCTTATTTCATTTAAAACTTAGCAATTATATGTACTGATCTTGCTTAATTGTAAATTTTAATATTAAAATTTGTGCTACTGTCGGATTTAGAAATTTTAACAATTTCAGTGAATAAATCTTGATTAAATAAAGATTCAACCTAAAGTCTGCTACTGTCTACTAAAGTTTTGAAGTTAAAAGTCAACTCTGAATCTCCAGTAATTCAAAATTTAATTGATGGGATCAAATGTCCTATTTTGATACTAGGTGTGAAAGCATCCATACAATATAGGGCCATGAACACTCCGGAGGAACTTCTCATAAGTAAAAGATTATCAGAAGATATTAGTGTAAGCGGCAGAATATGATCATAGCTAATCTTATGGATACCAAAGATCTGATTTCAACATTTTTTTCACTAGATCCAATATCTATTCTTGGAATTTCACCTAAAGACCGCATCTACAACAAGACAAATAGATGCCTTGCTTCTTGTAGGGAACTTTGCAATTATAGAAGGATCAGGGAGAGACATTATATCATACCTATTAGAAGTTCACTTGTATGAGGTATTAATAACATCTATGAATTCTATGATAAGTATGCTTGAAAATTATTGATAATGGTGATCTATTTGTCTGGATTTTTGAAGTAAGGCAAATAGCATATAACAGATAAATTGCTTCTATAGAGAACCTAGATAGGCAGTCAACCATAGGGGAGATAAGATCTACATCTACTACTTTGATTTCAAAATTTTAATAAGCACAAGTCTCTTTGAACTTAATCAATCCTTCCTATCCATGACTTAGTTATGTATTTGAAAAGAGATTAAAAAGTATCTTCTAGGAAGAATAAATGATGGATGTATGTACTAGATAAATTGCTTCTAGGAAATTATGACATGTGATCATAAGGACCTGATTATCTCCATGAATTACTTTCCGGATACACTCTCCTAACTTTAAGATCACTATTGACAAAAAGATCTAGATCTGTATAGTCAACGACAGAAAAGATTAAGAAAAGAATTGAAAGATCAAGAAAGTAAGGATGATGGTAAATTAGTGTTGTCGGATAATTATCGGTGCTGGTCAGGGAGACTTTTACACCTGACTGTGCGAGGGCGCGGTGACCCTCAACTGGGCGGAGGAAAGGAAGCCCAGTTAGGGCAGCGGCCGCCTAGTGCGCGGGTCTAGGATCTCAGTCCTCTTTCGATTTTTACGCGAGCTCGCAGTGTTTTTACGCCTCGTTGGGATCCTAACTTTAGACCATTCCGCTGACCCTCTGTTTTAGGATACCCAGGCGGGGGATCCTCGGTTTTCAATTTTTCGTACGAGCTCGGTTGCCCGTTACCGGTCGGGCCGTTTTTCTAGAGTGACTTTTCCGGGAAGTCCCTCTCACCCGTCTCAGTGGCGTAGTTTGGGAGAAAACCTATCCCTTCATTGGACCGTCCTTCCAACTAGAGGGCGAGACAGAAGAGCCATTTGTAGGCTTCTTCACCGCTTGAGTTTTCCTTTCGCCAACAGACTTGGCGATTTTACATCCAGATCCTCCATATCTATATCTATATCATCTAGAGTTACATTGAGGCTATTGCACAGAGGTTTGAAGGGATTGATTTTATATCCAGATCATCCATTTCTATATCTACATCATCTAGAGTTACATCTGAGACAGTTGCACTTGAGGTTTTAAGGGATTACAATTAAAGTTGAGTAAATGGAAAAGACTATAATTTAATTCGAAATCTCATTAAGCTAGTGGACGTGTTGGGAACTTAGTTAGGATGCATTATACAACACCGCATGCCTACGGAGGCACCCCAACCCTAAGACATTCCCCAGGTCTTAGAGTCATAGTGTGAGGTTTCACTAGAACCAAGACCACAGACTGTCCACTAGACTTAAGAATTAAACAAATCATTATATCTTCTCATCTTATCTTTCCCATCATCAAAATCCAAAAATATGATCTCTGAGTAATATGAGAATAAAATATACATACTTATGATCAGTTAGTCACCATAGAAATATACTTATGTGGGAAATGTTGGGATAATGGTTGATCATGAGAGGTGATTGTTAGAAATTTGGAAACCTTTTTCAATTGCAAGTAGATGTAAATTATACTTGTTCCACCTTTCTACTTGCTCTCTTTTACACATAATAAATTACTTGTCTTTTATTTTTTTAAAACTATGGATTTGTATTCACAATTGTGACTCCTTTTCTTCCTTGCACGCATGGCAGGAAAGGAGTCTATTGTTCAATAGCTATACAGGGTTCCAGGAGACAAGGTCTATACTAGACGGTATGTAGTTTTTGTTAAAATTTTTAGTTCAATTGATATTGTAAATTGCTTCTTCTCTTCAGTCAAATTTTTGGGATGTTATATGTACTGTCAGACATTGTACATGTTATAAAATCATATGGAAATTAATGAAATAAGATTTTGGTGCCAATTTTCTCTATTAACTTGTGGTTATGAATATGAATGTCGAATGTCACTTGCAAATATATTCATTGCGAAAAAATTCCCCATAAAACTATGCTTTTAATGCGATGTCATAAATGGAATATTGCGAATTGTGCCGTAAACGGGTACTCGGATCCTAAGGGGTTCACAGAGAACATGAGAAGAGAAGAGAGGAGAAGAGAGAAGAGATTAGATGGGAAAATAGGGAAGGCGAGAATCAAAAGACCTCCAGATCCCAGCCCTTTTAAATACTCCCTAGACCACTGGGACCACTAACAACAAATTCTGATAGTATCAACAACCCACAACAAACTCTCAGAATATTACATATTCCTTATCAATTACTCCCCATCTTCAGAACAACCTTGTCCTTAGGTTGAAATCCAGTTACATTTACCATCCTCCTTGATAAACGTCTGTACAAAACTTTGGTAGCTTGCTGAAATGTGTCAGATAATAGTAAAGTATGCACATGTTGATTCCCATATTATTTCTTCAGCTGAGAGACACGGAAGATAGAATGCATCTTATAACCTTGTGGTAAATCAATCTTATAAATAGGTAAATCAATCTTATAAACAATGGGACCGATATATTTAAGGACTTGAAAAGGGTTGTAAAGATGCTGAAAGTTTGATGTTTAAAGTGACAACCAGTAAAACTTGTCGATAAGGTTGGATTTTCAAGTAAACCCATACCCCACTTAAAATTCACGCCCCTTGTTTATCGGCGAGTAACTCCATTCGTTGTGCCCGCTACAAATGGAGTTATTGATCTTCAACTGTATGTCTGTTCGTTGTTCCTGAAACATACGAGAATGGGGTATGAGGAGGATAACCATATACCACCTCAAATGGAGAAATTCCTGTAGAGGAATGCAAAGTTGTACCCCCCCCCTTTTGACGTCCTAATTTGATCTCTTTATAAATAGATTAGTACCATATTTGTCCATTGGTTTGCAGGTGGTAAGCAGAACTAAGCTTCGATTGAACCTCCAATAAACGAAACAATTCTCCCCAAAATTGGCTTGTAAAGATTGGGAATCTATATGAAATAATAGCTTTAAGCAACCTGTGGAGCTTAAGCACATTACCAAAAAAGCCACAACCATTGTTGAGGCGCTGTAAGGATGTTGTATAGAAATTACAACCGATCTGCAACAACCATAAGACATTATTTAGATCCCACTGGTGGAAGACCATAAATTAAATCCATCGAAATCTCTTTCCAAATTTGTGATGGAATGGGTAATGGCTACAAAAGGCCACCCAGGACAGATGTATCATATTTACATCATTGGCACACATCACATGCACAAATGTAGGCTTTAATATCAAGACTCATTGTTGAGATATTTATATAAACGTTGAACTCGATGCACTCGATGCAAATGTAGGCTTTTGGCCAAATAAAAAAATGTTGAACTCGATGCAACGTTTTATAATAACTTGAATGCCCAGTGGAAGGCGTGTCATGCATTTCCTTGATAATGGATGAGAAAGTGATAATAGATGAGAAGGACATGCTTTTTATAAATATAGAATCCCATCCTTGCAAGAATATGATGCTGGGTCAACTTGGCCTGCACTCCATTTAAAAAGCATAGTAGACATATGTGAGTCTGTAGCATAGAGAGACTTCAATTTCTCCCACCAATCATATATTGGTTGTGAAATAGAAAAAGGAAGTAATGGTGGTTTCCGTGAAAGAGCATCAGTTGTTGCATTAGACTTCTCCAAGTTATATTTCAGACAAAAATCATACCCCAATAATTTAACAAGCCATTTGTGTTGTGTCGAGTATGAATCTTTTGTTGTAAAAAGAAATGAAGGTTGAAAAAAAACAAAGGCTTTGGTGATCTGTGCGTATTATAATTTTTCTTCCAATCAGATGTGGATGCCATTTGAGTACTGCAAAAATGATCGCTTCCATTTCTCTCTCATATGTTGATAAAACTTGATGCTGAGGAGAAAAAGCTTTGCTAAGATGAGACAATGGTCGCCCCCTCATGCATAAGGACTGCACCCATCCCAGTCCTGCTCGCATCAGATTCAAAAACCAATGTCTTCGTAAAATCCGGTAAAGTTATATTAGGCTTGGAAACCATCAGACTTTTGAGTTTGGAAAGGGCTTCGTGAGCATCTGAAGAGCAAGCAAAGGTCTCAAGCTTCAATAATGAAGTTAGAGGAGCTGCAATGATCCCATAATCTTTAACAAATTTCTAATAATCCCAGTAAGCCCTAAAAACCCTTGTAATTTTCCATGGGACTTTGGAGTAGGCCAAGAAATAATTGCATTTATTTTGGCTTGATCCATAGAGACCCTTGATACCACATGTCCCAAATAGTCGACAATATCTAAACCAAACTTACACTTAGAATATTTAGCATAGAACTTGTTCTGCTGCAAAATTTGAAAGACAAGTTCCATATACAGAAGATGTTGAGGCAAGGTGTTGAGGCATGTTAATACTCTAGACTAAAATGTCATCAAAATATATAAAAAAATCAAGTTTTGAAAGGTGGTTGGTGCATTAGTAAGCTCGAAGGGCATTACTAAGTACTAATAATGGCCTTCATGTGTTTTCAATGCAGTTTTTGAAATATCAACGGCATTCATTCAAATCTGGTTATAGCCATATCTAAGATCCAGTTTAGAAAACACCTTAGCACCATGTAGTTCATCGAGAAGATCGTGAATGAGGGGGATATGATACTTGTCCTTGATAATGTAATAATTAAGAGCTCGATAGTCAATGCATATTTGCCAAGTACCATCGTGTTCCTTTACCAACAATGTCGGTGACACAAAAAACTATTGCTTGGTCAAATTAATCCTTCCTTTAAGGCAAGATAAATTGTCTTCAATTATATCTTTCTGTGCAGGAGAATGTTTATGTAGGGCTTAAGATACCATAATGTTCTCATTTGACAATGGAATACGATGGTCATAGCTAAGGATTGGGGGAAGTCCTACCAGAGTTTGAAAAATAGAAATATAAGCTTGAACTAAGGATTTCAACTAGGCATTAGAAATACCATCGTCGACCGATTGGATTGACTCGGAAGTAACATCAGCTACTTGGACGTGAATCATCAAAGTACTTTTGACATATCAGAGCTCCTTATTAGCTTGACCAGTTGTAACCATTACGACAGGGTTAGTAGATATCCCGTTCAATTGATATTCATGGCCTTGATAGTTGAAGCACATTACACGCTCCTTAAAATTCCAGTAGATAATACCTAGCAACTCCAACCAGAACCAACTAACACCCAAAATGATTTTGCAGCCCCCTAAAGGCGACATATAAAAATCACCATGGAAAACTCTGAAGAACAACATGAACATGAGTGCAAAGTCCCATGCACTTCACTTATTGCCCATTAGCTATCGTGACATAAAAGGAAGTATTATTGTTTAATGATAATCCCAATTTGTCCACAAGCTGAGGGTCCATTAAATTATATGTGCTCCCAGAATCAATAAGTATACGAGCCGTAGCTCCCTCCACTTTGCCAAGAACTTGCATTGTATTAGGATTTATTTTCCCAGTAATGATGTGATTAGATATTTCAGGGATTTTTTCATCACTGATGGACATTTGCAACGGCTATACATCATCATCCAAAAATATTTCTCCATCATCAGCTGCGCCATAAAGACAGATTTACAACAGTAGTCCTTTGCCCATTTTTAACCACACTTAAAGCCCAATCCCTTCTTAAGACACTCATCATACTATGATTGTGAAAGCTGATTAACAGAAGGCGAGGGTCGAGTGTGTAAGCGCAACAATCCTTTCTGATTATCACTTGAAATGCTTTCAATTTAGCTTCCTGCAATCATGCCAACTCAGTTGCTTCATCCAAAGAGGAAGGTTTCAGCAGCCGAACCTCGTATTCAATTAGTTTAAGACCACTTATTGGATAATCTTTCAAATTCTTATTGATACTCTAACAAAGAAGCTGTCTGTTGCAGCAGCTTACTTGTAACATCTGAATCCAATTAAACCAAACTCGACCCGATTAGGAGTCCGAGTGGCCAATTTTGTTAAATTAATAATGAACAAACCCTAAATTGATCGATTGATCGTATATCAAAAAGTTGTTCAGTCGCAATCGACCAAAAGTCGATCGCATCGTAATGCTTGCCACAGAAAGCCGCATCATGAAATCGGAAACCGCGAAACAAACCGACACCGCCATAAAATCTGACACGAGAAATAAGACCAACAAAATTGATTGTTCCTCAATCGGAGGTCGTTTGGTATTTTAATATCACAAAATTTAACCCCAAATTAAAACCATATCTCGAAAATTTCAGGTATCTATACCCAATCAAAAGTATATCAATAGTATACTCATATTGATCATCGTTCAGAGATGATCAAATCGAGCTATTGCGCATCAAAATCCAACACTCAAGGCGTGAATACGGTTATTTTAACATCTTAAATAAATAAAAGAAAATTGGTTTTTAAAAAATAATAAAAACAAAAAATTTAAAATTTCTTCTGCTACTATAGCAGTAGCACTGTCTAATTCCAATAGAAAAAAAATTAATATAATGATGAAATCAGCAAACTGACATCAGCATGATGATGTCATCCAAAAATAAAGACAAATGGCTCTGAAAACATGGAGCCCCTCCTTTCCCCCTTTTCTTTCTTTCATATTTCTCCCCTCATTTCTAACGAAACCCCCTCCCCTTTCTTTCTTTTCTCCCCTGAATTCCAGCAAAGTAATTGCAAGAAATAACCTGCAGTTGCAGATGCCTCAGCACCAGTTGCTGCACTTGTTCCAAGCCAAAGCCACAACCGAGAACCCTCTTTTCTTCTCCTCCTTACCATTCTGTTGGAACTCCATTTTCATCAATTGAAGGCTGCTGCATACAAATCAAATTAAGCCTTTTTCTCCTCCAAAGTTGGGGCAATTTAAGGTACAATTCTTAGCCATTCTATTTGCTACCATGCATGTATGATCTAAATTCCCTTTTGATGCTCTCCTTGTATCTTTTAATGTTATTGTTGGAGTATTTGTAATGTGCGCCTATTGTGTTGTAGGAGGGTAAATGGATCCCTCCAGGATCCATTTACCCCATCTAGTGATTTAGTCCCACATCGTCCAATGGTGGGACTTAGAGGCCCTGTGGAGGCTATATAAGGAGCCCCAGGCCACCTGTAACTTATTCTTATGCTCTATTTATCGTTTCCGCTTCCGCTTCCGATTTTCTAACATGGTATCAGAGCAGGTTCGATTCTCGAGGATTTCACGTTCTTTGTTGTTCGAGATTCGATTAATGTTCATTCTTGAAGATCATTTTCCTATGAAGATATGTTCTTGGTCAAGTTTGATTTCTAGGGTTTCTTTGGAAACCCTAGTCATTCAGCCGCATAGGTTCCAGCATCGCGGTGTTATCAGTAGGAGCGTGCGCAAGTTTTCTCCAGATTTTCTAATATGGGATGATTTTAAGGCTTCAAGCTCCAGGACCCGGAGAACCGTGCGCCCCCACGCAGCCCTTCAGGCGGCGCGAGTCAGATCCAGTTCCCCTGTGTCGTGCGTTGTCCCCCTGCAGTTCGGCGGTGCCCCCAACTTCGCCATACTGGACGTGCATAGCCGTAGCAGCGGTTCCTCCCAGCATCGTCATCTCCTCATGCGGCTTCTCCAACCGCCAAGTCCTGAAGCCCTAGTCAAAGCATAAGCGGCCCCTCCTCTCCACAACGCGCGAGTCTTCAGCGCGACCCACGATCTTGCAGGCGCACCTCTTGCGCCCTCCTCTCCAGATCGCCTTCGCTGGCGATGATGCTCCAGGCCCCAGGAGGTGTGGCCACCATCTCAAAACCCTCTAGGCGAAGGCTTGCTCTTGCAAGACTTATTAGAGCAGCGGTCGCACGGGATGAGACTCCAGCAAGGCGCACCTTCCCAAGCGCAAGGCCGAGCCTCCATCGAGCAGCGGCAATCCTCTTCGGCCTTCCCTCCTGGCGGCGCGATCCCTTCCTCCTGCTCCCAGCGGGGGACCCATCGGAGGTGCCAATCCTCCTTCCGCAAGAACTGAGCCTAATACGATGGCCCTCAAGGTCGGTGGCGTCAGAAACAGGAAAGCCCCTAGCGTGGGGGCGTTGGCGATAAATAAAAAGGGTTCCCACGAACCCTAAAAGGGTACCATGCATTTAAAAAAAACCATCCGTTTGTTAAAAAAAATGTGATAGAGAGCGGGAGAGTGCCCAATTCTGTAAAGCCCAACTGGGCTACTATATTGTGGTCTAATTGGACTACAAGGTTTTTTTTTTGTTGTTAAAAAAAAGGAGGCGCGAAACAAAATAAAGCCGTACGCAAATGAAAAAAAAGTTTTCAAAAAAAATGAAGAGGCACGCACAAAGAAAAGCCGTGCGGGAAAAATTTAAAAAAAAATCATCAAAAGCCGTAATAAAATTTATGAAATGGCTTATGTTAAAAAAATGACGGCTATGTTGCCATCATTTGTTTGTGGTCCCCATCATTCTTCTTGTTCTCAGGCCAGAGTTTTCATATGAGCTATAGGGACTCCAGAGCAGAGGACCATTCCCTATGCCATTGAGGACAAGGGTTTTCATGTGGTATCATAGGTACTCCAGAGTAGAGCACCATTCTCTGAGCCAGATGGGAGAGACCCAGTTCTCCAACGAGGAGACTCCAAGCGCAGTTTCAGACTCGACAGTCAGATTCCGAGTTTTCAGTTGACTCACACTCCAGTTCGTTCGTCCTCCTCACCTACACGGCATGAGAAGCAACGTCCTCGACTGCAGCAATGTGCGCGTTGGGTTGATATTGTCCGTAGTGTCCTGTAGCGTTGAGTTGAGTCTCTTTCTGTTTGTCCAAGCTGAGCATTGCATGCTCCAGCTTGACGGGGAGTGTTGGAGTATTTGTAATGTGCGCCTATTGTGTTATAGGAGGGTAAATGGATCCCTCCAGGATCCATTTACCCCATCCAGTGGTTTAGTCCCACATCGTCCAACGGTGGGACTTAGAGGCCCTGTGGAGGCTATATAAGGAGCCCCAGGCCTCCTGTAATAGATGAGAAAAAGCAATAGAAAAACACGCCCCGTTGAGGGCTTCTCCCGTGGTTTCATCCCGCTCCTCACGGAGTAAGGTTCCACGTAAAATCATGGTGTTCCCATGTTTATCTTTCTTATTCTTATGCTCTGTTTATCGTTTCCGCTTCCGCTTCTGATTTTCTAACAGTTATCATTCACCAAATCCTCAAATTAGTTTCTTGTTGTGTTCCAATGGTATCAATCTTTTGAAGGGGGGAACCCACATGACATCCATGAGAAGGATTTGCACAAATTACTCTTTCCGATATTGAAGAATGGGTATTGCACTGACCTCTTCCCATAGAAAACTCGGATTAGTTGGCAAGTCTACTGACTTGGCTATGAAATGAGGCTTTCCTGAACCCCCCTGCAATCCCCCCTTCGCCACGCTCCATTGACCTCCATTGCGGTCTGAATCCCCTTTACATCCCCCTTCTCGCCCCCACCCCCGGAGCCGGATCGGCTGATTGGCACACTTGCATCAGAGCGGATCCTAGCCCTTTCTACCTTGTTTGACACTTGTACAGGGCACCCAGGAGACCCCCCAATCCCGGCGGTGGTAGCGCACCATGCATTACAATAGTCAATCTCGATGCGTTAAACTGCACTCTCGACAGGCTTCGGATACAAGTCAACTGCACTCGAGATTCTCGAAAGACAAGAAGCACTAGTCCTAGTCCGGGACAACTATTTCCTTGCTCGAAAATGATCCAGGCTCTCTCCAGTGGATAAGAAGAGAAGCCCGCTCCTATCAATTAGAAATATGGGCCTAGTTTGAGCGGATTCCACATTCATTCTTCTATTGGAGACAGGTCCTATCTCACCTACCTTTCCTAGACTGATGTCTTGGCCCCACCCCTTTTCCCCTCGCTCATGACTCCAATCTAAGCGAAGCGTGAATGAGTCCTAGGGTCGGGAGACGAAGGATCGATACCAGCGGCTAACAATTTCGGAACGTAGTTGCTCTTTCATCTCTCGCTTCTGACTGATGATGGACTCCAAGTCTAGCACTCAGATGCCTCCAGAGAAGGCTCGCCCCTATCGGATAAGGGTAAGTCAGGGAAAGGACTGTTGATTTGTAGGTCCTTACACATTTCTATTGTTTTGGATTCCAAGATAAGTTATGATATTTTACTGTTGCTATAATCATTTGATCATGAATGGTGAAAGTGGTGCTTGGATATATTGAGTTGCCTTACTTTGGCAGTGAAATGCATGATGTTATGGGATAGCTTGGCTAATATAGATAAAAAAAATTAATTAATGGGATTCCAGAGCAGGTCAAAATCATGGAGAAAGACCATATGAAATTCATTTAGGACAACTAGATTTTACATAATCCAACATTGTGATATTTTATAAATTTGCAAAGTAGGTTTAAATTGAATTAACTTTTTAATAGATGTTGTGGCATGAAATATTTGTTTTTGTTAAATAAATTATACTGAAATTTAACCATCAGCATGAGAACACTGGTGGAATGTTTTGCAACCGGAGAACTATAGGCTTGATCATTTTCTACTAGAAACTAAGTAATTCAGATATATTAATCTAAATCTTCTAAAAACTTACTTAATTATTAGCATGCCTCTGGATTAAGATTGGCATATCACAGCCATGGATAATAGTAAAATTTTTCTAATTATTGATGACATGACATAAGTTTTTATATAGTATATTTATTTAACTGAAAAAAGTTGCATACCTTATATTGATTTACTAACACGGTTATATTGTCCGAATCCCGGTTGCGATGGCCGGACATGCAGTATATTCGCATCTATCATGTGAGAGGAATGCGAGTTCTGGACTTAATTTGGCAAGGGAAATAAACTGAGCAGAGGAGAGAAGCAAACCATTTTTTTTAAGATTTAGTTCATCGCATGTATCCAGAAACACCATGAAACTACAGAAACTTACAGTGAGCAATGATGTTTAGAAATGGTCTCTAGAACATGTAGATCTAGAAATCCTTTGAAGTTCTTGAAACATATCTTAGTTGATAATATGAGAGCATTTATTAGTGTGCATGTACTCGGATGGTTAAACTTCTTAGAAAAATCTACTCAGGGGACTATCCTATACTTTAAGGACAAACAGACATATTGCAAGGTTTGGACCTGCATAAATTATTGGGTGCATTCTCGAGTAATTTATTATGAATCAAGAATGATCATCAAATACTTATTACTTCTTACAAGTAGAAATCCTGGGTAGGAGATTTATAATCACAGTTATGCTTCATTTTCCATGAAATAAATTGAATATTAAGCTCAGATCAATTATGATCTCATGAGAAAAATGTAGGTATGAATATATAGAACCAATGAGCCTAAGGGGTTAGTATATATCAATGACAAGTAATATTGTGCTGGTCATGGTGATTTTTACACAACTCTCAACTGGGCAGGAGATAGGAAGCTCGGTTCGGGCAGCAGCCGCCAAGTGCGCGAGTCTAGGATCCCAATCCTTTTTTACAGTTTTTATGCGAGCTCGCAGTGTTTTTACGCCTCGTTGGGTTCCTGACTTTGATCAGCTCTGCTAATCCTCAATTTTAGGATACCCATGCGAGGATCCTCGATTTTAGTTTTTCCCACGAGCTCGTTTACCAGTACCGGTTGGGCCCGTCTAGAGTGACTTTTCTGGAAAGTCTCTCTCACTCATCTCAGTGGTGTAGTTTTGGAGTAGACCTATCCCTCTAATGGACCACACTTCCACATAGCGAAAGGATATCTTAGGAGACTTCCTCCCGCTTGAGTTTTGGTTACCGTTCCGCCAATAGGCTTGGCGATGGCTACATCTGAATCCTCTACGGCTACATCTAAATCAGTTATAGCTGAATTTGGAGGAGTTACTATTGAACTTAGAATGGAGCATAATTTATTTTGGCTAAAAGATAAGATCAATTAAAATTGAGTTGGCTAGTATCGAGATCAATCATAACTGAGTTTGGTTAGAGTTATGGTCACTTACAGTTGAGTTGTCTACAGTTGAGATCGGTACGAAATCATCATTTATCATAATCACCAATCATCGACAACTAATCGGATTTTAGAACTACTACTAAGGGTGATAGATAAGTTAGTGGACGTGTTGGGAACTTAGTTAGGATGCATTACACTCCATTGCATGCCTACGGAGGCAACCCAACCCTAAGGCACTCTTCATGCCTTAGAGTCATAGTGTGAGGTCACACTCAAACCAAGATCACAGACTATCCACTAGACTTGAGAAGTTAGTTAGAATCAAAAATATCAAATGAGAACATCATCATCTCATTATCAAGATCCATAAACATGATCTCAATGATAAGAGAATAACATATACATGTGGTCATCAACTAATATATATATATATGAATGGTTATGGGGCAATAGATAATTATGGGGAATACATACATAACAATTTGAAAACCATTTACCTCGCAGATAGTTTGTTAAATTTAAAATATCATTGCCTTTCTACTTGCTTTCTTTTGGACGCACTAAAATACTTGTTATTATTATTTTAATATGATGGAAAGTACACAACATCCGTTTTTGACGTCTTTTTCTTCCTGGAATGTTTGGCGGGCAAAAAGCCAGCGTCGCGGTAAGAGATTGATGTAACCGGGTTTCTGCTGCTATACCAGATGATATACTTTTTGTAGTTTCAATACAATTAAAAATGTATAGTGCTTTTCTCTCTCTTCTGAATATTTTGGAAGACATGTACTCACTATCATTTTCTTTTGTTACATGTTGTGTATATATATGGAAATTGTAGAGATTTCTATTTTCTATGTACCTTTTTAGTTATTTTTATTTTCTTGTTTCCATTGTGGAGGTATTTCTATAGTTTATGTATCCCTTTGTTATGTTTATTTTTCTTGTTCCATATTATGTAATTTACCCATAGGCTTTCTCTATATAAGAGAGCCTAGAGTTCCTTGGAATAAAGATCTTCTCATTTTCATCCAACATGGTATCAGAGCCACCACCCTAAAACCTAGCCGCCCTCTCCTCTTCTCTCGCCAGTGCCGCTGCCCCCGCCACCACCTTCCTCACGTCGGCGCCGCCCCCACCCCCTCCCTGCCACCTTCCTCTCGGCGCCGCCGCTCGCCCCACCCTCTCTCCCGTCTCCTTCTCTCTCTCATTCCCTGTGGATTTGCATAGGTCTACATATGTACTCAAATCCTTGGATGTTTACGTAGACATTGTTTCTTAGTCTACAAACCCTAGTTCTCCGTCTCCGGCATCAATGTCAGAAAACAAAGTTGGCATGCCCTCCATAGGTGCTTTCAAAGGTCCAGTGCCCATAGTCAATATGGAAGGGACGAATTACGAGCTCTGGGCGATGCAGTTCATGAGCCTCATGAAGTCAAATGGTAAGAAGCATATTCTTACCGAAGATGAGCCGGCAGAGAAGATTGGGGCTTATGCCTCATGGGAGGCTGATGATTCGTATGCCAAAGTCTGGCTTTCATGCACACTGACGATGGAGATTGCTAATGATGTACTCCATCAGCCCATTGCTAAGGCAATGTGGGACATCCTTGCCGCGACATACTCACAGATGAGAAATGAGACCAAGATTCTCTAACTGTAGCATGATATATTTTACGGTCAAGCAAAATGTCCGTCCTCTGCGTTCGTTATATACATCCTTGCGGGGGAAGTTAGAGAAACTCTATAGCATCATTCCCCTCACGGCGACTCCTGAACAACAGAAGACATTCCGACATGCTACAATGGTGGGGGTCTTACTAGCGGCTCTTTATCCGGAATATGATGCGGCCCGCTTGCATTCTTGCAGATGCTACTATTCCTCCAATGGAGGAAGTGTATAGAAGGCTTAGCAGAATTACAGTCTCATCTACGGCTACTACTCCACCCCCTTCGGCGATGGCAGCTTCTAGAGGCAGAGGAGTCTCTTCTTCTTTCTGTGGCCGTGGACCTCGTGGTCGAGGTGGCCGCTTTCGTCAGCCCTGCACCTTTTGTCATCGCACTGGTCATACGGAGGATATATGCTATTCTAAGCATGGTTTTCCTGCATCGGCCCGTGTACCCGAGCACACTGCGTCTCCACAGCCATCTACTTCAGACCAGCGGTTTGAGGATCTTGTTGTCAGAATCTGAGATATAATGCCTCCTGCCTCTACTGACTCTCCATGAAGTCACTCGGACATAGAAGCTTCAGCTTCTGCCAGTACGTCAGACCCAGCTAGCACATCAGGTAGTGCTTATGCTTTTACTTCATGTCATGGTTCTGAAGTTTCAGACTGGATTATGGACGCTGGTGCGACACATCATCTTTGTCGAGACAAAGATAAACTTAAATTGTACAAGGAGGTTCTGCCAGGGAGATCTGTTGTGATTGCAGATGGGACCCATTCCCCCATCATTGGACAGGGGGAGATCACTTCAACACCCTCTATGCGTCTACAGAATATCTTGCATGCTCTAGATTTTTCAATGAACTTGCTATCTATCGGTCATATTACAAAGGATTTGCACTGTCGTGCTATTTTTGACCCATCGTCTCTTATTTTTCAGGACATTCTTACGGGCAGGGTGATTGGTTGTGGCTGTGAGCAGGATGTTCTCTACCGGTTGGTCTGAACTCCTTATGTTGGTGTCTCATCTCAGTCCAGTGGAACAGTCTCTCCCTTTACTTGGCATCTACGCTTTGGTCACCTCCCGCTTTGCGTCATATCTTTCCCCAGATTTCTCCGAATTCTTCCTTTCAGTGTGAAGCGTGCCAGTTGAGAAAGCATCACAGATCTACTTTCCCTAGTCGTCAGTCTCAGAGCAGTAGCTCCCCCTTTGAGTTACTGCATGTTGACATTTGGGGTCCGAGTCGTGTTCCTGATCACCATGGACACAGGTTTTACCTAGTCATGGTTGATGATTTCTCTAGATTGTCATGGGTGTTTTTATTAAAGAATAAATCTGAAGCATGGGATGTAATAAAAAATCTTATCAATGAAGTTCAGAATGTTTTTTCGTCTACTGTGAAAACTGTGCGTACGGATAATGCCTTGGAGTTTTGCACTCGTGCTCTTTCACAATTCTTCTTATCTTGCAGCATTATCCATCAAACGACTTGTGCTTACACGTCTCAACAAAATGGGGTTGCTGAGAGAAAACATCGTCATCTACTTGATATCACTCGGCCTTTACTCATCCAAAGTTGTGCTCCCGTGTCTTTTTGGGGTGATGTTGTGCTTATGGCATGTTATCTGGTGAATCGTGTTCCGTCATCTGTCTTAGGTAAGAAAGTTCCTCTTTCTGGTGTCTTTCCTGACAGAGAATTATTCTCCCTAACTCCTCGTGTCTTTGGCTCTGTTGCTTTCGTTCATCAGCTTTCTCCAGGACTTGCCAAGCTCTCACCTAGGGCTGTCAAGTGTGTATTTGTTGGGTACTCTTGTACTCATGGAAGGACATATCGATATCGGCAACATATCGATACAATGTCGATACCGATATATCGCCGATATATCGGCGATATATCGACGCATATCGCCGAAACCCGGTATCCATTAGGCATTTTTCTCCTGTCGATACCCGATATATCCATATCGGCGATATATCGGTGACCTGTCGATACCGATATATCGTCGATATATCGACGATATATCGCGATATGGCAATCCATGCTTGTACTCAAAAAGGTTACAGATGCTATGACCCTGTGAACACGAAATATTATGTCAGTGCAAATGTCACTTTCTTTGAGTCTGTGATGTATTTCTCACGTACAGGTGACAGGTTGACTTCCTCTACTACTAATGATAAGGTTTATGTACCACCTCCTCCTCTGTGTCCATCTGTTCCCATACGAACTCCTACTGCGCCACCACCATTACCACCACCACCTCCTCCACAACCACCAGTGCCTCCTTTACCAAAATTTTATACTTGTCGTTTAGTCCCTGTCACGGAATTGGTCCTTCATCCGCTACGCCCCAGGTTTATCCAGGTGATACTACTAACGATGGGGTTGAAAATGTGCAAGTGCAGGGATCTTTGCAGGAGAATAGCATACCGGCGAGTATTGCTGATGATTTGGATATACCCATTGCCTTACGGAAGCAGAAGCGGACTTATGCATCCTATCCACTTGCTTCACAGGTTTCATTCCATCGCCTCACTGGTGATTTTCAGAGGCTTGCTATGGCCTTATCTACCGTGTAAATACTACGGAATTATCAGGACGCATTGAAGGAGAGTTGTTGGCGTTCAACCATGGAAGAGGAAATGGCTGCTCTACGAGCTCGCGGTACATGAAGCTTGGTTGTTGCTCCCCCAGGAGCTTGTTGTCAGTTGTAAATGGGTATTTACTGTCAAATATCATGCAGATGGCAGCCTTGATCGTTACAAAGCAAGGCTAGTGGTACGTGGTTTCACTCAAACCTATGGCGTAGATTATATGGACACTTTATCTCCAGTTGACGTCATTCCACTTTGCGTGTCCTTCCGTTGATGTGGTATGCGATTGGCCATTGTTTCAGCTTGATGTGAAGAATGCATTTTTATATTGGGATCTGCAGGAAGAAGTCTACATGCAGCAGCCTCCGGGGTTTGCTGCTGAGGGGGAGTGTCACATGGTGTGTAGACTTCACAAGGCCATATATGGTCTCAAACAAAGCCTACAGGCGTGGTTTCAGAAGCTTTCCGACCTAATTCAGAAGCAAGGGTTCAAAAGATCAAATGCTTATCATTCTTTGTATGTTCAGAAGACTCCCAGAGGTACTGTTGTTATCATGGTATATGTTGATGATATACTTGTTACGGGAATGATATGCAGGGGAAAAAGATGGCAAAAGAATTTCTAGGCCATCAGTTCATGACTAAGAATCTTGGTACCCTACGATATTTTCTGGGGTTGGAATTTGCCAGGAATGCACAGGGTCTTGTGATGACCCAAAGGAAGTATATTACAGACATGCTAGTTGAGACAAGCATGATCGGTTGTCGACCATCGACTACTCCCCTGGATCCTAGAATGAAATTATATGAAGACGACACAGACGAGGTTGACATGAGAAGATATAGAGAAATGGTGGGAAAGCTTCTCTATATTACTATCACTAGACCTGACATCGCTTTTGCAGTGAGTCGGGTGAGTCAGTTCATGGAACAACCCAGACAAGTACACATGGATGCCATATACATGATACTGAGGTATCTAAAGTCGTCCCCAGGTGCACGACTTCTATTCAGGAAAGAAATAAATATCTTTATTTTAGTATGTGCTAATGCAGATTATGCAGGATGCCCTAAGGATCGAAAGTCTACGTCAGGTTTTGCTGTGTTTGTTGGCAGCTCTTTGGTTTCTTGGAAAAGCAAGAAACAGACAGTGGTGGCTAGATCTAGTGCTGAATCTGAGTACATGGCCATGGCATAGGCAAGTACAGAGATGATGTGGGTTCGAGCTGTATTAAAAGATCTGCATATAGATGTACCTCTACCCATGCAGCTACAATGTGACAATCAAGCAGCATTATTTATTGCCAATAATCCTGTGTTTCATGAATGAACAAAACATATTGAAGTAGATTGCTACTATACCAGAGATATGATTCAAAAGGGCTTGATTTCTACTTCCCATGTTAGTTCAGGAGAGCAGACTGCAAATATCTTTACCAAACCATTACTCAGAGGGCCATTCCAGAAATGTTCTTCCAAGGTGAGCCTCCTGGGAGGTTGATGATTCGTACGCCAAAGTCTAGCTTTCAGGTACATTAATGATGGAGATTGCTAATGATGTCCTCCATCAGCCCACTGCTAAGGCGATGTAGGACATACTTGCAGCAACATACTCGCCAGGTGAGAAATGAGATCAAGATCCTTCAGCTCCAGCATGACATATTTACAGTCAAGCAGAACAGACGACCTCTTCACTCCTTACATCCTTGCGAGGGATGTTTGAGAAGCTCTACAACATCATTCCTCTTACGGCGACTCCCGAGAAGCAGAAGACCTTTCGGAATGCTACCATGGTTGGGGTCTTACTTGCGGCACTTGACCCTGAATATGATGTTGCTCGCTCGCAGATTCTTGCAGATGCTACTATTTCTCCAATGGAGGAAGTTTACCGCAGGATTAGCCGGATTATAGTCTCCTCCAGTACTCCTACTCAGCCTCCTTCGGCAATGGTGGCCTCTAGAGGCAGAGGAGTCTCTTCTTCACTCTGTGGCCGTGGACCTCGTGGTAGAGGCGACCGGTTTCATTAGCCTTGCACTTTTTGTCATCGCCCAGGTCACGCGGAGGATACATGCCATTCTAAGCATGATTTTCCGGCCTCGGTGCGTGTAGCTGAGCATGTTGCATCTCCCTCAGCATCTGCTTCAAACCAGAGGTTTGAGGAACTGGCTGCCAGATTGCGTGATGTTATGACCCCTGCCTCTACAAAATCTCCAGGAGGGACCTCGGATATTGCTGCTTCAGCCTCTGCCAGTAGCTCAGCCACTGCTAGCACCTCAGGTAGTGCTTATACTTTTACCTCCTGTCATGGATCTGATGTTTCAGATTGGATTATGGACTTCGGCGCGACACATCATCTTTGCCGAGACAATAATAAACTTACCGTCTAGTCCAAACCCCCTATGCCGGCGTATCTTCTCAATCTAGTGGATCAGTCTCTCCATTTACATGGCACCTACACTTTGACCACCTCCCTCTTCAGAAGATGTCTCATTACTTGCCTCAGATTTCATCGAGTTCTTCCTTTCAATGTGAAGCATGTCAATTGGGAAAGCATCATAGATCTACCTTTCTTGATCATCAATCTCGGAGCAGTAGCTCCCCTTTTGAGTTATTTCATGTTGACATTTGGGGTCCGAGTCGTGTTCCGGATCACCAGGGGGCACAGGTTTTATCTTGTTGTTGTTGATGATTTTTCTCGACTGTCGTGGGTGTTTTTGTTAAAGAATAAATCTAAAGCAGGGGATGTGATCAAAAATCTTATAAATGAAGTGCAAAATGTTTTTTCCTCTAGTGTGAAATATGTGCATACGAATAATTCTTTGGAATTTTGCACTCGTGCTCTTTCACATTTCTTCTCATCTCGAGGCATCATCCATCAAACCACCTCTGCTTACATGTCTCAACAGAATGGAGTTGCTGAGAGAAAGCATCGTCATCTTCTTGATATTACTCGGACTCTTCTTATCCAGAGTTGTGCCCCTATTTCTTTTTGGGGTGTTGCAGTCCTTACGGCATGTTATCTAGTGAATCGTATGCCATCCTCAGTCTTAGGTGAGAAAATTCCTCATTCTGTTGTCTTTCCCGATAAGGAATTATTCTCAGTTACTCCTCGTGTCTTTAGCGTCGTTGCCTTTGTTCACCAGTTATCTTCGGGTCTTGACAAGATCTGACATAGGGCTATCAAGTGTGTATTTGTTGGTTACTCTCGAACTCAGAAGGGTTACCGATGCTATGACCCTATAAACAGGAAATATTTTGTCAGTGCGGATGTCACATTCTTTGAGTCTGTAATGTATTTCTTCCCTGCAGGTGACAGGTTGGCCTTCTCCACATCCGTTGATGAGATCTATGTACCGCCTCCTCCTCTATGTACGTCCTTTCCCACTCCAGTTCCCGTTGTCCCACCACCACCATCCCCACCACCACCACCACCACCTCCTCCACAACCACTTGTTTCACCCTTACCAAAATTCTATACCCGTCGGTTTGTTCCTGCTCATGGTACTCATCAATCACCCAGCCCGCCTCAGGTTTGTCCAGATATTATCACTAACGATGGGTCTGATAATGTGCAAGTGCAGGGATCATCTTTGTAGGAGAATAGCATATCGGCGAGTAATGTTTCTGATGATCTGGATGTACCTATTGCCATACGAAAGTAGAAACATACCTATGCATCAAATCCACTTGCTTCGCAGGTTTCCTTCCATCATCTCATAGGGACTTTTAGAGATTTGATGTGGCCTATCAGCCGTGGATATACCACGGAATCATCAGGATGCCTTGAAGATTAGTTGATGGCGTTCTGCCATGGAGGAGGAAATGGTTGCTCTACAGCTGCGAAGTACATGGAGTTTGGTTCTTGCTCCCCCAGGTGCATCTGTTGTCAACTGCAAATGGGTGTCCACTGTCAAATATAATGCAGAAGGTAGCCTTGACCGTTACAAGGAAAGGCTAGTGGTGCGAGGGTTCACTCAAACATACAACGTGGATTATATGGATACATTCTCTCCAGTTGCACGTCATTCGACTCTACGTGTCCTCCTATCAGTTGTTGTGGTACGTGATTGGCCATTGTTTCAGCTTGATGTTAAGAATGCCTTCTTATATGGAGATCTGCAGGAAGAAGTCTACATGCAGCAGCCTCCGGGGTTTGCTGCTGAGGGGGAGAGCTACATGGTGTGTGTAGACTTCACAAGGCGATATATGGTCTTAAACAAAGCCTATGGGCATGGTTTCAGAAGCTTTCTGATCTAATTGAAAAGCAAGGGTTCAAAAGATCAAATGCGGATCATTTTTTGTTTGTCCAGAAGAACTCCAGAGGTACGGTTGTTATCATGGTGTATGTTGATGATATACTCGTTACAGGAGATAATACGCATGGGATAAAGATGACAAAAGCATTTCTAGGCCATCAATTTGTTACTAAAGATCTTGACACTCTACGATATTTTCTGGGGTTGGAGTTTGCCAGGAATGTGCACAGTCTTGTGATGACCCAAAGGAAGTATATTACAGATATGCTTGTTGAGACGAGCATGATTGGATGTCGACCCTCAGCTACTCCTATGGATCCTAGCATGAAGTTATATGATGATGATGATACAGATGAGGTTGACAGAAGAAGATATAGAGAAATGGTGTGTAAGCTTCTCTATATTACTATAACTAGACCTGATAATATTACTTTTGTAGTGAGTCGGGTGAGTCAGTTCATGGAACAACTTAGACAAGTACATATGGATGTCATATACATGATACTGATATCTAAAGTCATCTCCAGGCACAGGATTACTATTCAGAAAAGAAACAAGCATTTCTGCTTCTGCATGTGCTGATGCGGACTATGTACGATGCCCTAAGGATCGAAAGTCTGCTTCAAGTTTTGCAGTGTTTGTGGGCAGTTCTTTAATTTCTTGGAAAAGCAAGAAACAAACATTGGTGGCTAGATCTAGTGCTAAATCTGAATATAGGCCCATGGTACAAGCAAGTACTGAGATGACGTGGGTTCGAGTTGTGTTAAAAGATTTGCATATAGATGTACCTCTACCCATGCAGCTACAATGTGATAATCAATCCGCGCTATTCATTGCTAATAATCATGTTTTCCATGAAAGAACAAAGCATATTGAGGTAGACTGCCACTATACTAGAGCCATGATCCAGAAGGGCTTGATTTCTACTTCTCATGTCAGTTCAGGAAAGCAGACTGCTGACATCTTCATCAAGCCACTGCTCAGAGGGCCATTCCAGAAGTATTCTTCCAAGATAAGCATGATTGATATCTATGCTCCATCTTAAGGGAGAGTGTAGAGATATTTCTTTATTCTATGTACATGTTTAGTTATTTTTATTTTCTTGCTTCCACTTTATGTAATTTACCCATAGGACTTCTCTATATAAGAGAGCCTAGGGTTTTTTGGAATAACAACGAACACATTTCTCCAAACAGAAATTAATGAGATGCAATTTGGTGGCACTTCTTGTTGTTTATGTGGTTGTTACATTCGATATGAATGTCAAATGCAAACGCGAAATTTTTTTCATCAAATTTAAGTAGCTAATGCGATCACTTGTGAACGTTATATTGCAAATGTCGTGTAAACGAGTACCCGGATCCGAGGGGTTCACAGTTTGGTATCACCACTACACGCATTCGTAATATTAAAATTCCGATCGCATTAAGTTCTCGGATAGCGACAGTCATCCGACTTGTCGCGAGTCCGAGAGGAAAATTGGACATTTAAAACCACAGATGTCATCAATTGCCATTAATTTTATATTATATTCCCAATAAAAGAAAAGCACAATGAGTTTATTATTAATAATATTGGTTCTCGTGCAGAACCATGACGTCCAGACCAAACCAAGAGAAGACTGATCGACTGGAAAGTATCATGACCGCTCTCACTGACCTCCAACAGCAACAGACTGCCATGCGAGGTCAGGAAGATAAGATTTTAGCTCAACAAATTGAGATCGCTGACAGGCAGACAAATATGGAGACGAGGTTCGAGGAGCGATCATATTTCACATACCATCCATCTCAGGATGGGACACGATAGGACCAGCCTGATGAAACTCAGTTTCATTGTATTAATTTGCAGATATTAACCTCCTATCTTAAATTAGTGTCAATAATAATCAGATAAATCATTGTATATATCTGAGTCTTGAAAGAGATTAAAAATACAAAAAATAACAAAACCAAAAATCGTATTGTTTTTATACCCTTAAAACGTTCATAAAAATATTTCTCCCTTCATTTGACCTCGTTTCCATTTTTGATCAACATGAAACTTGTAGATCTCATTGAGATCTACAACTTTCATGTTTTGAGTTTTTTCCAAATTCTGCCATTTTCTCCACCTTTTTCGAGTTTTTCTTCTGTAATAACCTGATTGGGCCACGTGGCTCTTTCTGGTTGAGCCACATGGCCCGCTTCTTTGTGTGCCACACGCCATCGCTCTTGTGCCGTCCAATTCCTTCTATGCGTCCTCATCACGGCCGTTCATCTACGCTTAAATCCCCGCCATTGATCACTTCTCGAACGTCTGTTGTCGCTTGCTTCTCCTCTTGCCACGTGTCTACCTCCGTCGCCGTCCGATCTTTCTATGCATCTCAATCTTCACCGCTGGTCTCCGCATCGCTCCCAGCCCTCTGATTCGCCCATCAAACTGCATCACAGCCGCCCGAGGCCGCCCGCATCTCCTCTCGCCACACGTCAACCTCCAGCGTCGTCCGATCTTCTCCAGAGCAAGTTAATCATAGCCGTTGGTTGCTGCAGCCATTCCCTGCCCTCCGATCAAAGGCCAGAGCACATCTTGATCATCCCCTTTGTGCCATCCTTTCAGCCGTAGGATTACGAGATGCAACGGCTGAGACCCCTTCTCCTACCTCCAGCACCCCCTTCTCTCCCATGTCGTCCACCTCGAGCACCCGTCGCCCCTTTCCATTTCCAACGTCTCCTCAGCCATCTCCACCGCTCTCTGACTATCCCACGACCAAGGCCCATCATCCTTCTTCCTCACGGATACCATCACTCTCCACGATCATATCCCTCTCGCTCCATATCTCCCTCTCAAACCACGTCTTCCACCTTCTTCCCTCCGATCCTCACCACTACAAATCAGCCGCCACCGAATAATATCGTGCTGTCCACTTATACGCGGGGGCATCACCTAGCTCCTCTCTGCCTCCCCGTGACAGGGGGGAGGCCGGATCGACGGCACGAAGATGGCGGAGCCTCCGGTGAAACCCATAGCCATGGTAGGTTATGCCTCCATCCGCTCGCTCGTCGGCGAGCTGCTCCCCGTAGCCGCGGGAATCCAGCGAAGACCCGAGCTCCTCCTAGGAGCAAGCACAGACCGACGTCCTCCAATCCCTCCAGGTAAGCTCCTTGATTCTTCTTATCTTTTTCGTCCCATTTCTTGTAATTAATTAGGCGTCTGCACACACCTTCACCCTCAGCTCATCATCGTTGTAGCTTCCCCCCACTTCCACCGTCTTCACGCACACCTCCACCCAACCTCTCGCTTCTCCATAACCTCCCACCACTTCGACCCACTTTCACCGTCCCACATGGCCTGCCATCCCATCCCACTCCCTCGCAATGCTTCGGCTATTGTATTAATGTTGCAGGTACTCTATGGCTCAATGGCCGGAGCTTGATCGGAGTGAATTTCTTAAGCTCCGCTCCTCCGTCGCGACCTGCGCCTCGCCCGTGCCTCCAAGTTGACAGCCTCGCTTCCCAGATCATTCCTGGAGCTTCACCGGGCTCGATAGACGGAGGCAGAGCCCGCACGTTATCGCCGGATGACGGATAGCGCCGCCAGCCACGACGGATGAGGAACCTCTCAGGAGCACGCAATTACCGTTGGATGGCACCCTCCCGATGCCCATCCAATGGTCTACAAGAGGCCACATCGACGCCCTCTAATCTTGACCAGCGGTCGTCCGATCGCAATGATCGGATGGTTCTAATGCAACCATGTGTCTTCATCGAGCCACCTTCCCGAGCTTTCAGGCTCGGAGCACCCGAGCCAAGCCAGGGCTTCACCAAATGACACGTGGCCTGAGCCTTGCTCCTAGCCTACGCTGACCACCGAGCCTCGCCCCACATGACCAGGTCACGTGAGGGTCGGGAATTTTGCAGGAGGGCCTCTCTAAGTTCTTTAAATTACTAACAGGCCCTGCTATCACATGCATGCCAGTAGCGCATGGGGTAAATTGCAATCGACCTCCTCCGGGTTTCAATAATTGTGTTTTTACCCCTGCGTGTGTGGGTAATTATGGGGAAGGCCTCGCGACTTTATGTATTTACATTTAGGTCCTTCCAGGGACCTGTTTGTAGTATTTTTCCTATTTATTTTCATATTTTTCTTGTATTTATGCCGTTGGACCTATTTTATGAATAGCGTGAGCATCCGACCTCCAATTTAGTTGATTATAGTGGCATTGCGAAGCTTATTTCATTATCTTTCTAATGGCATAACAAGCTTTCTGTTTTGACACTTTCAATTTTGTTGATTAATTTTAATTACATATTGTCACATACCTAATGATTTTTATGCCATTAATTATCTTGTCAATGAAAATTGCTCTGTAAATGGATCCTCAAATTGATTATATTTTATTGCTCATTGATTTCAGCTATGAAGGGCATATTTGTATTTATTTTCACTCGTATTTTATGGCATTATAAAAATCAAAAAAAAGTATCTGCTTTATGTCTCTGTCTCTGCATTGTATGTCTGTGTGCATTTGACCTATGAGTTATGTAATCCAACACTTAATTCGAATATTAGGAGTCTAGATATGTGCTTAAGAGGCTTAAGTCCCTGAGTTCGACCTTGGGCTTGCCCAAGTAAAATATAATTTCGACCATTTACATTTCATTGATAAACCAATCCAAGTGGCTTTTGATCGATCCAATTCAGCCGACTACAACGCATTAAAATGACATAATTAAGAGGCTTAAATTCGGGTTGTCACAGCCACAGTCGGTTGAGATACAACAACCTCATTTTGATGATTTACATGAGGATATGCCAGCACATGGAGAAGAGGATGGAGATTATGACAGAGAGCAAGACTCTGTATACATTGCAAATGAGGACGCACCCGAGTACTCTGCCACTCACAAGAATCAGTCGGTTTTCACATCATATCAGCGTGTCAATGTGCCTATTTTTTAGGGTACCGAGACGTCAAACCAGGCTGAGCAGTGGCTGAAGAGGGTGATGAAGGTACTACGGATGATTTACACACCACGAGACTCATGGTTATCTTTTATGGAGTATTCACTTACAGATTTCGCAGAGAGATGGTGGGAGGCGGTAGTTTATGAGTTGGGGCACGAGCCCACAAGGGATGATTTTGAGACAAGGTTCATATCCCACTTCTTTTTTGCGAAGTGGAAGGAGTCCCAGCGTCGCTTGTTTGTAGAGCTTCGACAGGGACGGATGACAGTTAGAGAGTACTTCCTCCCATACACCGAGCTGTCTCGACACATACCAGCAGCCGTCGCATTTCCAGATGAGAATCTGGAGAAGTTCATCATAGGAATGAGAGAGGAGGTGCAGGAGAAGCTAGCAGGATTGCATATCACTTCTATCTCCGATGTTACTGACGCAACTGAGAAGTTTGAGGCAATTCGAGAGAGACGCTTAGGGAGCTCGTCTGAAGCGGCACCTAGGCCATAGCGATCCATTGGACCGATACGTCGATCATTCTAGTAGCGGAGGTCGGTCAGGCGGTTTCGACCTACAAGTTCAACATTTTCTAGCGGTGCTCGCTCATCTCCATCGACTACTTTAGGAGGAGCACTCGCTAGACGTGGAACCAGTTCAGCTCGACCATCTGGGTCACAGTGAGCATACAGACCTCCAGTAGAACCGACTCAGAGCACATACACGACTACCATGCCTAACCCATCTGTGAGATGCTACTTGTGCAATGAGTGGGGACATTACCGATCTCAATGCCCTCGAGCTTCGGGAGAGCCTCGACTACAACCACATTCTTCACAGCCACATCCACTGGCACAACATACAGGGAGTTTCCGTGGCAGGAACTCCAACTTCAAGAGGCCGCCGAGACAGACAGAGTGTGGTTGTATCGAGTACCGCACCATCTAGACATGGACAACTACATACAGTGACCGAGGATCAGGCACGATCAGCAGCTACTGTGGTGAAAGGTATGGTCTCAATCTTAGGACGACCTTTCCATGTTTTGTTTGATTCTGGAGCTACGCATTCTTCCATTGCTTCGAGGCTACTAACTTCTTTAGGTAGAGTTGCAGAGGATCTATATCCTCCTTACCACATATGTGGGCCAGGTGGCCAGTTGTTCGCCATTTCACTGATAGTCAGACACTTGTCAGTACTGATTGGCGGTCACGAGATGACTGCAGATTGTCTGCTACTACAGCTTGATGAGTTTGACTTGATTTTAGGCGTGAATTGGTTATAAGCTCATCATGCTCTTGTTGATTGCTTTAGGAAGACGGTTGTCTTCAGGATTCCAGATTTACCTGAGTTCACATTTGAGGGTACGTTACATGAACCCAAAATGAAGTACATCTCAGTGTTGAGAGCTCAAAGACTTGTTGATCATGGATGTGATTCATATTTAGCATTTGTTCGGGAGATATCTGATCATGAGCCGATGACACAGGAAATCATAGTAGTATCAAACTACCTCGATGTATTTCCTGATGAGTTGCTCGGATTACCTTTTGAGAGGGAGATTGAGTTCGAGATCACATTATTACATGATACACAGTTGATCTCGATAGCTCCTTATCATGGCACTAGCTGAGTTGAGAGAGCTAAAAGTATAGTTATAGGAGTTACTTTTTTTTTTAGGCTTAAACGAGGGGGAGACACTCGACGGTGTTCACCCCAATATATTAAAAACGAAAAAAGTATTTACAGAGAACAGAGAAGTTGGACAACAAAAACCAAACCCGAAAGGGTAGCTACAAGAAGGAACCCCCAAATCACCACAGCGGTCTACCCCTGGGACCAATCCTCCAGAAGACGCCTAGCATGCAGAATGATATTCTCCTTGTAGAACCGTTGTGCCGCAAATATTGCCTCGTTCCTCCCCAGCCAAATGCTCCACAGCCGTGCGATTGGATCAAGAATGAGCTTCCTTCCCTACCTCTTGAGTTAATCAAGCTCTCGCACAATGCAGGAAAGGAAACGGCGTTAACCCAAGGAAGATCATCCCAAAGAGTGCGAACAGGGCCGCACTCGAAAATAGATGAGAAATTGATTCCCGCTCCGCACCACAGAGACCGCACTGCGGACTAACATTCGGAAAAATAGCTGCGCACCGATCACGAGTCATAAGTCGTCCACGACGAAGAAGCCATAAGAATATCCCAATGCGCTCAGGAAGTTTGAGGCCCCACAAGAATCTACAGTCACGCACCAAGATATTGTCCTCAGCAGTAATGGAAGGAGCGAGAGCGGAATACGCCTTACACGTAGAGAAAGATCCTTCCTTCCAGGCCCAGTGGTCACGCCCGACATTCGGACGAGGAGCATCGACAAGCAGAGCCAGTAACGATAGAAGATCATCCAACCTGTGCTCTGAAAGGGCCGGAGCAATGATGGGGGTCCAACATCCGTTCTCCCAGCATGAGGCGACAGACGCCTCCTTATCCTCGACCAAAGCAAAAAGACGCGGGTACAATAAGTTAAAAGCACCCCTTCCAGACCAGTCCTCAGTCCAGAAGCAAAAGGATCTCCCGTTGCCCAACACTGGCTTAAAAAAAGAGCGATTTTGCGTAAAAACAGTCGTCACTCCACGCCAGAATGGAGAAAGGCGACAAAGCGAGTTGCCCCTAAAGCCGCCAAGCAAGTCCTCACCCAGCAATTCCCCTCAGGACATTAATCATAAAGTTGTCCTCATTCCCCCATACTCGAGAAGCCCACTTAACCAAAAGAGCTTCGTTAACCAAATCCAGTTGCCTGACCCCCAAGCCCCCCAATCTCTTGGGTCGAGACACAACCTCCCACCCTACGAGGTGAATCCCCCTTCTCCCTTCCCCATTGCGACCCCACAGGAACCCACGCATACACCTCTCCAACCGCAAGCGAATCCCCTTGGGCATACCACGGACCGAGAAAAAATAAATAGGAATAGATGAAAGCACCGCTTTTAAAAGTACCAGCCGGCCACCTCTGGACAACAGAGCCGCACGCCACCCCGCGAGGCGGGCCTCCATCTTCTCCACCACCACTTTCCAATCGCGAAGGCGAGTACGGCCGACAGCGAGTGGAAGGCCAAGATAGTCAAACGGGAGAGACGAGGGGTTAGATCCCAGGAGCTGAGCGCAATCCAGAACCTCCGCAATCGTCAAGCCGAAAGGAACAACTTTAGACTTCGACGCATTAATCACCAGACCCGAATCCTCACTGAAAAGTTGTACAGTAGTGGCCATACCGGACACCGCATCGGGCCCCTCTTCAATAAAGCATAATGTGTCGTCAGCGAACTGAATAGAAGGGACATGCAGGCTCCCAATATAACAACCCCGAGTCAAGCCCGCTTCGGCCACGTCGTGAATCATACGCGGTAGGACATCAGCCGCCAACACAAAAAGAAGAGGTGCGAGAGGACACCCCTGCCGCACCCCCCTCCTGGGCTGGAAGTAACCCCCCACAGGGCAACCGTTCAGCAAAATAGATAGTGAGGCGGTGGATACACACTGCCGCATCCATGAAATCCACGTCGCGGGAAAGCTCCTTCGCCTCAAGACCGACCACAGAAATCGCCAGTCAAGGCAATCATATGCCTTAGCAAAATCAATCATCCAAAGGATCCCCTTAGCATTGGACCTCCTCCACGCCGCAATGAGCTCCGAGGCCACAGCGAAACAATCAGAGATATGCCTGCCACGGATAAAGGCCGCTTGCGTAGGCGAGATAAGCGACGCCTGAAGGGGGGCCAGACGCCTAGCCAATACCTTAGCGATAATTAAATAAATCCCATTAGAGATAGAGATCGGTCGGAAGTCCTCAATGCGTTAGCCGGATGAGCCTTGGGGATCAACACAATTAGTGCCTTATTAATCTTGTCGAACCCACGATTGGTGGTGTATAAATCGTGAGCAACCTCCAATACATCTCCAGCCACCAAATCCCGAAAATCGCGGTAGAAAGCCACAGAGAACCCATCAGGTCCCGGCGAGGCTTCGTTATTAAGGTCCCACACCGCGTCTTTAAGCTCCGCCATAGAGAAGGCCTGATCAAGGATGAGGAATTGGATTCAGATATAGAAGGAGCCCCCCGCCCCAACCAGCGCCAGCGACGAGGCGACCTGCAAGCAAAGGTGTTCTTGAAATGGCCCACCAAGGCATCGCCCACCTCCTTCTCGCCAGATATGAGGGCGCCATTAACCAGGATAGAGCGGATGGAATTGAATCGACGTCTACCACTAACCACCTGGTGAAAGTAAGCGGTATTAGCGTCCCCCTCCTTTATCCATCTCAATCTAGAACGCTGCCGCCATTCGATAGATCGCTTTTTGTCCTCCGCTTTGACAACATCAAAGGCAGCTGCACGCTCCAGAAGTTCCTCCGACGTCAAATCGCGCGCGTTCTCCATGCGGTCCAGTCGCACAATAGTATCCTCCGCCGCATTCCTAGCCGCCACACGGGCAATGCGCGAATCCTTCTTGAATGTGGCCAGCAGCCTACGTAGCGATGCTAATTTGAGATCCAAACGACAAGCAGCCGAGCCCTCAAAGGAGACCTGCGACCAGTGATCCCTGACCAAGTCTTTAAATCCTGGCTCCAAAAGCCAGCAGCGTTCGTAGCGGAAGAGTCCCCGGGGATGAAGCTCTTCCCAGACTCCCAAATGATTGGGTTATCATCCGAAAAAGAGCGCGGCCGAGAAGCCACCCAGCACAAAGGAAAAAGATCCATGATCTTGCCATTTGCCAAGAACCTGTCAATTCTCGAACGAGAAGCGTTGTTGCGCCAAGTGTAGGACATATCCGTGGGCACCAGCCCCTCCAAGGCCAAATCCGAAATGAAGGCGATAAAGTCATCAGATCCAGGATCCCTCCCCCCGCTGCCCCGCGGGCGATCCGAAGAGAGGGCAGTAACATTGAAGTCCCCTCCCAATAGCCATGGAATCTCCGCAAATTCAGAGGCCATCTCCCTCAAATCCTCCCAAAGTTCCCTCCGCAGCAAGTGGCAAGTAGGAGCATAGATAGCTGAAAAGGCAATAGAAACATTCGAGTCAATACGAGACAATACCACAGTCAACGAGTGCCTTCCCACACGCACGCACGAAAAATTGAACATCCCCGAACGCCAAGCCAGAATAATGCCACCCGATGCCCCGATGGCATCAACAGAACGAAAGTCGTCCACGGCATTAGCACCGAAAGATCTCCATAAGGATTCATCGACACCCGCAAGCTTCGATTCTTGAATAAAGACAACATCGCACTTCCACTCGGAGAAACGCAAGCCCAAGGCCCGCCTCTTGTCAGGATCCCCGAGTCCCCTAACGTTCCATGACAGAACCTTCATTAAGAACCAAGGGAGCGTCCCTCAATAGGAGCGAGGCCAGCTGCCTCCGCCACCGAGTCTCGCAGCGTCTCGCACGAAGAAACCATAGGAGCGCCAAGGCGAGAATGAGATCGCCTACTGTAGCTTTTGTTCAATCTTGAAGAGGAAGGGGCTTCAACCGCATAGGGGGCACCCCCTACCCATGTATTGACTTCGACCCCCCGGGGTTCATCGAGCGGAAATTCCTCAGCGTCGCGCAGCAAGGAAATAGTCGGAGAAGTCCAAGCAGGAGGAGGTAAGGGAGTCTGAGCCATCACAACCGAGGAGTCGAAATCCTCGAAAAGGATCCGCCTAGTCAACACCGCCGACCCATCGGGCCCCAGGGGGAGCGCAGCAAGTGGATCCGATAGCACAAGCGGATCTGCTGGAACACGCATCCGAGGCCAAGACCCGAAGCGCACGGATCCGATATGGGAGAACTTAGAATGATTGCTCACGTGCCCCGATATAGAAACATGCTTGCAGATAGTCGACAGAGGAGGCGGTTGCAGGAATTGAGAATCGACCTCGAGAGAGCCCAAAGAAAAGATATCGTGCCTGTCAGGATCTGTACACGTCTTCCGAGAATCGAGCAATATCGGGGAAGAGGGGATACACATAGGAGTCGACCCCTCGTAAACCCCTCCAAACATTAACACGTGGCCTCCAGGAGACGAACCGTCAACCCCTCCACTAGTTGACGCGTGGCCTGCAGGAGACGAACCGTCCACCCCCACGCCCGGGGTCTGAGCACTGACAATAACAGCCGTCGCCGGAGAAGATGACGCGGCCGCCGTCGCCGCCGTCGCCGCCGCGGGCGAAAGAAAGAAGAACTCCAACTTGAACGTCCAACGTCCGATCTTCAGGGTCTCGAATAGAATCTTATCAACCGATGTGGCCAGGAAGGAAGAAGAGCATTCCAGAAGAATTTTAGTACACGTCCAATCGGCATCCGGAGACAATCCGTCGTCTAGAACAACCAAGACAGCCCTCCAGGCTCCGACGACCCGCGAGAGCGCCGCGACCGTCTGAGAGAGGAAAGGGACTCCCCGCACTTCCACCACACAAACCTCCGAAGCAAAAGATGCACCGTCCGCGACCCTGAAGCACCTCCACGCCACATCGCCATCACGCCAAGAGAGAGGAGCCTTTCCCGCTGCTCCGGGGAAAGGCCGCGCACGCAATAGCGGGCGGAGTCGAGAACCACGAAATCCCCGCCGAAGAGAGGCCCCAAGAGCTCCAAAGTGTTAGTGTGGATCAAATCCCAAGACGTTCCGGGCCGCTGCAGAACCCCCACCACTGCAAGGGAGCCACCAGCTACGTGAAAGCTCCCCACCTGAACCAGCACCCCACCAATCGCCACCCCATGCTCCTCCCCATGCGGATGCTCCCCTTGCCCAGGCTCCCCACCAAGCGGCCCACTACTCCGACCGATCAACGAAGCGGAACCTTCCTCCACATCGTCACCCACCCCCACGACTGCTCCAGCACGCACCACCTGTGCAAAGGAACGCGAACCTCCACCGCCGAAGTTCACACCAAGGCTTCCATGCACCCCATGCGCATGCGATCGAACCGGCTTTGAACTCGCAGAGAAGGCACGAGAACTCCCAACACCTCTGCATGAGATCATGCGATGGCCCACGCCTCTGCATGCATAGCATCGCGGAGGCAGACGACAAGAGGACGCCAGATGACCATGCACGCCGCACCTAAAGCACCTCTTCCCCAACTTCTTATGCGATACCTTCATCCAACCTTCCCTGTCGATCCGCTCCGCGCCCACCTCCCCTCTGGTCCGCTCCGCACCAACTTCCCCAGCTTCCCCGCCGGTCCACTCCGCGCCAGACCCTACCACCCGCTTCTCACGCCCACCAGGCACCGAAGGATCGGCACCGACCCGCTTGTCATCCCCCCAGCAGCTCACCCTCGCCCTCGACGAACTCGCTTCGCTGTCGCCCTTCGCACGCCAGAAAGTCTTAGGTCGTCGCTCCATCCAGAATTCCTACCCTCTCTCTCGTTATAGGAGTTACTTGACTTGGGATCTGTGAGACCGAGTACTTCACCTTGAGGTACTCCGGTTCTTTTTGTCAGGAAGAAGGATGGATCAATGAGATGCATTGATTATAGTCAGTTGAACAAGAGAATGGTGAAGAACCGTTATCCTTTACCTCGTATCGATGATTTATTTGATCAGCTTCATGGATCTTCGGTATTCTCGAAAATTGATCTTCGATCTGGCTACAACCAGCTGAGGATTCAAGAGGCAGATATTCCAAAGATAGCTTTCAAGACTCGTTATGGACACTGAGTTTGTGGTGATGCCGTTTGGGCTCACCAATGCTCCCGCAGCATTTATGGATATGATGAACAGGATCATTCGTCCATACATGGACAAATTTTGTGGTGGTGCTCATTGATGATGTGCTGATATATTCACGGAATGAATGGGATCATGAAAATGATCTAAATATTGTCTTGAACATATTACGAGAACACAAGTTGTATGCCAAGTTGAGCAAGTGCGAGTTCGGGTTATCTCAGGTCTCATTTCTTGAGCATGTCATTTCTGGAGCAGGTATCGCAGTTGATCCTACAAAGATTGAGGTAATCATGTCTTGGGAGCATCCCAAGACAGTTACTCAGATTCAGAGCTTCCTTGGACTAGCGGGCTATTACAGACATTTTGTCAGTGGGTTTTCCCGCATCGTTCTTCCATTGACACGATTGACACGGAAAGGAGTTCCTTTCATTTGGGATGATTCATGCGAGCAAGCCTTCAGGACAATGAAGGAAAGGCTGATGACGATGCCCATTCTTGCACTTCCATCCGGCAAGCAGGATTATGCAGTATACACAGATGCCTCAGGTGAAGGTCTAGGAGCGGTGCTGATGCAGCGAGGTCATGTGATTGCTTACGCTTCACGACAGTTGAGACCGCATGAGCGGAATTACCCCACCAATGACTTGGAGTTGGCGGCAGTTGTCTTCGCCTTGAAGATCTGATGCCACTATCTTTATGGGGTGAATTTCAAGATTTTCGTAGATCACAAGAGACTGAAGTACATCTTTGATCAGAAGGAGCTGAACAAGAGACAACGCAGGTGGCTTGAGCTATTGAAGGATTACGATTGCACGATCTCTTACGATCCCGGTAAGGAAAACGTCGTGGCAGATGCGCTCAGCAGGAGAGCTCATGCAGAGGATACAACAAACTGGCTATATACGTGGGATATGCTCGCAGCTTTGACCGATTGACATCCTCAGGAGAGTGCATCCATATCCACTGTCGTGCCTCTACCATTCAGCAGTTTGTGGGATCGCATCGATAGTCTCATGAAATCAAATGGTAAGAAACACATTCTTACCGAGGATGAGCCTGCGGAGAAGACAGGGATCTATGCCTCATGGGAAGCTGATGATGCTTACGCAAAAGTATGGTTGTCTGGTACGTTGACGATGGAGATAGCTAATGATGTCCTCCATCAGCCCACTGCTAAGGCGATGTGGGACATCCTTGCCGCTACATATTCGCAGGTGCGAAATGAGACGAAGATGTTGCAGCTTCAACACGACATCTTTACGATGAAGCAGGCCGGCAGACCTCTCCATTCTCTATACACATCCCTAAGAGGGATGTTCGAGAAGCTTTACAGTACCATTCCTCTGACTGCTACTCCGGAGCAGCAGAAGACGTTTCGGAACGCCACCATGGTGGGCGTTCTACTTGCTGCCCTCGATCCTGAGTATGATGTTGCACGGTCACATATTTTAGCAGATGCAGTCATTCCTCCAGTGGAGGATGTCTACAGGAGGCTCAGTTGTATTCCAGATTCATCCAGCTCTTCTACTCCACCCCCATCTGTGATGGCAGCTTCGCGGGGGAGAGGTGGACCACCTTCTGGGCGTGGTCGTGGACGTGGCCGTGGACCTCCAGGAAGAGGCGGCCGAGTCAGTCAGATGTGCTCGTATTGTCACAGAACTGGACACTCAGAGGAGACATGCTACTCAAAGCATGGGTTCCCAGCATCGGCACGGGTTGCAGAGCATTCACAGTCTCCTTTACCGTCTACGGCAGATCATAGATTTGACGAACTCGTGGCCCGTCTCCATGATATTATGCCACATTCTTCTGGTGATTCATCTGGTGGCTCTTCTGATATTGCTGCCACAGCCTCTGCCAGTTCATCCGCCGCAGCCAGTTCTTCAGGTAGATCATCAGCCCCTCATACCTTCACATGATATATCTGACTGGGTTATAGATTCCGGAGCTACACATCATCTCTGTCGAGATAGAGGAAGACTACATGCCTACAGGGCTATTCCTCCAGGTCGCTCAGTACAGATAGCAGATGGTTCCCACTCACCCCTTGTTGGCCAGGGGGAGGTTTTCTTATCCTCCACTATGCAGCTACATAATGTTTTACATGCCCCTGAGTTCTCACTGAATTTGCTGTCTATTAGTCAGATTACAAAGGATTTGAATTGTCGTGCTATATTTGACCCGTCTTCTCTCATTTTTCAGGACATACTCACGGGCAAGGTGATTGGTTGTGGCTCTGAGCAGAACGGTCTATATCGGCTGGTTCGGGAATGCTATGCTGGCATCTCCACTCACTCAGCTGGACCAGTCTCACCTTACATTTGGCATCTTCGTTTTGGTCACCTTCCGCTCCAGAAGATGCGCCATCTTCTGCCCCAGATCTCTCCAAGTTCGTCGTTTCGTTGTGAAACATGTCAGTTAGGAAAGCATCACAGGTCGAGCTTTCCAGGTCATCAGAGTCGGAGCAGTAGCTCCCCTTTTGAGTTGTTACATATAGATATATGGGGTCCGAGTCGTGTTCCCGATCATCAGGGGCACAGGTTTTATCTTGTGGTAGTAGATGACTTTTCTCGTGTCTCTTGGGTTTTTCTTCTGAAGAATAAGTCTGAAGCAGGAGATGTTATCAAAAATTTGATTAATGAAGTGCAGAATGTTTTCTCTTCATCTGTCAAATATGTTCGGACTGATAATGCCCTGGAATTTTGTACGCGTTCTCTTTCTCAATTTCTGTCATTGAAGGGTATTATTCATCAAACCACATGTGCATATACGTCCCAACAAAATGGTGTGGCGGAAAGAAAGCATCGCCATCTCTTGGATATCACTCGTACCTTGTTGATTCAATGTTGTGCTCCTATTTCTTTCTGGGGGGATGCTGTCCTTACTGCATGCTATCTGGTCAATAGAATGCCGTCATCTGTCCTTGGAGAGAAGATACCCATTTCACTTATTTTTCCGGACAAGGAGCTATTCTCACTGCCACCACGTGTCTTTGGCGCTGTGGCGTTTGTCCATCGTCTATCTCCTGGACTTGACAAGCTCTCTCCAAGAGCAGTCAAGTGCGTCTTTGTTGGGTATTCCAGAACCCAGAAGGGATACCGGTGTTATGATCCTACAACCAACAGGTACTTTGTTAGTGCGGATGTCACTTTCTTCGAGTCGGTTATGTATTTCTCACCAGCTGGGGACAGAATGGAACCATCCACCACCACTGATGATATTTTGGTTCCACCACCACCTACTTGTTTGTCACCTGACTCGTCTCCTGTGTCAGTTCCCATGCCAGCACCACCGCCACCACCACCTCCACCTCCACCCATTCCACGGCGAATCATATCACCATTTCCTATCCACTATACGCGTCGGTCAGGTCCCGCTCAGGCAGCTCATGAGCCAATCACTACGCCTCAGGTATGTTCAGATGATGTTACTAATGACGGGTCAGGTTTGGTACATATGCAGGATGACTCCTCACAGGCGGACCCAGATGATGATCTTGATGTTCCGATTGCTATTCGGAAACAGAGACGACAGTGTGCATCCTATCCACTTGCTTCACAAGTTTCCTTTCACCGACTCACAGGTGATTTCCAGAAGTTTGCCACAGCTTTGTCTTCCGTGGACATACCACGGAGATACCAGGAAGCCTTGAAGAGTAAATGCTGGAGGTTAGCTATGGAAGAAGAAATGGGGGCCTTGCAGTCCCGTGGCACATGGTCTTTGGTCCCTGCACCTCCTGATGCATCCGTTGTGAGTTGCAAATGGGTCTTCACAGTCAAATATCACGCAGATGGCACATTGGATAGGTACAAAGCACGCTTGGTCGCCCGTGGATTTACGCAGACATATGGCGTTGATTACATGGATACATTCTCTCCAGTGGCGAGACACTTGACTCTCCGTATCCTCCTGTCTGTTGCAGTGGTTCGTGACTGGAGCATTTCTCAGCTAGATGTCAAGAATGCATTCCTGTACGGGGACTTACAGGAGGAAGTCTACATGCAGCAGCCACCCGGGTTTACTGCTGAGGGGGAGAAGCATATGGTCTGTAGACTTCACAAGGCTATATATGGCCTTAAACAGAGTCCACGAGCGTGGTTCCAGAAGCTGTCCAACCTAATTGAACACCAGAGATTCAAGAGGTCCAATGCTGATCATTCGTTGTTCGTCCAGAAGTCCTCGGGAGGTAAGGTTGTCATAATGGTCTACGTGGATGATATTCTAGTTACAGGAGACGATATTCAGGGCATAGCGAGGGCGAAGGCATTCCTAGGTCGTCAGTTTGTTACAAAGGATCTTGGAACCCTAAGATATTTTCTGGGGTTGGAATTTGCAAGGAATGCACATGGTTTGGTGATGACACAAAGGAAGTACATTACAGACTTCCTGGTTGAGACTGGTATGGATGGTTGCAAACCATCAAGCATCCCCATGGACCCCAGCATGAAGTTATATGATGGTGATACTGATGAAGTGGATAAGAGGAGATATAGAGAGATGGTGGGAAAACTCCTCTACATTACTATAACCCGTCCAGACATTGCATTTGCAGTTAGCCGGGTGAATCAGTTTATGGAGCAGCCCAGACAGGTTCACATGGATGCTATACACATGATACTGAGGTATCTGAAGTCTACTCCTGGATTAGGGATACTATTCAGAAAGGGTGCAGACTTATCCATCTCAGCGTGTGCAGACGCAGATTATGCAGGATGCCCTAAGGATAGAAAATCAACCTCAGGGTTTGCAGTCTTTGTTGGAGGCTCTCTGGTTTCTTGGAAAAGCAAGAAACAAACGGTGGTGGCAAGATCCAGTGCGGAATCCAAATACAGAGCAATGGCCCAAGCCAGCACGGAAATGATGTGGGTTCGCTCCGTATTAGAAGATCTACATGTAGCAGTACCTCTACCTATGAAGCTTCAGTGTGACAATCAGGCAGCATTGTTCATTGCCAACAATCCAGCTTTTCATGAGAGGACCAAGCATATTGAAGTAGACTGCCATTACACTAGAGACTTGATCCAGAGAGGATTGATATCCACGGCCCATGTTAGCTCAGGAGATCAGACTGCTGATGTATTCACCAAGCCATTGCTCAGAGGACCTTTCCAGAGATGTTCATCCAAGCTGAGCATGATCGACATCTATGCTCCACCTTGAGGGGGAGTGTAGAGATAGTTTCTACTATTATTATATGTTTATGTACCTTGTTTCTATTTCTCTCTTCTATTTAGACATCCATGTAATTTACCCTTACGGTCTCTCCCTATATAAGAGAGCCTAGGGTTTTCTTATTATTATAACGAAGACTCCTTTCTTCTAACATTTTCTCCTCTGATTTCCAGCAAAGCAATTGCAAGATATAACTTGCAGTTGCAGGTGCCTCAGCAGCAGTTGTTGCTCTTGTTCCAAGCCAAAGACACAACCGAGAACCCTCTTTTCTTCTCCTCCTTACCATTCTGCTAGAACTCCATTTTCATATATTAAAGGTTGCTGCATACAAATCAAATTTAGCCTTTTTCTCCTCCAAATTTCGGACGATTTAAGGTACAATTCTTAGCCATTCTATTTGTTGCCATGCATGTACAATCTAAATTCCCTTTTGATGCTCTCCATGTATCTTTTAATGTTATCATTCACCAAATCCTCAAATTAGTTTCTTGTTGTACTCCAATGGTATAAATCTTTTGAAGGGGGAACACACAAGACATCCATGAGAAGGATTTGCACAAATTACCCTTTCCGGTATTGAAGAATGGATATTACTTGCGTTTAGGGAAAGGATTGTTGTTTACCTATGATTTCTAGGTCCTTACACATTTCTATTGTTATTGATTCCAAGATAAATTATGATATTTTTAGTGCTGCTATAATCATTTGATCATGCATGAATGGTGAAAGTGGAGCTTGGATATATTGAGTTGCCTTACTTTGGCAGTGAAATGCATGATGATATGGCATAAAAAAGTACTAAGCCTTCTCCCACTATAAGTATGGTCGGCTACATCGATTCTTGCTCAAATCCATGTTGAAAGATTCAACTATTTTTTACGCTGGCCGTCGACTATGTTATGGCATAACTTAGCTAATATAGATAAAAAATTTAATTGATGGGATTCCGAGCAGGTCAAAATCATGGAGAAAATACCATCTCAACTTCATTTAGGACAACTAGATTTTATATAATCCAACATTATGATATTTCATAAATTTGCAAAGTAGGTTTAAATTGAATAAACTTTCTATAGATGTTAAGGCATGAAATGTTTGTTTTTGTTAAATAAAATTATACTGAAATTTAACCATAAGAGTGAGAACACTGGTGGAATGTTTTGCAACTTGAGAACTATAAGCTTGATCATTTTCTACTAGAAACTAAGTAATTCTGCTATACTAATATAAATGTTCAAAAAAAATTCTTAATTATTAGCATACCTCTGGATTAAGAGTGGCATATCACAGCCATGGATAATAGGAAATTTTTTCTGATTATTGATGACATGACGTTAGTTTTTATATAGTATATTTATTTTACTGAAAAAAGTTGCATACTTTATATTGGTTTACTAACACGGTTATATTGTCCAAATCCCGATTGCGATGACCGGACATGCAGCATATTCGCATCTATCATGTGAGAGGAATGCGAGTTCTGGACTTAATTTGGCAAGGGAAATAAACTAAGCAGAGGAGAGAAGCAAACCAATTTTTTTTAAGATTTGATCATCACATATATCCAGAAACATCATGAAACTGCAGAAACTTATAGAGAGCAATGATGTTTAGAAATGGTCTCTAGAACATGTAGGTCTAGAAATCCTTTGAAGTGAAGATATTGAAACATATCTTAGTTGATAATATGAGAACATTTACTAGTGTGCATGTACCCAAATGGTTAAACTTCTTAGGAAAAACCTACTCAGGCGACTATCCTATACTTTAAGGACAAACAAACATATTGCAAGGTGGGATCTGCATAAATTATCGGGTGCATTCTCGAGTAATTTATTGTGAATCAAGAATGATCATAATAAAATTCTTATTACTTCTTACAAGTGGAAATCCTGGGTAAGAGATTTATAATACCAATTATGCTCCATTTTTCATGAAATATATTGAATATTAAGCTCAGATCAATTATGATCTCATTAGAAAAGTGTAGGTATGAATATATATAACCAATGAGCGTAAAGGGTTAGTATGTATCAATGACAATAATATTGTGCCGGTCATGGTGATTTTTACACCTGATCATGCGAGGGTGCGGTGACCCTCAACTGAACGGGAGATACGAACTCCAGTTCGAGCAGTGGTCGCCAAGTACGCGGGTCTAGGATCGCAATCCTTTTCACGGTTTTACTCGAGCTCTTAGTGTTTTTACACCTCGTTGAGACCCTGACTTTTGACCAGATCCGCTGACCCTCTGTTTTAGGATACCCATGCGGGGGATCCTCGTTTTAGTTTTTCCCACGAGCGCGTTTGCCAGTACCGGTCGGGCCTGTCTTGAGCGACTTTTCTAGAGAGTCTCTTCTTAGAAAATCGGAAGCGGAAGCGAAACATGGAAAAAGATAAAGAAAATATGAACGCGGGATTTTTACGTGGAACCCTACTCCGTGAGGAGCGGGATGAAACCACGGGAGAAGCCCTCAAAGGGGCATATTTTACATTGCTTTTTCTCAATGGTTACAGGAGGTTTGGGGCTCCTTATATAGCCTCCACAGAGCCTCCAAGTCCCACTATTGGACAATGTGGGACTAAACAACTGGATAGGGTAAATGGGTCCTGGAGGTATCCATTTACCCATCTACAACTCAATGGGCGCACATAACAAATACTCCAACATCTCTCTCACCCATTTTAGTAGCGTTGTTTTGGAGTAGACCTATCCCTCTAATGGATCGTGCTTCCACTTAGAGGGCGAGACAGAAGAGTCTCTTAGGAGACTTCCTCACCTCTTAAGTTTTGGTTACCGTTCCGCCAATAGGCTTAGTGATGGCTACATCTGAATCTTCTATGGCTACATCTAAATCAATTACAGTTGAATTTGGAGGAGTTACTATTGAACGTAGAATGAAGCATAATTGAGTTTGGCTAAAAGATAAGATCAATTACAATTGAGTTTGGCTAGTATTGAGATCAATCATAATTGAGTTTGGTTAGAGTTATCATCAGTTACAATTGAGTTGGCTACAATTGAGATTGGTACAGAATCATCATTTATCATAATCACCAATCATCGATAACTAGTCGGATTTTAGAATACTACTAAGGGTGATAGATAAGTTAGTGGACGTGTTGGGAACTTAGTTAGGATGCATTACACTTCATCTCATGCCTATGGAGGCACCCCAACCCCAAGGCATTATTCACGCCTTAGAGTCATAATGTGAGGTCACACTCAAACCAAGACCACAAACTATCCACTAGACTTGAGAAGTTAGTTAGAATTAAAAATATCAGATCAGAACATCATCATCTCATTAGCAAGATCCATAAACATGATCTTAATGACAAGAGAATAACATATACATCTGGTCATCAACTGTTGGAGAAAATAAGAGCGCTTATTATTTCTGAGAACCCTACGCTCTCTTATATAGTAGAGAGGCCTATGGGTAAATTACATAAAGTAGAAAACAGAAAAAGATAATAAGAAAGAGACACATATGAAATATGAAAATACAAATATCTTCACACTCCCCCTCAAGCTGGAGCATAGATATCGATCATGCTCAGCTTGGATGAACACTTCTGAAATGATCCTCTGGGCAGTGGCTTGGTGAATATGTCCGCGGTTTGCTCTCCAGAGCTGACATGGGAAGTAAAGATCAGGCCCTTCTAAATCATGTCTCTAGTGTAATGGCAATCTACCTCAATATGTTTTGTTCTCTCATGGAACGCAGGATTGTTTGCAATAAATAGGGCAGCCTGGTTATCACAGTGTAACTCCATGGGTAGAGGAACCTCTACATGTAGATCGCATAGCACTGCTCAGACCCACATCATTTCTGTACTTGCTTGGACCATAGCCCTATATTCGGACTCAGCACTTGATCTTGCTACAACAGTTTGTTTCTTGCTTTTCTAAGAAACGAGAGAAGTGCCAACAAATATTGCAAATCTCGAAGTCGATTTCCTTTCCTTAGGACAACTTGCATAATTTGCGTCAGCATATGCGGATACAGAGAGTGTGTCTCCTTTCTTGAATAGTAATCTTGAGCCTGGAGATGATTTTAGATATCTCAATATCATGTGTATTGCATCCATATGTACCTGTCGAGGTTGCTCCATGAATTGACTCACTCGACTCACTGCAAATGCAATATCCGGTCTGGTAATTGTAACATAAATGAGTTTTCCAACCATCTCTCTGTATCTATTCTTATCAACTTCATCTGTATCATCATCGTATAGCTTCATGCTAGGATCCATAGGAGTCGTGGAAGCTCGACATCCAATCATGCATGTCTCTGCAAGCATATCTGTAACATACTTTCTTTGGGTCATCACAAGACCCTGTGCATTCCTAGCAAATTCCAACCCCAAGAAATACCTTAGGGTGCCCAGATCCTTAGTCACAAATTTACTGCCCAGAAAGTCTCTCGCCATCTTGATTCCCTGCTCATCATCTCCTGTAACAACAATATCATCAACATACACCATGATAGAAACAGTACCTCTAGACGTCTTCTGCACAAATAGGAATGGTATGCATTTGACCTCTTGAATCCATGTCGTTCAATCAGGTCTGAAAGCTTTTGAAACCGCGCTCTTGGACTCTGTTTAAGGCCATATATTGCCTTATAGAGTCTACAAACTTGCTGACACTCCCCCTCAGCAGCAAACCCTGGAGGCTGCTGCATATAGACCTCCTCTTGTAGATCTCCATATAAAAATGCATTTTTCACGTCAAGCTGGAATAACGGCCAATCACGTGCTACAGCAACTGAAAGAAGGACACGTAAAGTAGAATGTCGAGCAACTGGAGAAAACATGTCCAAGTAATCAACTCCATAGGTCTGAGTAAACCCACGTGCCACGAGCCTTGCCTTGTACCGATCAAGGCTTACATCTACATGGTATTTAACAGTAAACACCAACTTGCAACTAACAATAGACACTCCGGAAGGAGGGGGAACAAGTGTCCAAGTTCCACGGGACAGCAACGCGTCCATTTCTTCTTCCATAGCAAGACACCATTTGCTATCTTGTAGTGCCTCCTGATAATTGCGTGGAATTTCTACTGCAGATAGAGCTGCTGCAAATCTCTGGAAATCGCATGTAAGACGATGAAAAGAGACCTGGGAAGCAAGTGGGTAGGAAGCACAAGTACGCCTCTGCTTTCTAATAGCGATAGGCACGTCCAAATCTCCATGATCTTCATCCTGTTGTGTTCCCTGTATCAATAGATCCTCAGACTCATCGTTAGAAATCAAGTTATCAGAACCAGCCTGAGGGCTGCTGGATGACGGGCCATGACCTTGAGCAGAGGAGGACCGACGAGTATAGTGCTTTGGTAACGGGGGGACAATGGTCACTGGAGGTAGTAAAGGTGGAGGTGAAGGTATGACAGGAGGTGGTGGTGGAGATGGCATAGAAGGTAACTGACTTATAGGAGGTGGTGGCATGAATACCTCAGTATCATAATGAGAAGTAGTCATTTTGTCACCTGTAGGAGAGAAAAACATCACAGGTTCAAAGAATGTGACATCGACGCTAACAAAATATTTTCGACGCAGCGGATCGAAGCAACGATGCCCCTTCTGTGTCCTGGAGTATCTTACAAACATACATTTGATAGCCCTGGGAGAGAGCTTATCAAGACCTGGTCCCAACTGATAAACAAAACCAACACAGCCAAAGACACAGGGAGAAAGTAGGAACAACTCCTTCTCAGGAAAGGCTATATAGAGAGGAGATTTCTCACCCAAGACAGATGACGGCATGCGATTTACTAAGTAGCAAGCTGTGAGAACCGCATCACCCCAGAACGAGCGTGGAGCATGACTCTGAATAAGTAGGATTCTAGTGATATCCAATAGATGTCGATGTTTCCGCTCTACAACACCATTTTGTTGTGACGTGTAAGCACATGAAGTTTCATGAATTATACCATGAGATGAGAAGAACAAGGACAGAGCTCTAGTACAAAACTCCAATGCATTGTCAGAATGAACAATTTTCATAGAAGAAGAGAAAACATTTTTAACTTCATTGATAAATATTTGAATCGCATCTCCTGCTTCAAATTTATTCTTCAATAAAAACACCCAAGACAAGCGAGAAAAATCATCTACTGCAACCAGATAGAATCTGTGTCCCTGGTGGTCAGGAACACGACTTGGACCCCAAATATCAATATGGACTAACTCGAACAATGAGCCACTGCTCCGACTCTGACGACTCGGGAAAGTAGATCGATGATGCTTTCCCAACTGACACGCTTCACATTGGAAGGACGACTTCGGAGAAATCTGGGACACAACACGACACATCTTCTAAAGAGGGAGGTGACCAAAACGGAGATGCCAGATATATAGAGAGTCTGATCCAGTAGAATGGAGGGATGCACCGACATAAGGAGTATGGATCAGACGATAGAGACCATTCTGCTCACAGCCATAGCCAATCACCTTGCCCGAGGGTATGTCCTGAAAAACAAGAAATGATGAGTCAAAAATAGCCCGACAGTTTAAATCCTTTGTAATATGGCTAATGGACAGTAAATTCATAGAGAAATCGGGAGCATATAACACATTCTGCAATCTCAAGGAAAGTGTCAAGTTAATCTCCCCCTATCCTGTGATCGGGGAATGTGTCTCATTGGCTATCACCACAGTTCGTCCTCAAGAGACCGGTCTATATGAAGTGAGTTGTTCTTTGTCCCCAAAGAGATGATGTGTCGCTCCGGAATCCATAATCTAGTTTGTAATAATAGGTCCATCACAAAAGGTAAGAGCATGAGAACTACCTGAAGTACTGGCTGTGGCAGGTGAACTGGCAGAGGCAGAGACGGCCACATCTGACTGACCTTCATGAGTTGTATCAGGAGGCATGATATTCCTCAGTCTGGCAACAAGATCATCGAATCGCTCGTCCAATGAGGAAGGTGCAAAAGACTCAACTTGTTCTGCTACCCGCTGATGCAGGAAAGCCATGCTTTGAGTAGCATGTGTCCTCGGAGTGACCAGGTCGACGACAATAACTGCATGGTTGACGAATCCGACCCCCACGACCCCGGGGGCAACGGCCACAAAAGGTAGAGGAGCCACCTCTACCCCTGGAGGCTGCCATCGCTGAAGGCGTCTGGTTGGCAGTCGAGCTGGGGACAGTAATTCGACTCCGTCGGCGAAAAGCTTCCTCCATTGGAGGAATAGTAGCATCAGCTAGAATCTGAGACTGGGCAGCATCGTACTCTGGATCAAGGGCAGACAGGAATACACCTACCATGGTAGCATTCCTGTACGTCTTCTGTTGTTCTGGAGTGGCCGTCAACGTCACGAAGCTATGGAGCTTCTCAAACATCCCTCGTAGGGATGTGTACAGTGAGTGAAGAGGGCGCCCATTCTGCTTGACTGTAAAAATATCATGTCACAGCTGATGTATCTTGGTCTCGTTCCGCGCCTGCGAATATGTCACCGCTAGAATATCCCACATAGCCTTAGTTGTGGACTGATGAAGTACATCGTTGGCGATTTCTATCGTCAACGTCCCAGATAGACAGACTTTAGCATGCGCATCATCTGCCTCCCACGAGGCATGCACCCCAGTCTTCTCCATCGGCTCCTCTTCGGTAAGAATATGTTTCTTACCATTCGACTTCATCAGGCTCATGAAATGCATAGCCCAGAGCTCATAATTTGTCCCGTCCATTTTCACAATAGGCGATGGACCTCTGAATGCACCAGTGGCGGGTACATCAACCTTGTTCTCAGACATATTGCCGAAAGAAGACTGCTACGGGTGCGAGAAATCAAAGTTTGTGTGTCTACACAAACATATATGGGTTTGGGTGCACGTGTAGACTCATGCACATCAACCCATCAACCAACTGACGAAGCTGAGGCGGCGCGCGAGCGCGAGACAGCACGCGAGGCACGCGGTGCGCGTGAGACGAACGCGCGGTGCACGCGGGACGAGCGCGCAGTGCGCGAGGGCGGGCGTGTTGTGCGCGCGATGCGAGTGCGTTGTACGCGCGAGACGTGCGCGGTGGCCTTGCTGGGGAGAAGGCGAGGGTGCGCGCGCGAGTCAAGGAGGCGACGCCGGAGAGGAGGCGCGGTGCCGGAGAGGAGGCGGCGGCAGCGCGTAAAGAGAGGGCTGGAGGTGGGGTTAGGGTTTCTTGGGAATCGAGAGCTCCGGTCTAGGACCGCCACTCTGATACCATGTTGGAGAAAATAAGAACGCTTATTATTTCTGAGAACCCTAGGCTCTCTTATATAGTAGACAGGCCTATGGGTAAATTACATAAAGCAGAAAACAGAAAAAGATAATAAGAAAGAGACACATATGAAATATGAAAATACAAATATCTTCACATCAACTAATATATATATATATATATGTGTGTGTGTGTGTGTGTGTGTGTGTGTTGGGAAAAATAGAAGACTTGTTTATTCCATAGAACCCTAGGCTCTCTTATATAGATGAGAGACCTATGGGTAAATTACATAAGATAGACCTAACGAAAATAAAAAAGGCAACTACTACTCAGAGTACATAGAATTATCTCTATACTCATCCTTAAGATGGAGTATAGATGTCAATCATGCTCAGCTTGGAAGAACACCTCTGAAATGGTCCACTGAGTAGTGCCTTGGTGAAAATGTCCGTCGTTTGTTCTCTTGTACTGACATGTGAGGTAGAAATTAGGCCCTTCGGAATCATATCTCTAGTATAGTGACAATCTAGCTCAATGTGCTTCGTTCTTTCATGGAATGCAGGATTATTTGCAATGAACAAGGCAGCCTGATTATCACATTGTAACTGCATGGGCAGAGGTATATTTATATACAAATCTGTCAGCACTGCTCGAACCCACATCATCTCTGTGCTTGCTTATGCCATAGCCCTGTACTCAGATTCGACACTCGATCTAGCTACCACTGTTTGTTTCTTACTTTTCCAAGAAATGAGAGAACTGCCCACGAATACAGCAAAGCCAGACGTAGACATCCTGTCTTTAGGGTACCCTGCATAGTCAGCATCAGTACATGCAGAAACAGAAAGGTCCGTTCCTTTCTTGAATAACAGTCCCGCACTTGGAGAAGATTTCAGATATCGCAATATCATATATATAGCATCCATATGAACCTGTCGGGGCTGCTCCATGAACTGACTCATCCGATTCACTGCAAACGAGATGTCAGGTCTAGTAATAGTAACATATAGGAGCTTCCCCACCATCTCTCTGTATCTTCTTTTGTCAACCTCTTTTATATCATCTTCATATAGTTTCATGCTAGGGTCCATAGGAGTAGTGGATGGTCGACAACCAATCATGCATGTCTCAACAAGCATATCTGTACATACTTCCTTTGGGCCATCACAAGACCCTGCGCATTCCTAGCGAATTTGAACCCTAAGAAGTATTTTAGGGTTCCTATATCCTTTGTAACGAACTGACGACCTAGAAAATCTTGTCATTTTTATTCCATGCTCATCATCACATGTAACAAGTATATCATCAACATAAACCATGATCACAACAGTGCCTCTAGGTGTCCTCTGCACAAACAATGAGTGATCTACATTTGATCTCTTGAACCCCTGTCTTTCCACCAACTCTGATATCTTTTGAAACCAAGCCCTTGGACTTTGCTTAAGGCCATATATTGCCTTATGGAGTCTATACACCTGTTGACACTCCCCCTCAGCAGCAAACCCCGGAGGTTGCTGCATATAAACTTCCTCCTGTAGATCGCCATACAAAAAGGCATTTTTAACATCAAGTTGAAATGAAGGCCAATCGCGTACCACTGCAACAAAAAGAAGGATCCGGAGACTGGAGTGGCGTACAACGGGAGAGAATGTGTCCATATAATCCACGCCATAGGTCTGAGTAAATCCACGAGCTACGAGTCTGGCCTTGTAACGATCAAGGCTCTCGTCCGCATGGTGTTTAACAGTAAACACTCATTTACAATTGACAACTGAAGCTCCAAGAGGAGCAGATACCAAACTGCAGGTACGAGCGATGTCCATGAGCAGATATAGATCGACAGGAATAGAATTTTGGTAATGGAGGAACAATATGAGACTGGGTAGAAATCGGTAATGGTGGAGGAGGAGACGGCGGCGGTGGTGGTAGCTGAGGCATGACAACATGTACAGGTAGCGGAGAAGACGGAGATGTGGGAGGAGGTGGCATGTAAACCTCATCATCAGATTCTGACAAAGCCAATCTATCTCCTGTAGGGGAGAAGAACATCACATACTCAAAAAATGTGACATCAACATTGATATAATATTTTCTGTGCAAAGGGTCATAACATCGATATCCCTTTTGGGTCCCGGAGTACCCAACAAACATACATTTGGCAACCCTAGGAGAGAGCTTGTCAAGACCGGGAGCCAACTGGTGAACGAACGCAACCGAACCAAAGACACGAGGGGTAAGTGAGAACAACTCCTTCTCAGGAAATACAATGGATAAAGGATATTTCTCACCCAAGACAGTAGAGGGCATGCGATTCACTAGATAACATGCTGTAAGAATAGCATCCCCCCAAAATGACGGCGGGGCATTACTCTGAATAAGAAGTGTCCAAGTGATGTCAAGTAAATGGTGATGTTTTCGTTCCGTAATGCCATTTTGTTGAGAAGTGTAAGGATAAGTTGTTTGATGAATAATGCCACGTGATGAGAAGAACTGGAAGAGAGAATGCGTATAAAATTCCAAAGCGTTATCTGTTTTCAAGAATTTTATAGAGGAAGAGAAAACATTCTGAACTTCATTGATAAAAATTTTGATCATATCCCATGCTCCAGACTTATTTTTCAGTAAGAAAAATCCATGACAACCGAAAGAAATCATCGACTGCAACAAGATAAAACCTGTGCCCCTGATGATCAGGGACACGACTTGGACCCCAAATATCAACATGAAATAATTCAAACGGGGAGCTACTGCTCCGACTTTGACGACTAGGGAAAGACGATCGATGATGCTTCCCCAACTGACAAGCCTTAGACTGGAAGGACGATCCGGGTGAGATCTGAGGCAAAATATGACGCATCTTCTGAAGAGGGAGATGACTGAAACGTAGATGCCAGGTAAAAGGAAAGACTAGTCCTGCAAGAATAGAGGATGCGCCTGCAAAAGGAGTTTGGACCAGTCGATAGGGACCACCCTGCTCACAGCCACAGCCAATCACCCTACCCGTGAGAATGTCCTGAAAAATAAGAGACGATGGATCAAATATAGCTCTACAGTGCAAGTCTTTTGTAATCTGACTAATGGATAACATATTCATAGAAAAATCAGGAGCAAGCATGTAACACGTTCTGTAGACACATTGAAGGCATCAATGTAATCTCCCCCTGTCCTGCGATCAAGGAATGAGTCCCATCAGCTATCACCACAGTTCTTCCTGGGGGAACCTGTCTATAGGCTGTAAGCTGGTCCTTGTCTCCACATAAATGGTGTGCTGCCCCAGAGTCCATAATCCACTCTGTAATCTTAGATCGAAAACATGATGTAAAAGCATAAGTGCTACCTGAGGTGCTAGCTATAGCAGAGGTACTGGAGGAGACTTAAGTTGCAACATCTGAATGGCCTCCAGGAGATGCTGAAGAGGGAGGCATAATATCTCGTAGTCTGGCCACGAGATCATCAAACCTCTGATCTGAAGTAGAAGTAGCGGGAGAGTCAACATGCTGTGCTACACGGGCTGATGTGAGGAAACCATGCTTGGAGTAGCATGTCTCCTCTATATGACTTGGGCGATGGCAAAACGTGCAGGGCTGACGGATGTGGCCCCCTCTACCGCGAGGACCACAACCACGAGAGAAAGGAGCACCTCCTCTGCCATGGGAGACTGCCATCGCTGAAGACTTCTTGAGTAGGGGCAGAGGACGAAACAGTGATCCTGTTAAGCCTGCGGAAAGCTTCTTCCATAGGAGGAATGGAAGCGTCCGCGAGAATCTGGGAGAGAGCAACAGCATATTTAGGATCCAGAGCTGCCAGAAAGACGCCAACCATGGTAGCATTCCTGTATGTCTTCTGTTGCTCCTGGGTAGTCGTAAGAGGCATGAAGCTGTGAAGCTTCTCAAACATCCCATGTAAGGATGTATACAGCGAATGGAGAGGCCGACCATTCTGCTTGATCATGAATATATCGTGCTGAAGCTGAAGTATCTTGGTTTCGTTCCTTGCCAGAGAGTAAGTAGCTGCGAGGATATCCCACATAGCCTTAGCAGTAGGCTAGTGTAAGACATCATTGGCGATCTCTGTCGTAAATGTCCCTGAAAGCAAGACTTTAGCATATGCACCATCTTCCTCCCAAGAGGCATTCGACCCTGTCTTTTCCACCGGTTTCTCCTCAGTAAGAATATGCTTCTTACCATTCGACTTCACGAGACTCATGAACTGCATAGCCCAGAGCTCATAGTTCGTCCCATCCATCTTGACTATAGGCGTTGGACCTCGGAAGGCGCCTGTGGTGGGCACATCAACTTTGTTTTCTGACATGTTCCTGGTGGAAGAATAATAGGGTTACGTAGACTAATGAACAGTTGTCTACACAGTCATGTATGGATTTGAATGCATATGTAGACTTATGCACCCAAATCCATTATCCCTAGCCGAACCCCTGCTATGAGGCAAAGGAGTAGACGGCGGCTACAAAGGGCCGACGGCCGAGGACGGGCTTCTACGACCGAAGCGACGGAGCCTCTAAGATGCTACGGTGGTGGCGGCCGGGTCGCTTAGCCAAACACGGTAGCGGTGGAGCCGCTAGGCTGCCACGGTGGTAGGGAGGGACTGTTGGGCGGAGCCGCAACGGAGGGCGAGGCGAGGAGAGGGAGCCGCTGGCGGTGGAGGAAGGGGAGAGAGAGAGAGAGGCCAGCGGGTGAAAAAGGGTTAGGGTTAGGGTACAAAGCACCGGTCTAGGACCATGGCTCTGATATCATGTTGGGAAAAATAGAAGACTTGTTTATACTATAGAAACCTAAGCTCTCATATACAGAGGAGAGACATATGGGTAAATTACATAAGATAAACAGAACGAAATAAAATAAGCAACTACTACTCAGAGTACATAGAATTATCTCTACAATATGTATGAAAGATTATGGGGCAATAGGTAATTATGGAGAATAGATACATAACAATTTGAAAACCATTTACTTCGCAGACAGTTTGTTTAATTTTAAATATCATTACCTTTCTACTTGCTTTCTTTTGGATGTATTAAAGTACTTAAGGCGTTATGAGGATCTTCATAGGTCAAATTACCAAAGGAGATGCCACACCGCTAAGGACAGACTCCAACGATTTCCCTAAACCATTATTAGTGTACCACCAAAACCATTAAAGAGCTTCTCCCTCCAGATGGAATGATGCTAGAGAAACCTTTTGGGAATCAGGAATTTGATAGAAACTAAAATAGTGTCCATCCTTATATTGTCGTTCCACGAGCTCCGTGGATCCACTAAATGTAGGGAACTTTAACCATTTGTGTTTTTGCCTTATGTGGATCTGTTGACGCATATAGAATAATTGTATCTCTTTGTTATTTTATTTTCTTGCTATTCTCTTTATGTAATTTACCCATAGGCTACTCTCCTATATAAGAGAGCCTAGGGCTATGGAATAGATTATCTCATTCACTTTTCCCAACATGGTATCAGAGCGACGGTCCTAGACCGGAGTTCTCGAAACCCTAACCCTAACCCACCCCACCCGCCGGCCCTCTTCTTCTCTCTCTCTCTCTCTCGATCGGCGCGCCTCCAACGCCGTCGCCTCTGCCGTGAGCGCCTGTGTGCATCATCTGCGCATCCCCTGCGCGCTCTGAAGCCCTTGTGCGATGTGCGCATCCACTGCGCGGCCCTTGCGCGTTGTGCGCAGCCCCTGCACAACCCTTGCGCGCTGTGCGCAGCCCCTACGCAGCCATTGCGCAGCCCCTGCGCAGCCCTTGCGCATTCCTTGGCGCCTGCGCGCTCCAGCCCTAGCGCCTGCGTGCACCAGCCCTGCACCTGCGCGCTCCAGCCCTAGCGCCTGCGCGCTCCTGTGCGCATCTGTGCGCATTGGTGCGCATCTGTGCGCATTGGTGCGCATCTGTGCGCATTAGTGCGCGAGATCCATGCGCTTTGCAGTAGCGCACTGTGCGCATCTCTTCGTCTCAGTCGCACACGCGGGTAGCGTGTTCTTGTCGCCTCTGCGCGTGAACTCAGTACGCGCGTATCCAGATCGTATCCAGACCGTAGCGCGCACATATTCATGGGGATAGTTGCTTGACGTCTACACATGCAACTAATCTCGTCTATGTCATTGTAGACAAAGATTATCTTCTGTCAGTCGCTCCAGTCTTCCGTCTCCAGTATGTCAGACAACAAGGCAGATATCCCGTCTATTGGCGCATTTCGTGGTCCAGCGCCCATTGTCAAGATGGATGGTACGAACTATGAACTGTGGGCAATGCAGTTCATGAGTATGATGAAGTCTACAGGTAAGAAGCACATTCTTACCGAACCTGAGCCTGCAGAGAAGACTGGAGTCCATGCCTCATGGGAGGCAGATGATGCATATGCCAAGGTCTGGCTATCTGGCACATTGGCTATCGAAATTGCCAATGACATTCTACATCAACCCACAGCCAAAGACATGTGGGATATCCTGGCGGCGACATATTCTCAGGCAAAGAATGAAACGAAGATCCTGCAACTGCAACATGATATATTCACAATAAAGCAGAATGGTCGTCCTTTACATTCTCTCTACACATCACTGAGAGGGATGTTCTAGAAGCTCTATAGCTTCATGCCCCTTACCGCCACGCCAGAACAGCAGAAGACATACAGGAATGCGACGATGGTGGGTGTGTTTCTCGCTGCACTCGATCCAGAGTATGAGGCAGCACGGTCTCAGATTTTGGCAGATTCGACTATTCCTCCCATGGAGGAAGCCTTTCACAGATTGAGTAGGATCACAGTACCTTAAGCAGCTGTGAGTCAGAATTCCTCAGGCATGGCGGCGAACAGAGGCCGCGGATTTCATCAACAGGGCCGTGGACGTGGACCTCGTGGAAGGAGTGGCCGTACTAGGCCAACATGCACATATTGCCACCGAGTCGGACATAATGAAGACACATGCTATTCGAAGCACGGATTCCCTGCATCTGCACGAGCCGCTGAGCAGATAGAGCCACCATCTGCTGCTACCTTGGACCAACGATTTGATGATCTAGTTGCCCGCCTCAGGGGCATTATCCCACCATCTGGCCCAGCACCGACTACAGAGAGTCATACTGATGCAGCTGCTTCTGCCTCTGCATCTACTAGTACTTCAGGTAGTACACTTGCACTTCACAGTAGTAGATCTGATACATTGCCATGGATCATGGACTCGGGCGCTACACATCATCTATGTGGCGACCAGAGTCTACTTATAGGATACACTCAGATCCCTCCAGGACGGACAGTAGTGATTGCCAATGGCACGCACTCCCCTATCACGGGTCAGGGGGAGATTAGATTGACATCTTCTATGCAGCTCAAGAATGTCCTACATGCACCGCATTTTTCTATGAATCTGTTGTCAATTAGTCAGATTACGAAGGATCTCCATTGTCGAGCTATTTTTGATCCATCTTCTTTGATTTTTCAGGACATCCGTACGGGCAACGTGATTGGTCATGGCTATGAGCAAGGAGGCCTTTACCGTCTGAACCAGACCCCATTTGCCGGAACCACATCTTCTCCTGCTAGACAAGTATCTCCTCTCCTGTGGCATCTGCGTTTTGGTCATTTACCGCTTCAGAAGTTGCGTCTAGTTCTACCCTATGGTCTCCCTCACACACATATCCAGTGTGAGGCATGTCAGTTGGGAAAGCATCACAGGTCGTCTTTTCCCAGTAGTCAAGGTCGGAGTAGTAACTCCAAGTTTGAGTTGTTTCATGTCGATGTCTGGGGTCCGAGTCGTGTTCCCGATCATCAGGGACACAGGTTTTATATTGTATTTGTGGATGATTTCTCTAGAGCGTCATGGGTCTTTCTAATGAAAAATAAATCTGAAGCAGGAAATATTATTATCCACTTTCTTAATGAAATTCAAAATGTTTTTTCCACATCAAGATTGTAAGAAGTGATAATGTCTTAGAGTTGTGCACCAACATTCTAGCCAATTACTACTCCTCAAAAGGAATTATTCACCAAACATCTTGTGCTCATACGTCTCAACAGAATGGGGTTGCTGAAAGAAAACACCGTCACCTTCTTGATGTCACAAGGTCACTTCTTATTAAGAGTCATGTTCCGTACTCCTACTGGGGTGATGCAGTCCTTACTGCATGTTACCTTATCAACCGTATGCCTTCGTCTGTCTTGAATGAATAGATTCCTTTTTCACTCATTTACCCTGACAAGGAATTGTTCATTCTTACCCCTCGTGTGTTTGGGTCAGTCGCATTTGTCCATCAGTTGTCGCCTGGTACTGACAAGCTCTCTCCTAGGGCTGTCAAGTGTGTCTTTGTGGGGTACTCCAGAACTCAAAAGGGGTACAAGTGTTTTGATCCTGTGCGTCGGCGGTATATGATCAGTGCAGATGTTACATTTTTTGAATTTGTTATGTATTTTTCAGAATCCGGAAACATGCAGCCACCACCTATATCTCCTGATGTCGTATTCATGGCACCACCATCACCAGTGCCACAACCACCACCACCGCCACCACCACCGCCACCACCACTGCCATCACTAGTATCCCCGCTACCATTCCATTACACCCGCAGGCCTCCTCCAGCTCATGGTCCTGACCCGTCAACTAGCTCAGCTATGGTATGTAATGAAAATATTAATGTTGATGGATCTGACGACATTTCTCAGTAGGATGCATTACAGGAGCATGCTGATAACACAGATGATCTGGATGTTCCAATCGCTCTACGCAAGTCGAAAAGAAGCTGTGCCAAATATCCATTATCAGCAGCTGCGTCTTTTGAGAGGCTATCTGGAGACTTCAGGACGTTTGCATTGGCACTTTCAGCTACAGACATTCCACGGAACTACCATGATGCTTTGCAGGATGCTAGATGGCGGCTAGCAATGGAAGAAGAGATGGCGGCACTTCAGTCTAGAGGAACCTGGAGTTTGGTTCCTATACCTCCAGATGTCAGCCCGGTGAGTTGCAAATGGGTGTTTACAGTTAAGCACAATGCAGATGTTTCCATTGACAGGTACAAGGCACGCCTGGTTGCACGGGGCTTCACACAGACATATGGGGTAGATTACCTTGACACGTTCTCCCCTGTGGCGCGTCATTCCACTCTACGGATCCTGTTATCAGTTGCAGTTGCTAGAGACTGGCCACTTTATCAACTGGACGTGAAGAATGCATTTCTGTATGGAGACTTGCAGGAGGAAGTCTATATGCAACAGCCACCTGGTTTTGCTGTTGAGGGGGAGTGTTCCAAGGTTTGCAGATTACATAAGGCCATCTATGGCCTCAAGCAGAGCCCCAGAGCATGGTTCCAGAAGCTTTCAGACCTCTTTGAGAAACAAAGATATAAACGCTCCAATGCTGATCATTCCTTATTTGTACAGAAGACGGGGAGAGGTATTATTGTAATCATGGTTTATGTTGATGATATCTTGATTACAGGTGATGATGACCAGGGCATTAAGCAGGCAAAGGAAAGGCTGGGGACCGAATTTGTCACCAAGGACTTGGGAGTCCTTAGATATTTTCTGGGGCTGGAGTTTGCTAGAAATCCATATGGATTGGTCATGTCACAGAGGAAGTATGTTACAGATCTACTGAGTGAGACAGGTATGCTAGGGTGTCGACCTGCTACGACACCAATGGATCCTAGCATGAAGCTGTATGATGATGACACAGAAGAGGTGGATAAGAGAAGGTACAGAGAACTGGTAGGCAAACTACTGTATGTCACGATCACTAGACCTGATATATCATTTGCAGTGAGTCGTGTGAGCCAGTTCATGGAGCAACCACGTCAGGCCCATATGGATGCAATACACATGATTCTGAGATATTTAAAATCATCTCCAGGTGCAGGCTTGCTATTTAAGAAAGGAAAGGAGATCTCTATCACGGCATGTGCGGATGCAGACTATGCAGGATGCCCCAAGGACAGGAAGTCAACATCAGGATTTGCAGTCTATGTTGGAGATGCTCTAGTTTCGTGGAAGAGCAAGAAGCAGACAGTGGTAGCTAGATCCAGTGCTGAATCCGAATACAGGGCTATGGCCCAGGCTAGCACAGAAATGATGTGGGTGAAATCCTTACTTGCAGATCTATGTCTTGATATACCTCTTCCTATGATGTTGGAATGTGACAATCAGGTCGCCGTGTTCATTGCAAATAACCCAGCCTTTCATAAGAGGACCAAGCACATTGAGGTCGACTGTTACTACATACGTGACATGATTCAGAAGGGGTTCATTGCTACATCTCACGTCACATTAGAGAATCAGACTGCTGATATTTTCACCAAGGCATTACTTAGAGGCCCATTCCAGAAGTGTGCGTCCAAGCTGAGCATGATTGATATCTATGCTCCATCTTGAGGGGGAGTGTTGACCCATATAGAATAATTGTATCTCTTTGTTATTTTATTTTCTTGCTATTCTCTTTATGTAATTTACCCATAGGCTACTCTCCTATATAAGAGAGCCTAGGGCTATGGAATAGATTATCTCATTCACTTTTCCCAACAGGATCCTCTCGATGATGAAGAATCACCATATTTAGAAGGTGAAATCAGTTCTTCAACTTTGATTTCAACCATCCGGATATTGATCGTATGAATCACCAAGCTTTTGATGGATTCGAGATCGATTGGCAACATCCTAGTTGAATTGGTGCTCGGAGAGGGGTCAAGACACCAATTGTAGGTTTCTTCTTCCTCGAATGCTCAATTCCTGGAAGAAGATCGTCGGTAGTTTGGGATCTTCGAGCTCCATTCACCGTGATTGCTAGAGCTAAGGAATCAAAGGGAAAAAAGAGAATAAGAGAAGAGAAGAGAGAAGATATCATATGGAAAAATAAGGAAGGCGGGAATCAAAAGACCTCTCGATCCAGCCCTTCTGCTATTATTTATATACGTCCCAAAACACTAGGACCACTAACAACAAATTATAGTATCAACAACCCACAAAAAACTCTAGGAATATTATACGTTCCTTCTCATCCTACTATGGTTGCTCCTTCATCCCCACCCCCAGTACTTTGGCTCAGTTTTTGTCACTTTTTTACATTTGCAAGCTGCCTTCTGTACCCCTTGCTCATGGGCCTTCGCAGTCATCCAGCACGCCCTAGGTATGTTCTAAGTAGTTTGTTTCAACTAATGGCACTGGTGATTTGTCTATACATCAGACTCCTTTACAGGACGAGTAGGTGCCTCCTCATGAGACTACTTTACAAGTCACAGATGGTACATATGATCTTGATGTGTGAATTTCCCGGAAGCAGAGGCATACATGTGTCATGTATCCTCTCGTTCCTCATGTTTATTTGGGGCATCTTTCAAAGGATTTCAGGAGGTTTGTTGTGGGTCTATCAGCTGTAGAGATTCCACGGACATACCTGGAGGATATATGAGACAATTAGTGGGAGGAGGAGATGGTCGCGTTAAGCACCGTGCATGGGCTTCTGTGCTTGGATGTAAATGGGTGTTTACAGTGAAGCACCATACAGATGACGTCGTTGATTGTTACAAGTCTAGGCTTGTGGCTCAGGGGTCAGCCATACTTATGGAATGGACTATCATGATACATTCTCTCATGTGACACGTCATTCTATACTTTGGATCCTTCTCTTTATTATAGTAGTATGAGATCGGTCCCTGTCCCGACTTGATGTGAAGAATGCATTTCATATGGTGGCCTGCATGAGGAAGTCTACATTTAGCAACCACAGGGCTTCGTTACTGAGGAAAAGTGTCGGAAGGTTTGCAGACTTCATAAGGCTATCTAGGCCTTAAGCAGATACAAGAGCATGGTTCCAGAAGGTCTCAGACTTCATAAGCAGGACTTCACGAGATCGACTGCAAACCATTGACTATTTGTTTAGAGGACTCAGTCGTGACATGCATATATGGATGCAATTCACATAATCTTGAGGTATCTGAAGTCCTCTCCAGGGAATGGATTGCTCTTTAGCAGAGGGACATCCCTTGCCATTACAGAATGTGCATATGTAGATTATGCAGGACGCCCTAAGAATGGGAAATCTACCTTTGACTTTGCAGTGTTCATATGGATCTCTTTGGTATCATGGAAGAGCAAAAAGCAGACTGTGGTTGTCAGATCTAGAGCTGAGTCAAAGTACAAAGCCATGGCACATGGGAGCATTGAGATGGTGTGGTTCAAAGATGTCGTGACTGATCTAGCTATTGACGTACATCTTCCCATGCATCTACAATGTGACAACCAGGTATCTATTTTCATTGCCAACAACCATGCCTTCCATGAGAGGATCAAGAACATTGAGGTCAATTTCCATTATACACCGGACATGATTTAGGAGGACTTGATCTCTACTTCCCACATTAGCTTCGGGGAACAAACATCAAATGTTTTCACCAAGGTTCCAACCAGAGGACCATTTCAAAGGTCCAAGCTAAGCATGATTGACATCTATGCTCCATCTTGAGGAGTGTTGAGAGTTATTTCTATTTTTCTATTTTATGTATTTTATTTCCTTTCTGTCTCTACTATGTAATTTGCCCAACAAGGTTTCTCCTCTCTATATAAGAGAATCTTAGGGCTTCATGAATAATCAATTCAAGTTTCTTTTTCCATATACTTCATCTGTTCAAAAAAGTGGGTCATGGTGAAGAAGGTTAGTTAATAGGTAATCAAGCTGATATGTTCACATAAAGTCAGTTCTTGTTTGTTGGCAATAGTCCCATGGAAGGGAAGGTGTAAGTGGACTGGAGTAGTTGCTCCACTATCAAAGGGTTAAATTTAAGGTGGTGATTATTGAGATGTCTTGAATCCTAACATGTATATTCACCTTGGTGCATGGCAAAGCATACCATCCAAACGCGATTCTTGTATTTAGGGGATCCATCAATTGAGTAATAAATCCTCTTAGGGTTAATGGCATTTTGGTATACTATGTAGTATCGTTCTTCCATCATATGGAGAGAGATCCAGTCGCCACCGATGATGTAACCCAGTTATGGGTGAATCTAGTACATCTTGTGTCATAGTTGTTTTGTGCTTTCTTATCTGCGTGTTTGATTTACATTCACTTCTACAACACACAACAGATAATCCTCACAATGTACAAGGTCCATTACTACGAAAAAAATCTTACAATAAATCTCAATGTGCACATGTGAACAGCACGTAGTGCTGCTTCACGAAACCAAAATATCTATTATATGCACTGTAGATGTTTTTATTTTAACCAAATCATGTGCACGGCTAGCAATATGTAGATTATTTATAATAAGGATTGAAATTACCTCTCCAAATCAATCAGTCTTCCTTCCTCGGTTCCTTGAAACAAGTCCTCAATGGACGTGGCAGCAGAGCAGTAAAGGCAGCAATGATGGTTGTACAACTCATCAATGAGAGTTATGAATCGACGTGCCTATACAAATACAAATTCAAAAGGATAATGTTAAGTTTGGTTTCTAACGGTTTAAAACAAGTCACGGAAGCAAGAAAAACCTTGTCTCGAATTCGCATGCTCATCACTGGAATGTCTGAGATAAACACAGTGTGAAAAGTCTTAGCCACCGCTATATAATCTGCAGCTCCCATCTATAACATTAGAGAAACTTGCAGTCTTATTTGTTTCGTTATAAAGACAAAAAATTAAGAGAAGGAAAATAAGATTTCGAAACTTTAAAAGGCAATACCGTATACCAAACTAGTAGTCCTAATCATATAAAGAAGATACCCAAAAAGACTATTAAACTTTTTAGCAAACAATGTTATTAGACTTTATCAAGTCTTGATATTTCCCACGTCATGTAACATTTATTTTTTGAACCTAGAAACTGAGTGTGCATTATTTCAAAGTCTTCTATAAAAGGAAAATTCTAGGAAAAAGGGGTCTACGTAGAGAAGATGAGATCGTAGTTGTGGAGAAAGATGAGAAACGTAATGTGTTGATTTTATTCACGAGGTCTAGGATTCGTATAAAGACTGAAATCCTAAATACTCACTGATGGCAAATTACATAAAAGTACCATGAGGGATTACAATTAAATATAATAAAATAAAGCCATCTCTAACACTCCCCCTCAAGTTGGAGCATATGTGTCGATCATGCCCAAATGAGAGATTATCCATGTTAAGTTAAAATATCATATAATGTGTGTCTTTTCTAATTTCTTTTTTCAGTGTACTTATCATGTAATTAACCCAGGGTTATTCTCCTATATAAGAGAGCCCTCGGGTACGTCTAATGCATCGATTCCTTTTCTCCCATCATGGTATCGGAGCAGCGGTCCTAGACCGGGATTTCGTTTACCACCACCCAAAATCCTAGCCCTAAGCCCCTCCACCGGCTGCCCCCCCCCCCCCCCGCCGCCGCCACTCGCGCCCCAGCGCCTATCTCCCACCGCCCCGGCGCACAAGCGGCGCAGCCCCGAGCCAAGGGCTCCCTTCCGCACCGCGCCAGGCGCCGCCCCCCGCCTCTCTCTGCGATCCTGCGCCGCGCCAGGTGCCACCCCGCCTTCCCACGCGGTCTCCGACGCTGACTCAGGCGCCGCCTCCCGCCTTTCCCGGCGGTCCAATGCCTCTCCAGCCGCAGCCCGCCTCCCCAGGCGGTTCCGCGCCGCCCTCCGGCCTCGCATCGCTTCTGGCGGGCACGCGCACCCCTGAAGGGCCCGCACAGCACCTCCCAGTGGCCTTAGCGACACCGTGTTAATCTCCGGCGAGGCCTAGGTATCTTCACAGCCACTGCGGGTCTAGCCGACCTTTCCCGGAGGCACATAACTAAGGTCGGCGCCTCAACAAGGTCTAGGGATGGTTGTATGAGTCTACACATACAACCTTCCCCTTATATGATTCTGTAGACTGTTTACTTGGTTACCTACGTCGGTCCTAGGCTCTTCATCAATCATGTCAGACAACAAGGGTGACGTGTTTACATCCTCGGGTGCCTTCAAAGGTCCAACCCCTATTATCAAGATGGATGGGACCAACTTTGAACTATGGTCTATGCAGTTCCGCACCCTTATGCAGTGCCACAATAAGGAGCACATTCTGACTGAATCTGAGCCGGAGGACAAGACTGGATCAAATGCGACATGGAAGCAAGATGATGCATATGCTTGTATCTGGCTATCTGGGACGCTGACTACGGAGATTGCAAATGATATTGTGAACCAACCCACAGCTAAGGCTATGTGGGATATCCTAGCTGCGACATATGGGCAGTCCAAGAATGAGAGCAAAATTCTCCAGTTACAGTTCGACATCTTTTCTACGAAACAGAATGGGAAGCCATTACATGCACATTTCTCTCATTACGGGGCATGTTAGAGAGACTGCATAGCTTCATGCCGATCACTACCAGTACGGAGCAACATCAGGCTTACAGAAATGCTACGATGACTGGAGTATTTCTATCCTCCCTTGATTCAGAGTACGATGATGCACGTATTCTGACTGACGAGTCTATTCCACCAATGGAGGAGGTATATAAGAGATTGAGTAGGATTACTACTACATCAGCACCTACAGCCCAACCTACTCCTACAGCTATGGTTGTCACTCGTGGCAGAGGAGGAGCATCACATTTTCGAGGTCGTGGACCTCGTGGTAGAGGGGGAGGCAGACTTCGTGGCCCTCGTACTCACTGCCATCGACCAGGCCACTCTGAGGAGACGTGCTTTCACAAGCATGGGTATCCCGCCACTGCACGAGTTGCAGAGCAGACTGAGACTACAGTTGCACCTCTTCCAGCTGCTCGCTTTGATGATCTTGTCTCACGCCTTCGTGATATGATCATTACACCCTCGTCTCCGTCTCCAGGTTCAACGAATGTTGCAGCTTCAGCCAGAGCATCTTCTAGCTCATCAGGTACCCCTTATGCACTTACTAGTACTACTTGCTCGGACCTGACAGATTGGATTATGTTTCCGGAGCCTCTCATCATATGTGCGGCGACAGACGGCAGTTTACTACCTACAGAGCACTTGCCCCAGGACGATCTGTGATCATTGCCAATGGGGTCCGATTACCCATTGTTGGTCAGGGGGAGATCACCCTGACATCTTCTTTGAGTCTTCAGAATGTCTTATATGCACCAGATTTTCAGATGAACCTGTTATCAATTAGACAACTTACAAAAGATTTACACTGTCGTGCCATCTTTGACTCCTCTACTTTTGTGTTTCAGGACATACTGACTGGCAGGATGATTGTTGGTGGTCGTGAGCAGAAAGGCTTGTATAAGCTTGCTATATCATCATGTGCTGACGCCGCTACTATTCCCTCAGGATCCATTTCTCCATTCCTTTGGCATCTCCGATTTGGCCATCTGCCTCTGCAGAAGATGTGTCATGTCTTGCCGCAGATATCTACCTGTACTGCATTGGATTGTGAAGCCTGTCAGCTTGGGAAACACCATAGGTCTTCGTTTCCAGTTCGTCCGAGTCGTCATAGTAGTCGGTCTTTTGAACTGTTTCACTTTGATATTTGGGGTCCGAGTCGCGTACCTGATCTTCAGGGACATAGGTATTATATGGTTGTTGTTGATGATTTCTCCATATTATCTTGGGTATTCTTGTTAAAACAAAAGTCTGGAGCTGGTGCTATTATTCAAAAATTTATTCTGGAAGTTAACATCTTCTCTACCAATATCAAAGTCATTCGGACGGATAATGCTTTAGAATTTTCAACATTACATTTGTCCGATTTCCTCAGCTCACAGGGAATTATTCATCAAACTTCGTGTAGTTACACTTGGCAACAAAATGGTGTGGCGGAACGCAAACATCGCCACCTTCTTGATGTCACTCGGACATTGTTGATCCATAGTCGTGCCCCTCATTCTTTTTGGGGGGATGCGGTCCTCATTGCATGCTACTTGGTAAATCGTATGCCGACTACAGTTCTAGGAGAGAAGATCCCCTTCTTGATTGCGTATCCCGAGAAGGACCTTTTCTCTCTCACACCGTGTGTTTGGGTCTATCGCGTTTGTGCATAATTGTACCCCTGGTCGTGATAAGCTCTCCCCAAGGGCTATCAAATGTGTGTTTGTTGGGTACTCTCGTACTCAAAAGGGTATCGCTGTTATGATCCAACGAGTAGGAGATACTATGTGAGTGTGGATGTCACGTTCTTTGAGTCTATCATGTATTTTTCTCCTACATGTAACAGGTTATCCAATGACAATGCAAACGATATTGTTGTTCCTCCACCTCCATCTATCACATCAGTCGAACCAGATCGTCAAACTCTACCGCCGCCACCACCACCGCCTCCACCACCATCACCACCACCTCAGTCGAAATTTTTACCCATTGTTTACACTCGCAGGTCTTCTACTAGCACTTCTGCTCATCAGCCGCCCACATCTTTTAGCACGCCTAAGGTATGTCATGATAACACTGTTTCTACTTATGGCACTGGAATTTTACAGGATGACTCTACTGTAGAGGATACTGAGGAGGACGATTTGGATAATCCTATTGCCCTGAGGAAGTCACATCGTCAATGTGCCAAATACCCACTTGCGGCACATGTCTCTTTGGATCATCTTTCAGATGAGTACAAGAAGTTTGTTGTTGGTCTTTCCGTGGTTACTATACCCAGAACATATATGGAGGCACTACAGGACAGCAGGTGGCGTCAGGCGATGGAAGAAGAAATGACAGCCTTAACAGCTCGCGGGGCATGGTCTATTGTCTCTCCTCCACATGGTGCTTCGATGGTAAGCTGCAAATGGATATTTTCTATTAAGCATAATGCGGATGGGAGTGTGGATCGCTACAAGGCGAGGTTGGTGGCCCGTGGATTCACCCAGACATATGGGGTGGATTATCAAGACACGTTCTCTCCAGTAGCGAGACACTCGACGCTTCGGATTTTACTAGCGGATGTTGTTTCGCGTAATTGGCCGTTATTTCAGCTTGATGTGAAGAATGCATTTCTATACGGGGACCTTCACGAGGAAGTTTACATGCAGCAGCCACCTGGGTTTACTGCTGAGGGGGAGTCACAGAAGGTATGCAGGCTACATAAGGCCATATATGGACTAAAGCAGAGTCCTAGAGCTTGGTATCAAAAGCTGTCAGAATTGATTGACCAACAGGGATTTACGAGGTCCACTGCGGACCACTCTCTATTTTTCAGAAGACACAGCGAGGTACGGTTGCCATTCTTGTCTATGTAGATGACATTATTGTAACAGGAGATGATGCTCAAGGCATTCAGGTAGCCAAGAAGTTCCTAAGTAAAGAGTTTGTGACCAAGGATCTTGGCACCCTTCGTTACTTCCTGGGTTAGAATTTGCAAGGAATCATCGGGGTCTGGTGATGACCCAGAGGAAGTTTGTCATGGATCTCCTTTCTGAGACGGGTATGACTGGGTGCAAGCCAGCTATGACGCCTATGGATCCAAATGTGAAATTGTATGATGATGACACTGAAGAAGTTCATAGCAGGAGGTATAGGGAACTTGTGGGGAAGCTCCTATATGTGACTATCACCAGGCCAGATATTATGTTTGCAGTATGCAAGGTTAGCCAATTTATGGAGTGTCCCAGAAAGACCTATATAGATGCAATCTATATGATCTTGAGATATCTGAAGAATTCACCTGATTCAGGACTCCTATTCAGTAGGGGCAGTTCATTGGAGGTAACAGCGTGTGCAGACGCTGACTATGCAGGATGTCCCACGGACAGGAAGTCTACTTCAGGGTTTGCTTTTTTTGTTGGTCACTCACTTGTCTCATGGAAAAGCAAGAAGCAGACTGTAGTTGCCAGATCAAGTACAGAATCTGAATACAGAGCCATGGCCCAAGGGAGTATAGAGATGATGTGGGTTAGATCGGTGTTGACTGATCTTTCCATAGATGTTCCTCTTCCTATGCAGCTATTATGTGATAATCAAGCCGCATTATTCATTGCAAACTGCTTTCCATGAACGGACGAAGCATATTGAGGTGGATTGTCATTACACTCGAGATCTGATCCAGAAGGGACTCATATCTACATCTCACGTGTCTACAGGAGATCAGACAGCAGATATCTTCACCAAGGCTCTAGCACGAAGTCCATTTCAGAAGTGTTGGTCCAAGCTGAGCATGATAGATATATATATGCTCCAGCTTGAGGGGGAGTGTTAAGTTCAAATATCATATAATGTGTGTCTTTTCTGATTTCTTTTTTTCAGTGTACTTATCATGTAAATAACCCAGGGCTATTCTCCTATATAAGAGAGCCCTCGGGTACGTCTAATGCATCGATTCCTTTTCTCCCATCAATCCACGAGAGGTGTTTCTTTGGAAGTGCCTTCGTGAATACATCTGCAAGCTGAAAATCGATGGAGATGTGCGGAGTAGTGATCTTCCCTCCTCTTATAGCATCACGAACAAAGTGGCAATCACCTCAATGTGCTTGATTCGCTCATGGAAAACATGGTTTGTAGCAATGTATGTAGCGGACTTGTTGTCACAATACATAGGAACATGAGTGGTGACAATAGTACCAAGTTCTTATAAGAAAGAGAGTAACAAAGTAATCTCACATGTAGCCTGAGTCATCGTCTTGTATTCTGCCTCTACACTTGATTTATAGACTACAATCTGCTTCTTGCTTCGCCAAGTGACACAATTTCCACCAACTATCATATCGTATCTTGTAGTGGAGCGATGATCCTCAAGTGAACTAGCATATCTGCATTAGCATAAGCAAATAACTTAGCATGGCCATTGACCCCATAGAGAGGTCTCGTCCTGGTGATTCCTTCAAGTAGCGTAGGATCAGAAGAGCATCCTGTCAATGACTATTAGGTGGTTTCTCCATATGTTGGATGGCTCTGCCATAAGATATATCCAGCCTAATGACAGTAAGGTAAAACAATTTGTCAACTAGGCTTTTGTATCGTGTAGTTGATGAATCGGTGATTCATCACTCTAAAAGTTGAAAATAGAGCTTTGTTCCCGAGCAATTAGCGGCATATTTCTATTTATATTGCATAATTAGCATTCATGCATGTAAAAATAATATCTGCATTTTAGCATTCATATTTGCATTAAATAAGGAGCCAAATTCACTTATAAATATTCACATGTATATTAGCTAAAATCACCATATTTGTATATATTTTATACTAACTCTAAATCCAATAAAACCAACTCTATAGTGTATATATTACTAACACTAATAAAAGAAAAATATCAGAAAAATACAAACCTGTAAAATTAACCAATAAAACCTGAGTCCAAGTTTGAAATTAAGAACCTTAAAATGTACATAACTCTCTCATACAGTGTCCGATTTAGGTCTACTCACTTTTAAAGTAATATACATTCAAAGACCTTCAAAACAAGACTAATTTCATAAAAATCGGAATTCGTATGTGAAACTTGGATTTTGGGCCCCTATTGTATATTGTACATACTGACCCTTTTGCCCTTTATTTTATCTTTTTATTTTCTTAATTATTTAAAATCCAAAAAAATTAGATTAAGTTGTAAATTTTTCTTTCGTATTTTTTTCTAACTTTATTTTGATTTTTCTCGAATTAAAAATGACAAAAAATTACAAAAGATAAAAATGCGATATTTTATACGTATAAGGTACCACCCAAAAATACATTTTGTGCAGATGATTTCATTTGATTTTCGGCCCTTCACGAAAGTTGCAGATCTCGTTGAGACGAGCAACTTTCGTGTTGACCACTTTTTTATTTGACCCCTTTTGTTATTTATTTTTTATTTTCCTTTTGAATTAACTTGTGATTTTTCTGGGAGCGACACGCGGCAGCTCCTGGAGCCGCCACGTATCACCCATTTTATCATTTTTTATTATTTAATTTTAATTTTAATTTAATTATTTTAATTAATTTATTTTTATTTATTTATTTATTATTATAATTATTATTATTTTAAATAATTAAAATAACCCGCCACGTGGCCGAAATTGGGCACGCCACGTGGTGCCTCCAGGTCATGTGTCTGGCACATGACCTTCTCCCTCTCCCTTTCCTCTTCGCACGCAGCCGTGACCCGGCTCATTTCTCAATTGTCGCCCGCTTCTTTCGGCCATCTCCTCCCCCGCACCTTACGGCGCACGCGCGCAACCACCTCGTGCTATCCACCACTTCCCGCATCTCTCCACGATCCGATCCCTCCGCCCCACTCCTTCAACTGCCAATAAAAGCCATCCACCTCCATCGTTTTCAAACATCTGCCATTCTAGAGAAGCACAGGCCCAGCTCGTTCCTCCCCCTTGGTGACAGCTACGGGCGTTGGAGCTTGAGTCGACGACGACCTTTGCGCTTCAAGCAAGATCCAAGGGATCTTCCCTTGTCGCAGCTCAAGCGAGAGCTGCTCGAGCTCCTTCCATACCGTGAAGAAGAGCGAAGACCTGCTGGACTTTCTCTCCAGCAATCCCCGGCAACAGCACCATTTGAAAAACCCTTTATTCACCCTTTTAATCTTAACCGGATTAACGATTAAATTTAATGTCGTTGCAGTGGATTTATCAAAAACCACTTTAATTAATTGCTCAATTAATATCGAGCGACAATTTTTATTTTACTTGGGCAAGCCCAAGGTCGAACTCATGGAGGCAGCTTTCTCCTTAGATTAATTTAAAGTCGATTCAGATGCTAGCTTTTAAGGAGAATATTTTTTTATGCTATTTTATGCAATTAAAATGCAAATGCAATTCAGACCAAATTCGAGGGTTAAAATATAAATTATGATCAGATTAAGTCCAAAAATTCTCAAACTTGTCCAAAACGTCAATTATGATGAAATGAAGCTACCCTAATTTTTTTGGAATTTTCCGACTCTAAGTGAATTACTTACGAATTAAACATGAATGCATGATGATTTTCGCAAAATTAATTTTAATAAATACCAAATTAAATTATTTTTCGAGATAAAAATTATCCTAGCTACTTCTATGTGAGATGAATCCAGGAAAATTATTAGACCTCAAAAATAATTAATTTCTGACTTATTAAAAATCAATTAAGCGAAATACCACTTAATTTATTCAGATCTCGATTTACATGCAATTGATGTGATTTTTTAGCACAGATAAAACTACTCAAACTCTACCTATTGTGATTTTTTTCGCAATTTTTGAAGCATCAATCAATTTAATAATCAATTAAAGGCAAACAATGGGAAAAATATGCTATTTTCCACAAATAATTGCATTATTGAAGCTCACAAAAATATAACAAGCATTCACAATGATAAAGCCTAAGATGTTCTACAATATGCAATTTTTGGAATGACAAAATGATGCTAAATGGATGTTTAAATAAATATGCAAACACAAGGGTATGGATGCAATACAAAAAATAAAATTGCTTAAAAATAAATATGCTAACAGAACTAAAGTGCAATTACCTAAACTGATGAGGGCATGGATGTAAATGACCCAAGGAGTCACATGCACTTCACGTGCGTCCAGATGAACAAAGCCTCTTTGAAATTTTCGGACCCCTGGGGGTGCGTATGTAATTTGTCCCTTGCTCACGTGCGCTGCAGGCGATCTTCAGTGGGCGGAGCTTAAGCACGAATACAGGATCTGCAGGGGGTCCTCGCAATTTACCCTGAGGAAGATCAGGTACAGCACGTGGTTCCCAGCTGGCAGGGACCCTCAGTGTGGATGGTTGGAACTTTGAAGGTACTTTATGCAAATTATCCTTGCCTCACATGCCAATCACATGAGGTGGGATATAACGTGCATGGCTTATGGCAAGCGTAGGCGGCAAATTGTTGGCACTGCGTGGAAGAGGTGAAGCTGAGCAACCGTACGCGAGGAGGAGGCCGACGCGCTCACTGCTAGGCGGAGCGACGCGCGGGGGAGGAGGCGATGGGTCGATGATTCGTATGCCAAAGTCAAATGGTAAGAAGCACATTCTAACATAAGAAGAGCAAGCGGAGAAGACTGGGGTTTATGCATCATGGGAGGCTGATGATTCATATGCCAAAGTCTGGCTTTCAGGTACACTAATGATGGAGATTGCTAATGATGTACACCATCAGCCCACTGCTAAGGCAATACATCCTTGCAGTAACATACTCGCAGGTGAGAAACGATACCGAGATCCTTCAACTCCAGCATGACATATTTACTGTCAAGCAAAACGGACGGCCTCTTCATTCGTTGTATACATCTTTACGAGGGATGTTTGAGAAGCTCTACAGCATCATTCCCCTTACGACGACTCCCGAGCAGCAGAAGACTTTTCGGAATGCTACTATGATGGGGGTCTTACTAGCAACACTTGACTCTGAATATGATGCTGCTCGCTCGCAGATTCTTGCGGATGCTACTATTCCTACAATGGAGGAAGTGTACCGCAAGCTTAATCGGATTACAGTCCTGTCTACTGCTACTACTCAGCCTCCTCCAACGATGGCAGCCTCCCGAGGCAGAGGAGCCTCTTCTTCGTTCTGTGGTCGTGGACCTCGTAGTAGAGGCAGCCGCATCTGTCAGCCCTGCATAGTCTGTCATCGCCCAGGTCACATGGAGGATACATGCTATTCTAAGCACGGTTTTCTGGCATCGGCACGTATAACCGATCACGTTGCATCTCCATCGGCATCTGCTTCAGACCAGAGGTTTGAGGAACTTGCTGCCAGATTACAAGATATCATGCCTCCTCTCTCTATAGCATCTCCGAGAGGCAACTCTAATATAGCTGCTTCAGCTTCTGCCAGTACGTCAGCCACTGCTAGCACCTCAGGTAGTGCTTATGCCTCCGACGCAACACATCTTCTTTGCCGAGACAAAGATAAAACTTACATCCTACAGGGAGGTTCCACCAGAGAGAACTGTAGTGATAGCAGATGGGACCCATTCTCCCATCATTGGATAGGGGGAGATAAGTTTGATGCCTTCTATGTGTCTACAAAATGTGTTGCATGCTCTGAATTTTTCGATGAATTTATTATCTATCAGTCAGATTATGAAGGATTTGCACTGTCGCGCTATTTTTTTATTCATCGTCTCTTGTTTTTCAGGACATTCTTACGGGCAGAGTGATTGGTTGTGGTTGTGAGCAAGATGGTCATTATCGTCTGGTATGAACTCCCTATGTCGGTGTCTCCTCTCAGTCAAGTGGACCAGTCTCTCCCTTTACATGGCATCTTCTCTTTGGTCATCTCCCTCTTCAGAAGAAGTGTCATATCTTGATGTAGATTTCACCGGGTTCTTCTTTTCAGTGTGAAGCGTGTCAGTTGGGAAAGCATCACAAATCTGCTTTCCCTAGTCGTCAGTCTTGGAGCAGTAGCTCCTCTTTTGAATTATTTTATGTTGGCATTTGGGGTCCGAGTCGTGTCCATGATCACCAGGGACACAGGTCTTACCTAGTTATTGTTGATGACTTTTCTCGGTTGTCATGGGTGTTTTTGTTCAAGAATAAATCTGAAGCAGGGGATGTGATCAAAAATCTTATAAATGAAGTGCAGAACGTTTTTTCTTCTACTGTGAAATTTGTGCGAACGGATAATGCTTTGGAATTTTATACTCGGGCTCTTTCACGTTTCTTCTCGTTGCAAGGCAATTATCCATCAAACAACTTGTGCTTACACGTCTCAACAGAATGGCGTTGTAGAGAGAAAGCAGCGTCATCTTCTTGATATCACTCGGATTCTACTTATCCAGAGTTGTGCTCCCCATTCCTTTTGGGGTGATGTAGTCCTTATGGCATGTTATCTGGTGAATCGTATGCCATCCTCTGTCTTAGATGAGAAAGTTCCTCTTTCCGTTGTTTTTCCTGACAAGGAATTGTTCTCACTTACTCGGTCTTTGGCTCTGTTGCTTTCGTTCACCAGTTGACTTCGGGACTTGACAAGCTCTCACCTAGGGCTGTCAAGTGTGTGTTTGTTGGGTACTCTCGGACTCAGAACGGTTACCGATGCTATGACCTTTTGAGTAAGAAATATTACGTCAGTGATGATGTCGCCTTTTTTAAGTCTGTGATGTATTTCTCTCCTACAGGTGACAGGTTGGCTTCATCTACATCTGATGATGAGGTTTATGTGCCACCTCCTCTGTGTCCGTCTTCTCCCATACCAGTTCCTGTTGTTCCACCACTACAACCACCAGCACCAGCACCACCACAACAACCACCAGTTTCACCTTTATCAAAATTCTATACCCGTCGACATGTCCCTACTTATGGTACTCGTCAATCATCTAGCATGCCTCAGGTTTGTCCAAATAATATTACTAATGATGGGTCTAAAATGTGCCAGTGCAGGGATCTTTGCAGGAGATTAACATACAAGCGAGTACTATTTCCGATGATCTGAATGTACCTATTGCCTTACGGAAGCAGAAGCGTACTGTGCTTCATATCTGCTTGCTTCACAGGTTTCCTTCCACTGTCTCACAGGGGACTTTCAAAGGTTTGTTGTTTCCCTATCTCCCGTGGACATACCACGGAATTATCAGGACGCCTTGAAGGTTAGTTGCTGGCGTTCGGCCATGGAGGAGGAAATGGCTGCTCTGCAGTCGTGGGGTACTTGGAGCTTGGTCTCTGCTCCCCAGGAGCATCTATTGTCAGCTGTAAATGGGTATTACTGTCAAATATCATGCGGATGGCAGCCTTGATCGTTACAAGGCAAGGTTGGTGGCACGAGGGTTCACTTAAACATACGGCGTGGATTATATGGACACATTCTTTCCAGTCACGCATCACTCAACTCTACGTGTTGTCCTTTCAAATGTTGTGGTACGTGATTGGCCCTTGTTTCAGCTTAATGTTAAGAATGCCTTTTTGTATGGGGATCTGCAGGAAGAAGTGTACATGCAGCAACCTCCGGGGTTTGCTGCTGAGGGGGAGAGTCAGATGGTGTGTAGATTTCACAAGGCAATATATGGCCTTAAGCAAAGCCTGCGGGCATGGTTTCAAAAGCGTTCTGACCTAATTGAAATGCAAAGGTTCAAAAGATCAAATGGAGATCATTCTTTGTTTGTGCAGAAGACTCTCAGAGGTATTGTTGTTATCATGGTTATTGTTGATGATATACTTGTTACGAGAGATGATATGCATGGGATAAAGATGGCAAAAGCATTTTTGGGCCATTAGTTTGTTACTAAGGATCTTGGCACCCTATGATATTTTCTAGGATTGGAGTTTTCTAGGAATGTGCAGGGTCTTATGATGACCCGAAAGAAGTATATTACATACATGCTTGTTGAGATGGACATGATTGGGTGTCGACCCTCGACTACTCCTATGGATCCCAGATTGAAGTTATATGATGATGATACAGATGAGGTTGACAGGAGAAGATATAGAGAGATGGTGGGAAAACTTCTCTATATTACTATCACTAGACCCGATATCTCCTTCGCAGTGAGTCGGGTGAGTCGGTTCATGGAACAGCCCAGACAAGTGCATATGGATGCCATTACATGATATTGAGATATCTAAAGTCTTCTCCAGGTGCAGGACAACTATTCAGGAAAGAAACAAACATTTCTGTTTCTGTATGTGCTGATGCATTGCAGTGTTTGTTGGTAGTTCTTTAGTTTCTTGGAAAAGCAAGAAACAAACAGTGGTAGCTAGATCTAGTTCAAAGTCTGAGTATAGGTCCATGGCACAAGCAAGTACAGAGATGATGTGGGTTCGAGTTGTGTTAGAAGATTTGCATATAGATGTACATCGACCCATGCAGTTACAATGTGATAATCAAACAACGCTATTCATTGCTAATAATCCCGCACTCCATGAAAGAACAAAGCATATTGAGGTAGACTGCCACTATACTAGAGATATGATTCAAAAGTCCTTAACTTCTACTTCCCATGTCAGTTCAGGAGAGCAGATTGCCGACATTTTTACCAAGCCATTGCTCAGAGGGCCATTCCAGAAGTGTTCCAAGATAAGCATGATTGACATCTATGCTCCATCTTGATGGGGAGTGTAGAGATAATTCTATGCTCTATGTACCCTTTTTGCTATTTTTATTTTCTTGTATCCATCTTATGTAATTTACTCATAGGCCTTCTCTATATAAGAGAGTCTAGGGTTCTCTAGAAGAAATAATCCATTCTCTTCTTCCAACAACCTTTAGATAGTAGGAGTAAAATATCTAGCTGGAATTTGAAGGGACATAGTGAATTTGTAGTGGAGCGGTGCAATGCATTGAGATTGTTGGGGGTTAGGGCACATCCTAGAGTTTTATCCTCTACATCTTTGTGGTTATTTATAGAAAGAATTAAAGATAAAGCTAGGTACATAGACGCAATATAGGATGATTGCTTTGATATCTAGTAATAGAAATTAAGATTGATATATGAGAGGGAGACCATAATCTTGTTTATATAGGGAGATGATGTATTTCTGTAATCATGCTTAGGTTTTGTTTTTTAGCCAGTAATCATGTTTAAGTTGTGAGATGATTAAGGTAACTATATCACAACCTTCAGGTAACTTCAAAACAGCAAAAAAATACAATAGCAGTCACATAAATAATATCTCAAAAATTAAATAAAATCAAACACACCTTTAAATTAAATGGACGATTTGGATTAAACATTTCTGGATTTTTTAGAAATCATGAATAACACAACAAGATTCTCATGAACTTTCTTACGTTGCTTTTTCTTTCGAAAAACATCACGATGCAACTAATGGCATGGCAAAAAAATCACATTGGATAGCAGATCTCAATATAGTGAAATGAGGTATTCATTCACCAAAATAAAAAATGTGAGGCACAGAGGAAACCGTGATGGAAATCAAACTACAATTTCAATATATTTTAATTGACATTTAGTTTTAAAAAGCTAAAAGCTTAAAAGAGAGCGTTACATGCCCATTATTAAGGAGAACGAGTTACCGGGCGGCCACAGAGGTATTCAAAACAGAATCTGGCAATACCATTGCAGCTTTCAGCTACTTCCAATTTTCTGTTCCATGTAGCAATGATCAGGTATTACAAAAGCTCACAAGGAATGAAACAAAACCAACCAGTGGTCCAGATATTTCTGCATACCTTCCAAACATCACGGGAATTGTCATCGATATAATCTCTCCACCAGCTTGGTTGGTAACATCACACCATACCATCTCTAGTTCTTTACGAACATTTACATCCAAAGGCCAGAAGTAATGGATCTGCATGTTGGCAGTTACGTTTGAGACACGTGCAAATGTATTCGTAGGAATATGAAATACGCAATCAAATAGATAATAGAACCAACAAAAAGACAAGAACATTTGATTTTACGTGGAATCCTTCTCCCTAAGGAGTGGGATGAAATCACGGAAAGACGCCTGCAACAATATTCTTCAACACACCTCCTCAAGCTGGAGCATGCAATGCTCAACAATATTCTTCAACACACCCACACTGAAGGCATGCTCGAGGACGAGAAATCCTTTGGGATTTTTATAATGTGAGATCCTAAAATAGCCAATTTCACTAAATCCTAATTTTTGACCTGATGCATTATCCAAATTGGATAAATGAGTACTCTAACAATATCCAAATATATCCATCGGAACAAAAATGCGAAAATCGACAGCAATGAGGTAGATCCGTACCTCACAAACGTGAGAAACGAGCTCCCTGTAGCGAGCTCTACGCGCGGGCGCCTTCGATTTCGGAGTCAAATTCCTAAGTAGTACCTGGGAATTACTTAAATACCCAGGTATTACGTAATGTTTTTTTTTACTTGAAAACTACAGAGGTGTCGCATGTTGAACATGCGACACCCCTTATGTTTTTTTTTACCCAGGAACTGCGCTGGTGACGCATGTTGGATGTGCGCTATACATAACGCATATCCAACATGCGACATATATCCAGGGAATTGCTCTCGAAATGTTCTGTACAGGCATGAGGTCTCGAAATGTTCTGTAAAGATATCGCATGTTGTATATGCGACATTGAGGGATAACGCATGTTCAATATGCGTTACCCTTACAGGAAATTTTCCTCGAAATGGCTGAGGCAGGTGTGGGCTTTGAAAGTTGAACATATGACGCATGTTCAAAATGCGTCATCTTTACAGTAATTTTTTGGAGAAAATGGCAGTCCAAGTGGGGGCTTTGGAATTTCAAGTTTTTAAAAACCATTGAAAAGGCATGCCAATCCCATGTTTTTAATGTAAATAGACATATTTTTGTAAACATCCAGACATTGCAAACATTGTAGACATTCCAAACATCAAAGAAGACATTTCAATATGCGTCATCATCGAATGGTATGTATACACATTCCAAATAGACTTGTTCATGAATACACATTACAATTTTTGCATCATATTAAAAATTACATTGATTACAATTCAACGTTTCTTCCATTGCTCACGACGACAATCATGAGTTGAAAACCATCTAGCTGCTCCATTATTCCACTCTTGTAATTTCCTCATGAAGTACGCGAACTTCCTAGGTGTCGTCTGTAATGCTGCGGCTTGCACCAGAGCTTTCATGGAGCCATTTTTAAAAATGTTATTGAAGTTGCTCGCGACATGCCTCGTACAAAACCGCCAATATGCAAAGGGTTCTAATAAATCCACGTCAGCATCTTTCATAGCGGCTTTTATACCAGAATGCCTGTCCGAGATGATACATATTGGTCCAGCTCGCATGCCGATTACCCTTAGACGAACCAACGAAAGAAACCACTTCCATGACGACAAGGATTCCTCGTCGACGATCCCGAATGCAAGGGGAACAATATGTTTATCCCCGTCAACCCCGCAAGCAATGAGCAGTTTTTGTTTGTACTTCCCGTACAAATGTGTCCCGTCAACACTAATCAGTGGCCGACAATATTTGAATGCTTCAATGGAAGGACCAAATGCCCAAAAGCATCGTTCGAATCTGCGGCAGAGAGGTTTCCGAGGATCGGGATGGTCGCTGTAGTCAATATCAATTTCAGTCCCTGGAATAGCAGCCTTCATTGCATGCAAAAGAAAAGGCATTTCAGCGTATGACTTCTTCCAGTCACCAAATACAATTCCGATGGCCTTCCTTCGAGCATCCCAAGCCCTTTTCCTTGAAACCCAGTAGTTGTACATCTCGTGGATGTGAGCTCTACAACTAGATACACGAACATTAGGGTCATCCCTAACAAGAGTTAGCAATGATCTGGACATGAATTTGTAGTCCAACTGAGGATGATCCTGATTAACTGTTGGGTTTATACAAGTGTGTGCCCCAACAACCTTGGAGATCACCCACAGTCCATCAAATTTTCTGAAATGTCCTCGTAAATACCAAACGCAACCATTTGCTCTCTGCGAACAAAAAACCGACCATATCAAGCTGGTGGATTCTTTGACAATGAAGTCATAATGTGATAGAATGTGGAACTTCTTCACAGCGTACACCAAATCCTCCCTACATTTGAACGTCCTACCCTTGCGGATTTCGTCAGCAACACCATCAAGTCTAGACTTGCTTCGAATTTCGTCCTCATATGTTGAACGAGTATTAGACCCTCTAACCCCAAAAAAGGGTATACGGGGTGTAATAGTATGCGCGGTTTGTTCATCAGTTGGGAGTTCCTCGTCCATCAGATCATCTTCCACATCTTCGCTACCTTCTTCCAGGTCATCATCGGTCCCCCAAGGGATGAAATCCTGATCCATCCGGTTAACCTCTCGCAGCAACGGCTCACTCAAGCCCAAATCCTGAACCGTGCTTGGCTGCGTTACAGGCGCATCCGTATCAAAGTAGGGTCCCATGGTTGGGACAATTCTTGGTGGCGTGCTGCGGACAACTGCTGCTTGTGTGCTCGGGACTCCAGACGGTCCCTTGTTAGTCATAACAGTTGGGACTTCGCTCACAGATACATCTTCAACATAAATATCGGTAGGCATTGATTTCCCAATGGTCCGAGCGTACACCACAACTGCCTGCACATCATCATCATCGATAATAGATGAAAATGACGGTTCCTCCCCTGGGCCTCGAGGGATGCGATGTAATAATCGGATGCTTTGACTGTCAATATCCAAGTTGAACTTACGGTATACCAAGTTCAACATCTCATCGAACGTCATATTAGGAGTCAACACAAACCCCCTCACGTTGGTTGACGATCCGGACATGAGTGTACTACTCAAATGGCACATACAAAACAACTGCTCCATTCCAACCTAATACGTGACACAACAGATCCGGACATGAGTGTACTACTCAAGCAACCGTCATACATTCGAGAAATGAAAAAACATGCATATGATACAAAAAAAATTAAAGAAAACGTTTTACCAAGTGATTAGCCCTAACGAGAAGCGGGGACAGCTAGGACGGTACCAATCACTGAAAACACGGAAACGGATTGTTCCGCGGGGCTAGGAGTGACAAAAAATGGTGTTGTTGAGAGGGGAGGAGTCCAAAAACGGAGAGTGCAGTGGAGGGCGTTGGGGGCGGCTCGGTTTGCTGGAAACGAAGAAGGTCGGGGAAATGAGAAGGCCGCTGGGCGCGGGGCTTAATTAGGGTCGATATCGCATGTTGAATATGCGTTATGTATAGCGCACATCTAACATGCGACACCAGCGCAGTTCCTGGGTAAAAAAAAAACATAAGGGGTGTCGCATGTTCAACATGCGACACCTCTGTAGTTTTTGAGTAAAAAAAAACATTACGTAGTACCTGGGTATTTAAGTAATTCCCAGGTACTACTTAGGAATTTGACTCTTCGATTTCGCTATCGGCAACTCTGGTGACGGCCCGATGGTGGCGTAGTGGCTCTTGGGTGGAGCTCCGACGACCTAAACTTGGAAAATGGGGTTTTTTGTAGCTCACTCATGCCCAAGCCCTTTTTATACTCGGGTTTGGTTAACCGGATCCGGATTTGAATCTGGTTCAGGACTGTTTCCCGATCCACGATCGTAAATCGACTGTATCTCCTTCATCCGATGTCGGATTTCAACGTTCTTGATACCCTTGAAAAGGTCCCGACAAGTACTAATCGATAGACTACTCGTTAGCTAAATTTGGATATCATACAAGGTTTGAAATCTAAAAGAAAGTGAATGAAATATGAGTCTGATCGAAAATCGTATATCAAACAGTATCGAGACCTGATTTGTATGGATGTTTGATATCCATACCGTATTTTGCACTTTAACACCTTCCTAACTATCAAGGTGTCACTCTACCTGCCGCATCAACAGCAGTGATGAAGACAACAACCATCATGACGTTGATGTACATTAGTTTTTGCCAAATAATGGTCCTTGATGGCATGTAACTGTGGAGTTTCTTGAATATGCCCCTCATATTAAAGTATGACTAGAAGGGGAAACCATCTTGTTGGTAATGTATATGTCATGCAAAATGTGGCATCCAGATCCGAATAAACCGAACTTGACCAGACTAAGAGTCTACATGATCATTTATTATTCAATTAATATTAAATAAACTCAGATCGATCTGTAGATCGCAGATCGAAGCTCGTTCGGTTGCAATCGACTAAAAGTCGATCATATCGTAATGCGTGCCATCAGAAAAAGATGTGACGCGAAATCCGAACACAAAACAAACCGAAACCATTAGAAAATACGATTCAACAAAATATGACCAACGGAATCGACCATTTGTCGATCGGAGGTCGTTTGATAATTTAAAATCATAAAATATAGCCACAAACCAAGACCGTATCTCAGAAATTTTGGGAATTCATCTTCGATCCGAAGTATATGAATATTATATTCATTTCTAACGTCATTCATAGATGGTCAAAACTAGCTATTGTACATCAAAATCCAACACTCGAGGTGTAAATAAGGACGATTTTGGAATTCCAAATAAAAGAGATAAATAAAGGTAAAAATTAAAAAAAATAAATCCAACTGGAGTACAGCACAACAGCTGATGCCCCACTCCATTTGGCTCTTCTACTCCTTTTCCATTTGGCTTTTTCTCCTCCTACACTTGTCAACACCTCATCTTTCCTTTTTCCTTGTAAATAGCAACCACATCCCTTTCTTCTCTCATTTCTCTCCTTTTCTCCCCTCTTCTAGCAAACCACTGCTGCTCCAATTGGAGCTTACTACTGCTCCTTCAAGAGCTATAGTAGCATGAATATTGATCCCCAAATTAGGAGATCCAAGATGTACGATCTTACCCCTCCTCTTGTTGCCTTCTATGCATACTTTTAACACAATTTCAGACCACTACTATACTTTATTTCAAGATGAAATGTGATGAATTTGGGATTGAATTACATATAATTGAACCTAACTTCAAACCATTGCCCCTAAAATTATGAGGAAAAAACTAAGAAATTGGGGTGATGTGTAAGTATTAGGACCCAAAATCAGACCAATATTTAGGTATTGTACATGTCTTAAAATTTAGAAAATTGGCGGATAAATTGGCATGATTTGAGTCTAAAAATCAAACCATAAATAGATTCAGTTTTCATGCTCAAATTGTGAAGAATTGAGGATGAATTGCATGCATTTAGATCTAGTTTCAGACAATGATATACTAAAGTTCATGCTTGAATAACAATATTTTGGGAATGAATTAGCAAGATAAAGAATCTCATTTCAGACCACTAAATAAGCCCTTAATCTCAAATAGAAAGATGAAGATTTTGGGATGTCTAGCATGCAATTAGATCTAAATTTCAGACCTATAATTATTCTAGTTTTCATGTATAAAAGATGTGGAGTTGATGATGGCGTGCATTTACTTTAACCCAATTTTAGAATACGGATATGATCTGATTTAATGTTTAAAATGTTAAGGATATGAGAGTGATTTGCATGTGATTGGAGATTAATTTCAGAATATTGATAGTTACAGATTTCATACATGATATGATGATTTAGGGATGAATTAACATGTAATTTGAAGTTTAAACTTCAAACCAATAAGCCACAAATTTCCATGTCTGAACTTTAATCCAATTTTGAGGTTTTATATGAAGAATTTACTCTCTAAAAGTTACTATATTAGAATCTTAAATCTGAATTTAAGGTTAGATTATAGCCAAATCTTGGATTTTTAAAAGACCCAAAATTGACGATGAATTTTATGTATTAAGACATGAAAATCAGACCAGTATATATGTTCTGACTTCATGATAAAATGTGAGGATTTGTTGGAAATTTTTATGCTTGAATTGAGAGATTTGGGAGTGATAAACATACAAATTAGGACCAACTTATGATCACTTATTTAGATACTAAGTTCATGATTACAGACTTAAAGGATTTAGGAGTTTTATAGCATTGAATTTAAATTTATATTTAATAAGTAGATCTAAATTTCATGATTTAAAGATAAAAAGATTTGGGAGAAATTACATAGAATTGAACTTAAAATCGTCTAATGAGTAGCTCTAACTCTAATGATTTAAAGATGAGAAGAATTGGGAAATCTTGCATCAATCTGAACTTAGTTCCAGATTTAAGGAATCTTCTAATCTCGTGACCTTATTGAAGAGATTGAAATACAAATGTAAAAATATTAATACTCTTCTCCTAAAGTAAAAAAATGATTTCTCAAAATCATTATGAATATGTAATACTCAATTAATATGTATGTATAATTTATTATTTATAAATATTACTAAAGAAAGGATGAAGTAGACATATAAGTGAAATTAATAGTGAATTAGTGATATCAATAAGTTCGTTGACCAAAAGACCTAGATCTGTATAGTCAACCACAGAAAAGATTGAGAAAAGATGAAGAATTAAGTCAGTGATGGTGATTCAGTGATGAATGATAATTCAGAGTGCCGGTCATGGTGATCCTTACACCTGACTGTGCGAGGGTACGGTAACCCTCAGCTGGGTGGGAGTTAGGAAGCCCAATTAGGGAAGCAGCCGCTTAGTGCGCATGTCTAGGATCCTAGTCTTTTTCTCCATTTTTCACGAGCGCTCGCAGTTTTACACCTCTTTGAGATCCACATGTTTTCTTTTTGGCCAGTTCCGCTGACTCGTGTTCTTTTGAGTACATAGGCTGGAGGGCCCTCGGTTTTAGTTTTTCGAGCTCCTTTGCCCGTACCGATCGGGCTGATTTTTCTGGAGTGACTTGTTCCAGAAAGTCGCTCTCCTGTCTAAGGGGCATAGTTTTGGAGTAGGCATAGCCCTCCCCTGGACCACACTTCCACTGTGTGGGCGAGACGGAAGGGTCTCTTTGGAAGATTCTCCACCGTTTGAGTTTTGGTTATTGCTCTTGAGAGCTTGGTTACAGCTGAGTTTGATTACAGTGGAGCTTGATTACAGTTGAGTTGGATACAGTTGAGCTTGGTTTCAGTTGAGCTAGTTACGGTCCGTCAGTAGGTCACGGCGAAGATAAAAGACACATTATGAAAATTATCCTTATCAGACCAAGAGGTATTACCACGGTTGTTAGAGAAGCTAATGGACGTGTTAGAAACTTAGTTAGGATGCATTTTACCCCACCGCATGCCTACAGAGGCAACGCAACCCTAAGGCTTCCTTACTGCTTTAAAGTCATAGTGTGAGGTCTCACCCAAACCAAGACTACAGATTATCCACTGAGCTTGAGAAATCTGACAAGAAAAGAATCAGAACACGAGATACATCATTTATACTTCCTAAGATCCATCCACATGACTCGTAAACATTGGAAAAAGATCTAGATCACCTCGATCATAATGATCATTAAATAAATCAAGAGATCTGGATCACCTCGATCACAATAAGCATTTAATAAATCAAAGAATTAATGAATCAATAAGACTTGAAATAGGATAAGGAAGAATGGAAATCTTATACGTTTTATACTGGAAACTACGATTGTTAGATGGAACTAGTGGATGTGTTGGGAACTTAGTTAGGATGCATTATACTCCACTGCATGCCAACAGAGGCCCAACAACTCTAAGGAAATCTTCACACCTTAGAGTCATAGTGTGAGGTCACACTCAAACCAAAATCACAGACTATCCACTAGGCTTGATAATTTGACAAGGATAAAGATCAAAATAGGAAATTCACCATCTACAATACCAAGATTGTTAAGATATTTATGTCATTGTGTTTTTTTCCTATATTATTTATTTCTATTGTCCTGTTTATGTAATTTACCCTTAGAGATTTTCTCCTATATAAGAGAGCTCTAGGGTTAGATGTAATACAACTTTGTCTTTTCCTTCCACATGGTATCAGAGCGACGGTCTTAGACCAGAGCCTGTGCCCTAGAATCCTACCCCCCACCAAAACCCTAGCCCTCACGGGCTTCATGCACCGCCGCGCCTCTGCGGGCTCCCCGCCGCCTAGCCCTCGCAGGCTTCACGCGTGCCTAGCCCTTGCGGGCTTCACGCGCTGCAGCCTCCAGTTGCATGTCCCGCCACCGCCTCCAGCTTCATGTGTCGCCGCCGCCTACGTGTAGTGGGCAGTTCGCCACCCACGCGTAGTCGTCCCTCCTCTTTGCGGGACTCCACCATCACGCGCCTCTTTGCGTGTGCACTGTCTCGTGGATTCTTGGGTACCTAGGGTGTAACGTGAAGCCCTAGAAACACCCTAGTTACCCAAAGGACTCTCCAAAAGAATGGAAGTGGTTGTGGTATGAGTCTACATCCATAACCATCTTCATGTATATCAGTGTAGACATCGGTATCTCTTGTTTCTAGCCCAGTCTTGAAGATAGTTGTCATCATGTCCGACAACAAAGTAGAAGTTTCATCTCTGGGTACCTTCAAAGGTCTGGCACCCATTGTCAAAATGGATGGAACCAACTATGAACTGTGGGCCATGCAGATCATGAGTTTAATGCAGTGTAATGGCAAGAGGCACATCCTCGCGACAGAGGAGCCACGTGACAAGATTGGGACAAATGCCTCATGGGAGGCGGATGATGCGTATGCTCGCGTATGGCTATCTGGGACTGTATCCACTAAGATAGCTAATGATATACTGAGTCAGCCTACTGCAAAGGCTATGTGGGACATTCTTGCCACAACATACTCTCCGGCAAAGAATGAGTCGAAGATACTCCAGCTCCAGCATGATATCTTCACGTCGAAGCAGAATGGTCGCCCTCTTCACACCCTCTATACTTCTTTGAGAGGTATGTTCGAGAAGTTACATGGCTACATACCCTTGACTGCTACACCAGAGCAGCTCAAGGCATACAGAGACTCTGTGATGACTGGGGTATTTCTAGCCCTGGATCCGGAGTACGACGCAGCTCGTGCCCAGATTCTCACTGATGCTACCATACCTCCTATGGAGGAGGCGTATCGCAGATTGAGTAGACAATCTATATCCTTTGGTAGTACTTTACAGCACCAGACGTCTTCAGCTATGACGGCGTCACGTGGTCGAGGCAGCCATACATTATATCGTGGCAGAGGGAGTTCCAACCGCGATAGAGGAGGGGGTGGTCAACCCCGTCAACCATGCACCTCCTACCACAGGACAGGACACTCTGAGGAAACCTGCTATTCTAAGCATGGGTTTCCTGCGTCAGCCAGAGTTGCAGAACAGAAACAATAGACTGGGAGTCCATCACCTGCATTAGATCAGAGGTTTGACGAGCTTGTAGCATGACTGAGAGAGATTATGCATGGCACGTCTGGATCCACTAGTTCTCCTTCAGGATCTTCAGATGTTGTTGCCTCAAAATCCGCATCTACATCAGGTATAGAATATGCTTTTACTAGTTGCTACATGTCAGACTTATCGGAATGGATCATGGATTCCGGCGCATCCCATCATCTCTATGGTGACAGAGGTCAGTTTAGCATTTTTCGTCCAACTCAGCCTGGACGATCAGTTGTGATAGCAGATGGAACACATTCCCCCATCACTAGTCAGGGGAAGGTGCAGTTGACTTCTACGTTGAGGCTTCCGAATGTTCTCTATGCTCCTGATTTTTCTATGAATATATTATCAATTAGTCAAATCACCAGAGATTTACATTTTTGTGCCATATTTGATCGATCTGCTCTTGTGTTTCAGGACATACTCACGGGCAGAGTGATTAAACTGGCCATGAGCAGGGGGGTCTTTACAGACTTGTGCAGTCTCCATATGTTGGCGTCTCTTCTTCTATCCTTACTGGATCTGTTTCTCCATATATGTGGCATCTGTAATTTGGTCATCTTCCTCTGCAAAAGCGGATTCATGTTCTTTCTCGTATTTCTCCTCGCTCCACTTTTCAGCGCAAGGCCTGCCAGCTTGGGAAGCATCATCGGTCCACTTTCCAGAGTCGTTAGGGTCCAAGTAGCCATAGTCTGTTTGAGTTAGTCCATTTCGATATTTGGGGTCCTAGTCGTGTCCCAGATCATCAGGGACACAGATTTTATCTTATTGCAGTTGATGAGTTTTCTTGATTAACTTGGGTTTTTCTTCTTAAGAACAAGTCTGATGTTGGTCCTGTTATTCAGTCTTTTATTAATGAAATAAAGAACACTTTTTTAGCAAAAGTCAAGTTCATACGTTCTGATAATGCACTAGAATTTTGCAGTACTTAGCTTTCCCAATTTCTTAAGTCTCTTGGTATTGTGCATCATACATCATGTGCATATACTTCCCAACAGAATGGAGTGGTTGAAAGGAAATACCGCCATATTTTGGATGATACCATAACCCTTTTGATTCAGAGTCGTGCTCCTCATTCCTATTGGGGAGATGCGGTTCTAACTGCATGTTACCTGGTAAATTGTATGCCTTCTTCGGTGTTAGGGGAGAAGATCCCATTCTCGATTGTGTTTCCCGAGACGGATCTTTTCTCGCTTACGCCTCGTGTTTTTGGTTCTGTAGCGTTTGTTCCTCAACTCTCTCCTAGTCTTGACAAGCTCTCTCCCAGAGCTATCAAATGTGTGTTTGTTGGGTATTCCAAAACCCAAAAGGGATATCATTGTTTTGACCCTGTTTGACGAAGGTACTATGTCAGTGTTGATGTCACCTTCTTTGAGTCCATTATGTATTTTTCTCTCACAGGTGACAGGCTTACTCCTTCGGAGGATGGAGAAGAGATCTATATGCCTCCTCCTCCGTTATTGTCATGTTCTACTCCATCATCACCGTCCTCTCCATCACCACGACCACCACCACCACCTCCACTACCATCTCCTATTTTCTTTCCACAGGTTTACCAACGAAGGCCCCATGCTCATGCGACTCCTCTGTCATCCAGCACGCCCAAGGTATGTACTGAGCATTTGAGTTCTCCTAACGGCAGGGGTGATTTGCATGTACAGACTGAGCTACAGGGTGCAGATACTATCTCTACTACTCATGTTGAGGATCTGGATATGCCTATTGCACTTCGACGACAGAAAAGTGCATGCACTATGCACCCTATTGGTTCTCATGTTTCCTTGGAGCGTCTTTCCAAGGACTTTCAGCACTTTATTGTGGGATTTTATGCTGGACAGATACCCCGGTCATATCAGGAGGCACTACAAAGCAGTCAGTGGCGTTTGGCTATGGAGGAGATGGCGGCTTTACAGTCATGAGGTACGTGGAGTGTGGTCCATGCTCCACCAGCTATGTCCGTTGTTGGGAGCAAGTGGGTGTTTATTGTTAAGCATCGAGCTGATGGTACCGTACACAGATGCAAGGCCAGGTGGTTGCTCGTGGGTTCACCCTGTGAGGCCCGCACCTGCGGATCTGGGATACCCGTTTACATATCAGCCGTAGTATCATGTTCTCTAGAAATCGCATTAGGGAACTGGAAATTAGGGAAATTTTTTTTTGCGAATGACATTCACATTAACTAACAAACCACAGAACTACAATATGTCACAATTATATTGCATAAACTTCCATAGCAGTTAACATGTAACAACAGAATTGTATTATACACTTGCATCCCAATTGTATCAAAAGAGAAATAAAAGCATTTATAATATCCTTGAACAAATTTATAACATACATACCTGATATGTTTTGCTTCACAAACTGACATTCAACTCTCCCAATACAACGGTGCAGGTATTTTGCCTGCAATCCATGGAATAGGGAGAAAAGAACATCAACAAATGTTGAGTAAATCTTAATTAATTAAAAATAACAGGAAATTTAGTGGTTCCAAAAGAAAGCAAGTAATTTGGCCTTGACAATTAAAATTTAAAGCTACTTGCAATGAAACAGGCTTTCAAGCTGTTTGGTATGTAAAACCCCATTCTACTCATCCTACACTAATTACCCACATTAATCATTTATATACCAATATCATGTGGTTCTTATTTAAGTCATTGCCTTTCTATTAATTATAATACAAGTTTGACTGGTCTTGAGAATATGAATGATGAGACTCTGATATAATCATTATCTCTATAATGCTTATAAAGATGTTTAAGAATCTTGTGGATTGATCATAGTAAGAATATATGATGGATATGGGGTTTTGATTCTTTTCTTGTTGTTTTTCTCAAGCCTAGTAGATAGTCTGATAAGGATGATTTTCATGATATGGTCTTTTCTATTTGCCAGGAATTATTGGCAGAAAAGTAACTAGTTCAACGGAAACCAACTCAACTGTAATTCAACTTTAGCCAACTCAATTGTGACTCAATCCAATTTCAATGTATCTTTTTCAGATTCAACTGTAACTGATTTAGAGGTAGCCATAGAGGATTCAGATGTATACATGGATGATTCAGATGTAGCATCGCCAAGTCTGTTGGCGAAAAATAAATAAAACTCAAGCGGTGAAGTAGCCTATAAAAGGCTCTTCCGTCTCGCCCTCTAATTGGAAGGACGGTCCAATAGAGAGATAGGTCTACTCCAAAACTACGCCACTGAGATGGGTGAGAGAGACTCTCTAGAAAAGTCACTCTAAAAGAATAACCGGCCCGACCGGTACGGGCTAACGAGCTCGAAAAACTAAAACCAAGGGTCCTCCAGCCTAGGTACCCTAAGAACAAGGGTCAGCGGAACTGGTCTTTAAAAGAAAACCTGTGGATCCCAGAGAGGCGTAAAAACTGCGAGCGCTCGCGAAAAATCGAGAAAAAGACTGGGATCCTAGACCCGCACACTAAGCAGCCGCTGCCCAAACTGGGCTTCCTAATCTCCCGCCCAGCTGAGGGTCACCGCACCCTCTCACAGTCATGTGTAAAGGTCATCATGACTGGCACTAATAATTATTAGTATTACTTGAATCATCATCAATGACTTGATTTCTCATCCTTTCCCAATCTCTGTTGTGATTAACTTTACAGATCTTGGCATCTTGTCGACAATCTTATTGAATAGTGATCCATAATTGTGTTTCATACCTGAATGATTGATCACGAAAATTTCTAGTCATTAATCATAGATCATCATCTTATTTGGCGGCCCGCACATTGATCTAAATTTTCTAAGTCACTTGGATGAAAATATCCTAATGATCTTATTTCTCAAATCATGAGCTTAGAAGTTGTTCATTAGATCTGGATTTAAATCTAGATCAATGCCAGATTCCCGACTTTTCTTATTTAAATCATGGGATTAAGAGTTACTCATTAGATCTTAGATACTATTCAACATAATATAAATAAATGTGATTCGTGTAATCGAGATGCAGTATTATAGTGATTGTAGTTGAGGGCTCGTCTTTCGTACTTGATGTCCCTAATATGTACGAAATTGCAGTGTGACAATAAACCAAAAATTTTGCTATACATGTAACTGAATTCCTTCAAACATATCCAATCGGATATATTTTCTAGAATCCTAAACATAATCATTTTTTTTGTTTGCTTTGTAGGATCTGATCTTTAGTTCTATAAGATAGAGGACTGTATCCTTAGCTAGACCATTCACATGGGTAATCCCTTCTTTTTAGACCAACTAAGAGCTTGAAATTTGAACCACAACCCCCTTTAAATGTAAGTATGCATGCTTGATCATCAAATCAGTAAACAACGAGTTAAGATTCAGAAAAAATCTGAACATGGAACAGATTAGATACTGGGGAAAGTCATGTCCATCCACTTTGAAATAGACATGGATTACACTAAAATTTCCATCTACTCCTGCGCTTATACCTTAATCTTATAAATATCATATGCATTAATAAGATGAAAGTCAACACAGCTAATTGGTCTGAGAATAGGAAGTTGCTTCGGAAAAACAACTGGAATGACGTGTTAATATCATGAAGAGAATGATTCACAATAATTCAATGAAAAAGTTGTATTGTCACTAATTAGGCAAATTTGGATAAGAGTTCCGAAATCCTTTGGATAGCAACAAGCACAAGTAGGAGAGGTATGATAACATTATAGCAATTGACTAGGAAGTGGTAAGGAGAATGTATAATAGATATTCATAGCAGAAAAATCAATAGCTCACTAGAATCAAACCCTGGATGTTCTCATGTTAAGATGAGAGAGCGGCCAGCTTAGTTATTGTTACTGATCATGTCATAATTTTTACATTTACAATCTCTGACAGTTTTGGTTATATATATACTTTCATGTGTGGCCTTATTTGTTGATATGGAGGAGTAAACAGTAGATATGGATTCTATATTTCAAATATAAGATCGTGGTGGATTTTCAAAGTCCAACAAATTGGCTCAATTGGCCGTACTCTCTCGAAGAACTTAGAGGTTCAAATAACGTGTCTACAAATAAACATATGGACTAAATTTAATAAAAAAAACATTGAATGCATATTTTTCTGTACATGTCTAGAATCTGCATAATGCATGCACCCATCGCATGCATTAAAACAAACTGTCTGTGACACAGAATATCGCATTTATAAACCAATTAATGTCATAATTATGATGAGAAAAATTTCAAAGGATCAAAGAATATTATTTCTTTCAGAGATCTGGACATGTTCAACGGATCATGGAATTTCACCCACCCACTCTGAAGATGAAGCAAGAAAATATTTCCAGAACAGATCGTGTGAGGAAAGACCACCATAATTCAAGAAAAAGGAAAAGTAATGGACAAAACAAAACACAAGATGTAAAGATGACATGGAAAGCAGCAAATGGAAGGTTTAGCTTGTACCTTAGATCCTCAAATTGAAGGAAGATGGATTTATCACAGCAATAACATGCATGCAGTAGCAACAAAAGCTTGCAGAGCAGCTACAACTTGGAATCAATCGGCTGCAACAGCTTGAAGGAGAAGGCCTGTGAATGGGTCCTTCGTTGGGGAAAAAAAGGAAAACAGAGATGTGGAAGAGAAGAAGGTTCAAGTGATATTTATAGGGAATGGGGTATGTACGCATAGAAGCAATTGGGGGAAACTGTACACGTGTTTTGCATGAAATTTTTTTTTATTATTATTTCATATGCAGCCGAATAGTGCCTGTAACATTCTGTACAGAATTTAAATATATATATATATTATCTCTTTTAAACTCTCTTTATTTGTCATATTTAAAATTGACCGTAATCATGCCTCGAGTGTCAGATTTCGACGCGAAATATCTCGATTTGATCGTCTCTCAACGAAGATCAAAATGAGTATAATATTGGTATACTTCCGATCGGATTTTGAATGCCCGAAATTTTTGGATATGGTCAATTTCATTGGTCTTGTTTCGTTGAATCGGATCAAATGACAGCCTTGGTTTGTTTCGCGGTTTCCGAATTTGCGTCATGGCTTTTTCACGGCACGCATTGCAATGTGACCAATTTTTGGTCGATTTCGTCCGAACGACTTTTGATTCACGATCAATTGATCGTTTTAAGTTATCTAATGTTGTCAGATAACTTTTATTGGGTTAAACGGATCCAAATCGGGTCGAGTTCGGGTTTGATTGGAAATCGGATGTTACAAATATAAAAACCTCAAAGGGAGTCTCGTCCTCGAGACTCGAGTCAAGGTCATTAGGTGTTTTGTTTGGATTTTATATGTCCATAAAAACCTCAAAGGGTTTTGAACCCATAAAAACCTCAAAGAGAAAACAAGCCATTTATTTTAACATGTATCTAATTACAAGAGCTTGTTTTGATTTTTTTACCTCAGAAAAGTTGCGGGTATCGTACCCGCATGTCGGCTTCGATTTCCAATGTCGCCTCTTCGACACCATGTCGGTGCAATGGCACTTTCACTAGGGAAATTCCTTTGATGTGAATCTTCTTCACAACATTTTCGAGTATATGTAAAGACCTCTCCTCATATGTTAAGTCTTGATCCATGTCATGGTTCTCGTAGATGATGACGTGGTGATGATCACGTACGTACTTCCTTAGATTGGATATATGAAGGGAATCGTATTTGATTGATAGCTGCAGATGAAAGCTACTCGATATACCAACTTACTCATATGAGTAATAATTTCAAATGGTTCAATATATCATGGCGCCAACTTGCCATGACCATCAAATATCTGTACTTCATTCATGGGAAATACTCGTAGTGGCACACAATCTCCTATCTGTGTCTACATATATTTCATCAATGTGAGAGATTAAATTGAATATGCATGTCATATTTTGAATGGATAAAGAGAAGATGTTGGATTACCTGAAATTCCAAAACTCTTCTCCGACTATCTGCAAAGCTTTTCTAGCGGCTCTGTATAGTCAGAAACATTCACCTTACAAGATCAACAATCCTCACAGTCTCTTCCAATAGATCTACAGAGTAAAGAGTGTGTTCACCTATCTCATGCTATCTGAGAGGTGTGAGGCATTTCTGTCAATATAGGACTTCCAATGATGCCATAATAATATTAAAATGACGATTGTTGTTGTTGTACGGGAATTCTACCAATGGCAGGTGGTCCTTCCAGGACCCTTTCTTATCTAGAGTACATGTACGTAACAAATATTCAAGTGTCTGAATAATGCGCCCTCTTTGTCCGTCGGTCTGTAGATAGTATGCGGAACTCGTCTTCAGCTTTGTCTGAAGTACTGACACGGACCGGTGCCAGTAGTGCGATGTAAATCTCAAGTCTTTGACATATACTACCTCTCGTGGTATATCATGAAGTATGATAATGTTCTGCATGTATAATCTAGCCAACCTAGATGGAGTGTAGATCATGCTGACAAGTATAAATGGGTTGACTTGGTCAATTTTGTCAATAACGATCCAAAAGCATCGCAGCCATTTAGTATTCTCAAAATCCATAGAATACTCTCCCACTTTCACTTGGGAATGTGGAGAGACTGCAATGATCCTGATGGTCTCCTGTGTTCAGCTTTGAACATCTGACGGGTCAAGCGCTAACATGACATGCTACATCTCGTTCCATTCCATCCCACCAGAATGGTGGCGCAGATTACGATACATTTTTGTACTGCCATGATGAAAAGACTGTTGTGAATTACATGCCTCATCAAGAATCTCTACGCAATTGTTCGTCGTTGGATATAATGGCGCAGCCATCTTTTCGTAAAGTAGACTTAGTCTATCACTTTTGCCCTTGTTGGCATGCATGTATTTGTCTCAATTCCAAGGATCTATGATTTATCCTTCTATTATGCGATCCCAAAGACTTACTGCATCACGAAGGCATGACGGTAATATGGACGTACTCTTATGAGTATGCCAGTTAGCCTAAGAAGTGAGCGTTTTCCACATGTATAGCTAGTTTGTCGTATATGCATGAGTTTTCTTGCTAAGCACATCTGTCACCATGTATTCCTTACTAGAATGGTAAAAGATCGTGTAGCCAAAATCCTTTAATAGCTTAAGCCACCTGCGATGTCTCAATGCTTCAGCTCCTTCTGATCCAAGATGTACTTCAGGCTATTACGATCTGTGAAAATCTCAAAATTCACCTCAGAGATTGTGATGCTAGATCTTTAAAGCGAAGACAATTGCCACCAACTCCAAGTCATGGATGGAGTAATTTTGCTCATGCGGCCTCAACTAACGTGATCCATAAACAATCATGTGACCTTGTTGCATCAGATTCGCTCCTAAATCCTCATTTGAAGTGTCAGGATATACTGTAAAATCCTGAATTTCTGAAAGAAGTGCAAGAATATGTACAGTCGTCAACCTTTCCTTCAATATCCTAAAGGCTTGCTCGCATGAATCATTCCAAATGAAAGGAATTCTCTTCTGTGTCAATCGTGTCGAGAAAAGAACAACTTGAGAAAAACTACTGACTAAGCGTCTGTAATAACCCTCTAGTCCAAGGAAGCTCCGAAGACGTGACTGCCTCAATCTGCGTAGGGTCAACTACGATACATGCTCCAGAAATGACATGCCCAAAGAATGAGACCTGGGATGATTAGAACTCACATTTGCTCGACTTGGTTTACAAATTGTACTCTTGAAGTATGTCCATGATTGTCTTTATATCATTGATGTGATTCCTATTTATTTCGGGAATATATCAACACATCGTCAATGCATACAGTTACAAACTCGTCCAAGTATGGACGGAAATCATGTTTATCATATTCATAAAAAGTTGTAGGGCATTTGTGAGCCCAAACGACATTACGACAAACTCATAATGTCCATATCGAGTCCTGAATGATGTTTTCGGAATATTCGACTCTTGAATCCATAGTTGATGGAAGCCAGATCGGGGATCGATCTTTGACATCATCGAAGATCCCTGCAGTTGATCAAACGAATCATCAAAGTGTGGCAAAGGATAATGGTTCTTCACCATTTTCTTGTTCAGTTGTCTGTAATCAATGCATAATTTCATCGATTCATCCTTCTTTCTGACAAAGTGAACAAAAGTACCTCAAGGTGAAGTATTTGGCCTTACAAAACCTACGTCAAGTAACTCTTGCGATTGCATCTTCAGCTCTCTCAACTCAGCTAGTGCCATGCAACACGGAGCCATCGAGATTGGTTGTGTATCTGGTAGTAATGTAATCTCGAACTCAATCTCTTTCTCAAGTGGTAAACTTGACAAATCATTAAAGAACACATTAGGGTAATTTGACACTATCGTAATGTCCTGAGCCATCGGCTCTCTACCAGATGTCTCTCGGACATTTGTTAGATATGAATCAAATTCATGATCAACAAGTTTCTGAGTTCTTAATACTGAGATATACTCTATTTTGGAGTCATGTAATGTACCGTTATAGGTAAACTTGGGTAAGTCTGGAATCTTGAAGACAATCATCTTCCTGAAGTAATTACCTAGTATAATGAGCTGACAGCTAATCCATGCCCATTATCAGGTCACACTTGTCAAGTTGTAGTAGCAGACAGTATGTTATCGTCTCATGACCACCAATCAACATTGGTAGCTATCTGATTATTAATCTTATGGTGATATGGATGTGACAGAGAGGATCTATGGCCTCTGCAACTCTACTTACTAAAGTTAGAACTCAAGTTCATTTATCGCTCCTAGAATAAATTAAAATATAGAAAGGTCGGCTCTAGATGCCATGCTCCTGTATGAGAACCGATATCCTTAATTATAATAATTGATGTTCGCGGATATTTCTATTATGCTTTTTCTCTTTTTGGGATACAATATGGAAATTAGTTGCAAACGGTGACATATGTGGTCATTGATTTTGAATGTCATATTTCCCCTTCAGACTCGCGACAAGTCAGAGGACTGTCGTTATCTGATTATTAATGCAATCGGAACTATAATACTACGAATGTATGTAGCAGGGTTCCACTGCTCTGATACCAAACTGTGAGGCCCGTTCCCGCGGATCTGGGAAACCCGTTTACATAACAGTCGTAGTATCATGTTCGTTAAGGACCACATTAGAGTACTGAAAATTTAGGGAAAATTTTTTTTTAATGAATGACATTCACATTAACTAACAAACCACAGAACTACAATATGTCACAATTATATTGCATAAACTTCCATAGCAGTTAACATGTAACAACAGAATTGTATTATACACTTGCATCCCAATTGTATCAAAAGAGAAATAAAAGCATTTATAATATCCTTGAACAAATTTATAACATACATACCTGATATGTTTTGCTTCACAAACTGACATTCAACTCTCCCAATACAACGGTGCAGGTATTTTGCCTGCAATCCATGGAATAGGGAGAAAAGAACATCAACAAATGTTGAGTAAATCTTAATTAATTAAAAATAACAGGAAATTTAGTGGTTCCAAAAGAAAGCAAGTAACTTGGCCTTGACAATTAAAATTTAAAACTACTTGCAATGAAACAGGCTTTCAAGCTGTTTGGTATGTAAAACCCCATTCTACTCATCCTACACTAATTACCCACATTAATCATTTATATACCAATATCATGTGGTCCATATTTAAGTCATTGCCTTTCTATTAATTATAATACAAGTTTGACTGGTCTTGAGAATATGAATGATGAGACTCTGATATAATCATTATCTCTATAATGCTTATAAAGATGTTTAAGAATCTTGTGGATTGATCATAGTAAGAGTATATGATGGATATGGGGTTTTGATTCTTTTCTTGTTGTTTTTCTCAAGCCTAGTAGATAGTCTGATAAGGATGATTTTCATGATATGGTCTTTTCTCTTTGCCAGGAATTATTGGCAGAAAAGTAACTAGTTCAACGGAAACCAACTCAACTGTAATTCAACTTTAGCCAACTCAATTGTGACTCAATCCAATTTCAATGTATCTTTTTCAGATTCAACTGTAACTGATTTAGAGGTAGCCATAGAGGATTCAGATGTATACATGGATGATTCAGATGTAGCATCGCCAAGTCTGTTGGCGAAAAATAAATAAAACTCAAGCGGTGAAGTAGCCTATAAAAGGCTCTTCCGTCTCGCCCTCTAATTGGAAGGACGGTCCAATAGAGGGATAGGTCTACTCCAAAACTACGCCACTGAGACGGGTGAGAGAGACTCTCTAGAAAAGTCGCTATAAAAGAAAAACCGGCCCGACCGGTACGGGCTAACGAGCTCGAAAAACTAAAACCAAGGGTCCTCCAGCCTAGGTACCCTAAGAACAAGGGTCAGCGGAACTGGTCTTTAAAAGAAAACCTGTGGATCCCAGAGAGCCGTAAAAACTGCGAGCGCTCGCGAAAAATCGAGAAAAAGACTGGGATCCTAGACCCGCGCACTAAGCGGCCGCTGCCCAAACTGGGCTTCCTAATCTCCCGCCCAGCTGAGGGTCACCGCACCCTCTCACAGTCATGTGTAAAGGTCATCATGACTGGCACTAATAATTATTAGTATCACTTGAATCATCATCAATGACTTGATTTCTCATCCTTTCCCAACCTCTGTTGTGATTAACTTTACAGATCTTGGCATCTTGTCGACAATCTTATTGAATAGTGATCCATAATTGTGTTTCATACCTGAATGATTGATCATGAAAATTTCTAGTCATTAATCATAGATTATCATCTTATTTGGCGGCCCGCACATTGATCTAAATTTTCTAAGTCACTTGGATGAAAATATCCTAATGATCTTATTTCTCAAATCATGAGTTTAGAAGTTGTTCATTAGATCTGGATTTAAATCTAGATCAATGCCAGATTCCCGACTTTTCTTATTTAAATCATGGGATTAAGAGTTACTCATTAGATCTTAGATACTATTCAACATAATATAAATAAATGTGATTCGTGTAATCGAGATGCAGTATTATAGTGATTGTAGTTGAGGGCTCGTCTTTCGTACTTGATGTCCCTAATATGTACGAAATTGCAGTGTGACAATAAACCAAAAATTTTGCTATACATGTAACTGAATTCCTTCAAACATATCCAATCGGATATATTTTCTAGAATCCTAAACATAATCATTTTTTTTGTTTGCTTTGTAGGATCTGATCTTTAGTTCTATAAGATAGAGGACTGTATCCTTAGCTAGACCATTCACATGGGTAATCCCTTCTTTTTAGACCAACTAAGAGCTTGAAATTTGAACCACAACCCCCTTTAAATGTAAGTATGCATGCTTGATCATCAAATCAGTAAACAACGAGTTAAGATTTAGAAAAAATCTGAACATGGAACAGATTAGATACTGGGGAAAGTCATGTCCATCCACTTTGAAATAGACATGGATTACACTAAAATTTCCATCTACTCCTGCGCTTATACCTTAATCTTATAAATATCATATGCATTAATAAGATGAAAGTCAACACAGCTAATTGGTCTGAGAATAGGAAGTTGCTTCGGAAAAACAACTGGAATGACGTGTTAATATCATAAAGAATGATTCACAATAATTCAATGAAAAAGTTGTATTGTCACTAATTAGGCAAATTTGGATAAGAGTTCCGAAATCCTTTGGATAGCAACAAGCACAAGTAGGAGAGGTATGATAACATTATAGCAATTGACTAGGAAGTGGTAAGGAGAATGTATAATAGATATTCATAGCAGAAAAATCAATAGCTCACTAGAATCAAACCCTGGATGTTCTCATGTTAAGATGAGAGAGCGGCCAGCTTAGTTATTGTTACTGATCATGTCATAATTTTTCACATTTTCAATCTCTGATAGTTTTGGTTATATATATACTTTCATCTGTGGCCTTATTTGTTGATATGGAGGAGTAAACAGTAGATATGGATTCTATATTTCAAATATAAGATCGTGGTGGATTTTCAAAGTCCAACAAATTGGCTCAATTGGCCGTACTCTCTCGAAGAACTTAGAGGTTCAAATAACGTGTCTACAAATAAACATATGGACTAAATTTAATAAAAAAAACATTGAATGCAGATTTTTCTGTACATGTCTAGAATCTGCATAATGCATGCACCCATCGCATGCATTAAAACAAACTGTCTGTGACACAGAATATCGCATTTATAAACCAATTAATGTCATAATTATGATGAGAAAAATTTCAAAGGATCAAAGAATATTAATTGTTTCAGAGATCTGGACATGTTCAACGGATCATGGAATTTCACCCACCCACTCTGAAGATGAAGCAAGAAAATAATTCCAGAACAGATCGTGTGAGGAAAGACCACCATAATTCAAGAAAAAGGAAAAGTAATGGACAAAACAAAACACAAGATGTAAAGATGACATGGAAAGCAGCAAATGGAAGGTTTAGCTTGTACCTTAGATCCTCAAATTGAAGGAAGATGGATTTATCACAGCAATAACATGCATGCAGTAGCAACAAAAGCTTGCAGAGCAGCTACAACTTGGAATCAATCGGCTGCAACAGCTTGAAGGAGAAGGCCTGTGAATGGGTCCTTCGTTGGGAAAAAAAGGAAAACAGAGATGTGGAAGAGAAGAAGGTTCAAGTGATATTTATAGGGAATGGGGTATGTACGCATGGAAGCAATTGGGGGAAACTGTACACGTGTTTTGCATGAAATTTTTTATTATTATTATTTCATATGCAGCCGAATAGTGCCTGTAACATTCTGTACAGAATTTAAATATATATATTATCTTTTTTAAACTCTCTTTATTTGTCATATTTAAAATTGACCGTAATCACGCCTCGAGTGTCAGATTTCGACGCGAAATATCTTGATTTGATCGTCTCTCAACGAAGATCAAAATGAGTATAATATTGGTATACTTCCGATCGGATTTTGAATGCCCGAAATTTTCGGATATGGTTTTTGTTTAAGATTTAATTTTGTGATTTAAAAATATCAAACGACCTCCGATTGACGAACGGTCAATTTCATTGGTCTTGTTTCGTTGAATCGGATCAAATGACAGCCTTGGTTTGTTTCGCGGTTTCCGAATTTGCGTCACGGCTTTTTCGCGGCACGCATTGCAATGTGACCAATTTTTGGTCGATTTCGTCCGAACGACTTTTGATTCACGATCAATTGATCGTTTTAAGTTATCTAATGTTGTCAGATAAATTTTATTGGGTTAAACGAATCCAAATCGGGTCGAGTTCGGGTTTGATTGGAAATCGGATGTTACACACCCAGACCTATTGAGTGGATTATCAGGATACCTTTTCTCCTGTCGCGCGTCACTCTACCTTGCGGATACTTATTGTTGTTGCTGTAGTACGTGATTGGCCACTTTTCCAATTAGATGTGAAAAATGCTTTCTTATATAATGATTTGCAAGAAGAGGTCTACATGCAGCATCCACCTAGGTTTGCTGCTGAGGGGGAGTCAAGTATGGTGTGTCATCTTCATAAGGCTATATATGGCCTTAAGCAGAGTCCAAGGCTTGGTTTCAGAAGCTCTCAGAACTGATTGAATGGAAGGGGTTTGTCAGATCTACTGCAGATCATACTCTCTTTGTAAAGAAAAATCAGAGAGGTATTGTAGTCATTATGGTTTATGTTGATGATATTGTTATCACTGGCAGCGCTGAACAGGGCATTCAAGCAGCCAAGGATTTCCTTGGACAGCTTTGTTACCGAGGACCTTGGTACGCTTCGTTACTTCCTTGGCCTGGAGTTTGCACGAAATCAGCAGGGTATGGTTTTGACACAAAGGAAGTATGTTACTAATCTTCTATCTGAGACAGGCATGAAAGGATGTAGACCAGCTACTATCCCTATGGATCCTAATGCGAAGCTCTATGATGATGAATCTGAGGAGGTGGACAAGAGATGGTACAGAGAGCTGGTAGGGAAATTATTAAATATTACTATTACCATGCCTGATATATCTTTCGCTGTAAGTAGAGTAAGTCAATTTATGGAGCAACCCAGGAAGGCGCACATGGATGCAGTATTCATGATCTTGAGATATCTGAAGTCATCTCCAGGTGCAAGTCTTCTGTTTAGGAGCAATACGTCTCTCTCAGTTACAGGACGTGCAGATGCAGATTATGTTGGGTGTTCTAAGGACAGGAAGTCTACTTCAGGCTTCATTGTGTTTGTTGGCAGCTCATTCGTCTCATGGAAGAGTAAAAAATAAATTGTTGTTGCTCGATCTAGTGCGGAATCAGAATATAGGGCAATGGCTCAAGGTAGTACGGAGATGATGTGGGTCAAATCTGTCTTAACCGATTTAGCGATTGAAGTGCATCTTCCTATGCATCTCAAGTGCGACAATCAGTCAGCCTTGTTCATAGCTAATAATCCAGCATTTCATGAAAGGACAAAGCACATTGAGGTAGATTGTCACTACATTCATGATTTGATCCAAAAGGGACTTATATCAACGTCTTATGTAGCGTCAAGAGATCAGATTGCGGACATGTTTACTAAAGCTCTTGCTAGAGGTCATTTCATCACTGTTGTCCCAAGCTGAGCATGATAGATATATATGCTCCAGTTTGAGAGGGAGTGTTAAGATATTTATGTTATTGTGTCATTTTTCCTGTATTATTTATTTCTATTCTCATGTTTATGTAATTTACCCCTAGAGCTTTTCTCCTATATAAGAGAGATCTAGGGTTAGATGTAATATAACTTCGTCTTTTCCTTCCACAAAGATCATATACTATCTACTAAGCCTGAGAGATAGACAAAGACAAAGATCAGAATAGAGACCATCCACATCACCAAGATCCATCAAATATATATTATACTAAACTAAACTAAACTAAGCCTTCTCCCACTATTAAGTAGGGTCGGCTACATGAATTCTTGCTCAAATCCATGTTGAAAGATTCGACTATTTTTTACGCTGGCCGTCGACTACCTAACGCAACCCCTGCAAGAGTGGGATTTGAACCCTGGTCTTTTGTGTGGTAGACACACTGTACTACCACTAGACCATTAAGTGGGTTCTATCAAATATATATTATAATTAATAAAAAAAGACGATAGCTTAAATGTGGATTATAATATATATATGAAAATATTAAATATGGGTAATTAAAGTAGGATGAGTAAATCAGAGGATTCACATACAAAATAACTTGAAAACCAAATTCCATGCAAGTAGCTCGTTAAAAAAATAATTGTCAATCTTGCTTTCTTTATGAGCCACTAAATTACATGTTTTTTTAATTAATTTGATTGTGCTCAACTTTTATTGATGTTCTTTTCTCCCTGATGAATAGATTGCAGAATAAATATCTGCATCGTAGTAGTCCGACAGTTAAACCTGAGCTTCCGCAGTAAATCTTATCAGGTACAAGTGTTATAGTTTAAGTTCAGGATTATATAAATGTTTTTCTTTCTCTTCTACTAGAATTTGGGATACATGTCGATAATGCAGTTTTTTTTTGTTACATGTAATTTATATGGAAATTTATGTAATATAAATTGGTAGCACATTGTTGGTTCTGTGGTTTGTTGGTTAAATGTGAATGTCATTTGAACCGCGAAAAATATCCCATCATTTTCAAATAACCTAATGCGATCTCTAGCGAACATGATACTATGAGTGTTGTGTAAACAGGTATCTCAGATCTGCAGGCGTCACAGTTATGGTATCAAAACAGTGGCACTCTGTTACATACATTCATACAATTGTAGTTTCGACCGCATTAAGTTCTTGGATAGCGACAGTCTTCCGACTTGTCGTGAGTTTGAGAGGGAAAATTGACATTAAAAATCAATAACCACAGATGTCACCATTTGCAACTAATTTCCATATTATATCCTAAGAAGAGAAAAGGTACAACAGAAATATCCACGAACATCAACTATTGTAATTAATGATATCAGTTCTTGCACAGAACCATGACGTCTAGAGCCGACCTTTCTAATTGATTCTGGAGCGATGAATGAGCTTTGAGATTTCTAACTTTAGTAGGTAGAATTACAGAGGCCCTAGATCCTTCCCGTCACATCCATGGGCTAGGTGGTCAGCTGTTCATCATAAGGCCGATAGTCAGAGGATTGCCAGTGTTGATTGGCGGTCCCAAGATGATCACAGATTGTCTGCTACTACAGCTCGACGAGTTCGACTTGATTTTGGGCATGGATTGGTTGTCAACTCATCAAGCCCTGGTTAATTGCTTCAGGTAGATGGTTGTCTTCAGGATTCCAGACTTACCTGAGTTTACCTTTACGGGTACATTACATGACTCCAAAGTGGAGTACATTTCGGTTTTGATAGCTCAGAGACTCATAGATTGAGGATGCGACAGATTTCTAGCTTTTATCTGAAAAACATTTGAGGGAGAACCGATGGCTCAGGACATAAGAGTGATATCATATTATCATGATGTATTTCCTAATGATTTGCCAGGTTTGCCGCCTAAGAGAGAATTGAGTTCGAGATCATATTACTGTCAGATACACAACCGATCTTGATGGCTCCTTATCACATGGCACTAGATGAGTTGAGAGAGCTGAAGGTGCAGTTACAGGAGTTACTTGACTTAGGTTTTGTGAGACCGAATACTTCACCTTGGGGTGCTCCCGTTCTTTTTGTCGGGAAGAAGTATGGATCGAAGAGATTATGCATTGATTGCAGGCAGTTAAACAAGGGAAAGGTGAAGAATTGTTATCCTCTGCCATGCATTAATGACTTGTTCGATCAGCTAAAGGGATTTTCGGTGTTTTCAAAGATCGATCTTCGATCTGACTACCACCAGCTGAGGATTAGAGAGTCAGATATTCCGAAGACAGCATTCAAGACTCGATATGAGTACTACAAGTTTGTTGTGATGTCGTTTGGGTTCACAAATACCCCTGCAACATTCATGAACATGATGAACAGGATTTTCCGTCCATACTTGAATAAGTTTGTGGTTGTGTGCATTGACGATGTGTTGATATATTCTCAAAATGAATGGGATCACGTAAATGATCTAAAGATAGTCTTAGACACACTTCAAGAGAAAAAGTTGTATGCCAAGCTAAGCAAATGTGAGTTTTGGTTATCCCAGAGCTCATTCCTTGGGCATGTGCAGGTAACGCAGTTGACCCTGCAAAGATCAAGGCAGTCATGTCTTGGGAGCAGACCAAAATAGTCACTCAGATTCGGAGCTTCCTTGTACTAGCACGTTATTACAGATGCTTCGTCAGTGGATTTTCCCGAGTTGTTCTTCCCTTAACAAAAATTGACACAATCACACAGAAGGGAGTTCCTTTCATTTGGGATGATTCATGCGAACAGACATTCAGGACATTAAAGGAAAGATTGACAATTGTGTCTATTTTTGCACTTCCTTCAGGCACTTAGGATTGTGAAGTATATACAAATACTTCAATGAAGATTTAGGAATGATTTTGATGCAGAAAGGTTACGTAAATGCTTACGCATCGCGACAGTTGAGGCCGCATGAACAGAATTACCCCATCCATGACTTGGACGTGGCAGCAGTTGTCTTTGATTTGAAGATACGGTGCCACTATCTTTATGAGGTGAATTTTGAGATTTTCATATATCACAATAGTTTGAAGTACATCTTTGATTAGAATGAGCTAAACATGAGACAACGCAGGTGGCTTGAGCTACTAAAGAATTTTGACTACACGATCTCTTACCATCCCGAAAAAGGAAACACGGTAGTATATGTGCTTAGCAGGAAAGCCCATGCACATACGGCAAACTAGCTATACACGTGGGATATGCTCGTAGCTTTGACTAATTGGCATCCTCATGAGAATGCGTCCATATCTAATGTAGTGCCTCCGCTATTCAGTAGTCTTTGGGATCGCATAGTAGAAGGACAGAGGACAGATCCTTGAATTCGAGACAGATACATGTGTGCCATTAAGGATGAATTTGATGATTTTGTGGTAACAGTCCATTATGTGGAAGGTTGGTCGGGTCATTGTATCCAGCAATGAGCAGTTGCGCAAGGATATTCTTGATGAGGCACAAAATTCAAGATTGTCTATTCATCCTGACAGCACAAATATATATCGTGATCTGCGTCAATATTTCTTGTGGGATGGAATGAAGCACGATGTGGCACAACATGTTAGCAAATACTTGACATGTCAAATGGTCAAGGTTGAGCAAAGGAGACTACCAAGGTTATTACAGTCTCTCCCCATTCCCGAATAGAAGTAGGAAAGTATTTCTATGGATTTTTTCACTGGACTATTGAGGACACCAAGTGGCCACGATGCTATTTGGGTCATTGTTGATAGATTGATCAAGTCAACCCATTTTATACCTATCAGCATAACTTACACCCCACCTAGGTTGGCTAGATTATATGTGCAGAACATTATCAGGCTTCATGGTATACCGCGTGAGGTAGTATCTAACAGTACTCGAGGTTTACATCTCACTATTGGCACCAATTCATGCCAGCACTACAAGACAGAACGGGAGATGAGATCCACATACCAACCGCAGACCGACGGACAAAGCAAGCACACCATTCAGACACTTGGGAATTCGCTATTTGTATGTACTCTAGAGTGGAAAGGGTCCTGATTACTGTTGGTAGAATTTCCATACAACAACGGCCATTATTCCAGTATTGGCATGGCACCATTCGAAGCCCTATACATGCGAATATGTCTCGCACTGCTCAGTTAGCGTAAGATATGTGAACACGCTCTTTACTCCATAGATCTCTTGAAAGGGATTATGATGACTGTTGATCTTGTAAGGCGAAGGCTTCTGATGGCTCATAGCTGCCAGAAAAGTTATACATATCATCGGAGAAGATTGGAGTCTCAGGTAATCCGATCATCTTCTCTTAATCCATTCAAATATGACTTATCAATATTCAACTTGATCTCTCATACTGATGAAATATCTGTAAACACAGGTAGGAGATTGGGTGTTTAAATGAGTATCTGCCATGAAGGGAGTACTGAGAATTAGTGTTTGTGGCAAGTTGACGCCACAATATATTGGATCGTTTGAGATTATTGTTCTTTTGGGGAAGGTGGCCTATCGAGTAGTCCTTCCTCCACACCTATTGATTATACATGATATATTTCATATATCCAATCTAAGGATGTACATGCATGATCCTCGTCACGTCATCAGCTACGAGAACCTTGACGTGGAGCCAGACTTGACATACAAGGAGAGGCCAGTGTAGACACTCAAAAGTACTGTAAAGAAGCTTCACAGCAAGGAGATTCCCTTATCCTAGGTGCAACGGCACCGACATGGTGTCGAAGAGGTGACATGGGAGATCGAGTCAAATATGTGAGCATGATACCCGCAGCTATTTTCAGGTAATTGTCAAAACAAGCAAATTATATCATATACATGTTGAAAGGATATTGCTTATTTTCCCTTTGAGGTTTTTATGGGTTCAAAACCCTTTGAGGTTTTTATGACACAATGAAACCTATATAAAACATATAGTGACCTTGATCCAAGTCTCGAGGATGACTCCCTTTGAGGTTTTAATATTTGTGACATCCGAATCAGAATAAACCGAACTTGACCTGATTAACAGTTTGCATGATCATTTATTATTCAATTAATATAAAAAAACTCATATTAATACGTAGATCGCAGATCGAAGCTCGTTCGATTGCAATCGAACAAAAGTTGATCGCATCGTAATGCATGCCATCAGAAAAAGCCACGATAAGAAATCCAAACACAAAACAAACTGAGACCATTAGAAAATCTGATTCGACAACAAAAATACCAACAAAATCGATCGTTCATCGATCAGAGGTTGTTTGATAATGTAAAATCATAAAGTTTAGCCGCAAACCAAGACCGCATCTCAGAAATTTGAGGAATTCATCTTCAATATGAAATATATGAATATTATATTCATTTTGATCGTCATTCATAGGCGGTCAAAACAAGCATTTGTATATCAGAATCCGATACTCGAGGTATGAATGCAGATGATTTTGATATTCCAAATAAAAGAGAGAAATAAAAGGTATAAAATAAAAAAATAAAAAAAATCAAACTGGAGTACAGGACAGAAGTTGATGTCCCCCTCTATTTGACTTTTCTATTCCTTTTCCACTTGGCTTTTTCTCCTCCTACACTTGTCAACACCTCCTCTTTCCTTTTCCTTATAAATAGCAACCTCATCCCTTCTTGATCTCTCATTTCTCTCTTTTTCTCCCCTCTTCCAACAGCCCACTGCTGCTCCAATTGGAGTTGCTACTGCTCCTTCAAGAGCTGAAGTTGCACAAAGATTGATCCCCAAATTAGAAGATCCAAGAGGTACAATCATCCCCCTCCTCTTGTTGCCTTCCATGCATGTTTTTAAACCCAATTTTAAACCACTAGTATACTTTATTTCAAGATGAAATGTGATGAATTTGGGGTTGAATTACATATAATTGGACCTAACTTCAAACCATTGCATATGCCCTAAAATTATGAGGAAAATTAAATAAATTAGGGTGATTTGTAGGTATTATGACCCAAAATTATACCACTATTTAGATATTTTACATGTCTTAAAATTGAGAGAATTGGATGATAAATTGACACGATTTGAGTCTAAAAATTAGACCATAAAGAGCTACAGTTTTCATGCTCAAATTGTGAAGAATTGAGGATGAATTACATGCATTTAGATCTAGTTTCAGGTCATGATATACTACAGTTTTTCATGCTTGAATAACAATATTTTGGGAATGAATTAGCAAGATATTGAGTCTCAATTTAGACCACTAAATAAGCCCTTGATCGAAAGTAGAAAGATGAAGATTTTGGGATGTCTAGCATGCAATTAGATCTAAATTTCAGACCTATAATTATTCTAGTTTTCATGTATGAAAGATGTGGAGTTGATGATAACTTGCATTTACTTTAACACAATTTCATAACACAGTTACTATCTGATTTCATGTTAAAAATGTTGAGGACATGAGAGTGATTTGCATGTGAGTAGAGCTCAATTTCAGAATATTGATAAATATAGATTTTATACATGATATATGATGATTTATGGATGAATTAACATGTAATTTGAAGTTTAAACTTCAAACCAATAAGCTACAGATTTCCAAGTCTGAACTATAATCCAATTTAAGGGTTTTGTATGAAGAACTTACTCTCTAAAAGTTACTAAATTATGAATCTTAGATCTGAATTTAAGGTTAGATTATAGCCAAATCTTGGATTTTTTAAAAGACCAAAATTGAGGATGAATTTTATGTATTAAGAACTGAAAATCAAACCACTATTTATGGTCTGACTTCATGATAAAATGTGAGGATTTGATGGAAATTTTCATGCTTGAATTGAGAGATTTAGGAGTGATCAACATACAAATTAGGTCCAACTTAAGATCACTTATTTAGCTATTAAGTTCGTGATTAAAGACTTAAAGGATTTGGGAGTTTTGTAGCATTGAATCTAAATTCAGATTTAATAAGTAGATCTAAATCTCATGATTTAAAGATGAAAAGATTTGAGGGAAATCAAATAGAATTGAACTTAAAATCGTCTAATCAGTAGCTCTGACTCTAATGATTTAAAGATGAGAAGAATTGAGAAATCTTGCATCAATCTAAACTTAGTTCCAGATCTAAGGAATCTTCTAATCTCATGACCTTATTAAAGAGATTAAAATACAAATATTAAAATATTAATACTCTTCTCTAATGAAGTCAACAAATGATTTTTTAAGATCATTATGAATAAGTAATCCCCAATCAATTGATCATTACATATAATTTATTATTTATACATATCACTAAAGAAAGGAAGAAGTAGATAAATAAGTGAAACTGATAGTGAATCAGTGATATCAATAAGATCGTTGACCAAAAGACCTAGATATGTACATCAACCACATAAAGGATTGAGAAAAGCTGAAGAATTAAGTTGGTGACGGTGATTCAGTGATGACTGATAATTCAAAATGTCAGTCATGGTGACCCTTCCACCTGACTGTGCGAGGGTCTGGTGACCCTCAACTGGCTGGGAGATAGGAAGCCCAGTTAAGGCAGCGACCGCTTAGTGAGCGGGTCTAGGATTTCAGTCTTTTTCTCAGTTTTTCGTGAGCGCTTGCAGTTTTACACCTCTCTGGGATCCATGGGTTTTCTTTTTGACCAGTTCCGCCGACCCGTGTTCTTTAGGGAACCTAGGCTGGAGGGTCCTCGATTTTAGTTTTTCGAGCTCGTTTGCCCGTCCAGGTCGGGCCGGTTTTTCTAGAGTGACTTGTTCCGGAAAGTCCCCCCCCCCGTCTCAGGGGTGTGGCTTATGTTAAGCCATATATACTTGCTTTCTTTTTGAGCCAATGAATTACCTGTTATTTTTTTAATTAATTTGATTGTGCTCAACTTTTGTTAATGTTTTTCTCCCTAATGAATGGATTGGAGAATAAATACATGCATCGTAGTAGTCCGACAGTTGAACCTAAACTTCCGCAGCAAATCTTATCAGGTATACGTGTTATAGTTTATGTTTAGGATTATATAAATGCTTTTCTTTCTCTTCTGCTACAATTTGGGATACATGTATATAATGCAGTTTCTTTTGTTACATGTAATTTATATGGAAATTTATGCAATAAAATTGGTGACACATTGCTGGTTTTGTGGCTTGTTGGTTAAATGTGAATGTCATTTGAAATGCGAAAAATTTCCCGTCATTTTCAAATAACCTAATGCGATCTCTAGCGAACATGATACTACAAGTGTTGTGTAAATGGGTATCACGGATCTGCGGGCGTCACATTAAAGTTGATAAATCTGTATATCATTCTTTACGACCCTTCCAATGAGCCTAAGAACATTGAAAACAGATATTGTATGTGAGAGTTATGCATGAAATAAAGAGTTCTATCGCTTTTTGGCTAAAAACCGAACCTGAGCCCAATTCTATATAAGGTCAAGATGGTCCAAACACTTAGCTCATAACCCACCAGCCCTTCGCCGAAGATACGTTGTCAAGGAATCTTCACCATGTTATTGTTTTTTCTCTTGGTCAAAAGAGCGGGAAACACTCTATGGTGTCCGCCCCAAATTCACCATTTTATTGTAAATCATAATATTTCCCTTCATGTGAGTGAGTAGCTTGTTCAATTTCTGAATAAACCCGAAAAGATACACAAGGTTGTTCATGTGATGATTCTTAGATTCTAGCCCAAGGCCTATAATAGGAAGAAATTATTATTTACCAGGATCAGTCACTAGAGTTGGTCACCACTTCGGTGCAATCCCAAGGATAAGATGTAGGTTATAGGTTTTTGCATTTAATTGGTAAGAGCCTTATAACCTGGAGGAGCAAGAAGCATGCAATGCAATGGTGGCTAGACCCAGCACACAACCAGAGGGTACAGGCATGACATAGTACACATATTATGGATGTAATTTAATACCTCCTTGAGAATCTACGTCACTATCTCAGTTCCTATGAAAATGAGGTGTGATAACATGTTCCCTCATTTATAGCTAATAACCTTACTTTTCATGAAAAGCTAGTGCATAAATGTCTACATCATCCCATGGACATGATCAAAAACAGGAAAAATTGCATGTCTCATCCGAGTATTAGGTTACAAACATGTTTACCAAGGCTCTAGCAATACCATATTCTTATTTGTATATTTCAAGCTGAGCATAATGGAATATATACTCCCTCTAGAGGAGTATAAAGAAAGTATTTCTTATTATGAGTTTCTTTGAGTCATATTTCTTATTTTATCATATTTCTTATTTTATATAGCATGTGATATTTCTTTCAATTTTCCATTCACCTATTTCTATAACAAGAGGGACAGAGTCCCATAATAGATCATGTTCTCTGTTGTCCTTGAAATAATAGATATTAAAGTTCAGACTAAAGTGATAGAATCTTGATATCTTCAAAAAATTCCAGCTGAAAGCATTCTTAGGAAATATCACCAGTTCAGAGCTTGTCCTTGGTATAAGACGTCGATAGTCAATCTCATTCCCAATTAATATCTTATTGCAGTTCTCCTCCAATTTAGAAACAAGTTTCAAGAAGATATCCTGCTGCATGCCATCCTGAAATTTTCAAAATATTCATGTCAGAAATTTCAGACCTCCAGTAAAATCCACACGACATAATAAATGTCAGACTTAATTGTCCACAGTGATTCTTATTATTGACGCATCTAATAATCATACAAATGGTGTTTCTACGAGCATCCAAATGCAATTACATTTCAGTGAGATTGATGGTAACATTCGTTGCCATTCAGTGGGTGTAAACAGTTTCAAAAACCACATGCTAGATGAACAGAAGTTTGCAACTTGTTGAAATAGTGGATTCAAAACGTTTTTAAGAGAACAAGCTAGAAAACGGAAATGAAGTTTGCAACTTGTTGAGCAGCTTAATGTCTGTCTCTATTTTTAAATTGTTTACATCACTTATGTCATCAAGGATGAGAAAGACATGTGCACTTATGTCATCAAGGATGAGAAAGACATGTGCTTGTTACTCAAAAGGATAGAGAATCTTGATGAGAAAGACATGTGGTTGTTACTCAAAAGGATAGAGAATCTTGATGAGAAAGACATGTGCTTGTTACTCAAAAGGATAGAGAATAGCTGGAAGCATTATTTCCATAAGTTTTTCATAGGAGGTGTTAGGATTAGTCATATTAGGATTAGGAAACCTAATGGAATTAGACTCCTAATCCTAATAATAGTGGAGAGGAAGAGGTCGCGCACAAGCACTTGGACGGGGACGTGGGCGTGGTTATCAAGTTGTCGCACCTGAGGTTGAAGAAGAAGAATACGTTCCAGTCATGGAACGTGTCTCATCCCTTGAGTTGGGTCATCAAGGGCTGCCAGAATTTGTGTTGGACCCCTGATCAATGATTGATGAAGGCAGTCGATTAAGACCTTTTGACCAACCAGAGGTTTTGAGGATATTCCAGAGAAGATAAAGAGAGGGGCATTTGTATTGAGTATCGGACACGTGTAATCATATTCTAAAGTGTTATGGGTTGTAAGGCGTATTGAGTGTCAAACACGTGTAACCATATTGTAGTTTCAAACTATACAATGTTTTCTTTCTTTGTCTCTTGTTGGATTTTTATTTCAATTAGGACAAATGTTTATGCATTTGCTAAATTGAGAGGTTGTTATCTAGATGTACGACATACTTCTCAATGGCATTACAGTTCTCACAATAACCTGTTGCATCCGGATTAGGATTATTATGTCAATCAATGAATTATGGGATATCATTTTAATATAAAAAAATGTATGTGTTAGGAGAAAAGAAGAGAATGAATTAGATGAGACCCTAGGGTTCTCTTATATAGGAGAAAAGTCCTGGGTTAATTACATGAGAGGTACATAAAGAAAACAGAAATGAGAAAAAGATAATGTGAGATACAAATATCTCAACACTCTCTCTTAATCTGGAGCATATATATCTATCATGCTCAGCTTGGAACAACACCTCTGAAATGGACCTTTCACAAGAGCCTTGGTGAAAATATCCGCAGTCTGATCTCCAGTAGAAATATGGGAGGTGGATATGAGACATTTCTGGATCATGTCTCTAGTATAATGGCAATCCACCTCTATATGCTTGGTCCGTTCATGAAATGCTGGATTATTGACAATAAATTGAGTCGTTTGATTGTCACATAAAAGCTGCATGGGAAGAGAAACCTCAACAACAAGATCAGTCAACACAGATCTAACCCACATCATCTCTGTGCATCCCTATGCCATGACCCTGTACTCAGATTCTATGCTAGATCTAGCAACCACTGTCTGCTACTTGCTTTTCCATGATACGAGAGAGCTCCCAACAAAAACAGCAAAGCCAGAAGTAGACTTCTTGTCTCTACAGCAACCTGCATAATCTGAATCTGCACAAGCTGTCACCTCAAGAGATGTGCCTCTGCTGAATATAAGACCAGAACCAGGTGAAGTCTTCAAATATCTCAAGATCATATAGACTGCGTCCATATGAACCTTCCCGTGCTGCTCCATGAACTGGCTAACCTTGCTCATAGCAAAAGATATATCTGGCCTGGTGATAGTGGCATATAGGAGCTTCCCAACAAGTTCTCTATATATCCTCCTATCTACCTCCTCAGTGTCATCATCAAATAATCTCATACTCGGATCCATATGTGTAGTAGCAGGCTTGCACCCTGTCATACTTGTCTCTAAAAGAAGATCTGTCACAAACTTCCTTTGGGTCATCACAAGACTACGTTGGTTCCTGGCGAACTCTAATCCAAGGAAGTATCGAAGATTGCCAAGGTCCTTAGTCGCAAACTGTTGACCTAGGAACTCCTTGGAAACTTAAATGCCATGTTCATCATCCCCTGTGACAATAGTATCATCAACATAGACAAGAATAGAAACAGTACCTCTCTGTGTCTTCTGAACAAAAAGTGAGTGAGCCGCAGTAGACCACACAAACCCATGTTGCTCTATCAACTCCGATAGCTTCCGGTACCAAGCTCTTGGACTCTGCTTCAGGCCGTAAATCGCCTTATGGAGCCTACACACCTTCTGAGACTCCCCTCAGTAGCAAACCATGGTGGTTGCTGCATATATACCTCCTCCTGTAGATCACTATATAGAAATGCATTCTTTACATCAAGTTGGTAAAGAGACTAGTCCCGTGAAACATCAACTGATAGAAGAATGCAAAGTGTCGAGTGTCTGGCCACTGGAGAGAAGGTATCCTGATAGTCCACCCCATAAGTTTGGGTGAACCCACATGCCACAAGTTGTGCCTTGTAGCGATCCACATTTCCATTTGTCTGTTGCTTCACCATAAAGATCCATTTGCATCCCACAACAGAGGCACCTGGAGGAGCAGTAATAATGCTCCAGGTACCATGCGACTGCAAAGCGACCATCTCCTCCTTCATAGCAAGTCGCCACCTACTATCATGTATGGCCTCCTGATATGTTCGTGGGATAGTAACAGCAGAGAGTCCCGCAACAAATCTCATGTACTCCCCTGAAAGATGGTCCAATGAAATATGTGCAGCTAGAGGATAAGTGGCACATTGGCGACGTGGCTTCCTCAAGGAAATAGGTACATCCAGGTCATCAACTTCTCTGTTCTCTAGTATCAACTCATCTTGTGCAGTATCATGTGGAACATTCAAATCTTTGATGCTATCAGTAGAAATAATGTGTTCATTGCATATCTGAGGCGTGCTGGATGATGGGGAAGGTGCATGAGCAGAGGGGCGAGTAGAAGACCTGCATATGTAAAATCGTGGTAGGAACTACATCAGGGTAGGTGGAGGTGGAGGTGGTGGAGGTGGAGATGATTGAGACTCAACATAGGGTGTAGATGGTGGAGATAACAGAGATGGAGGAACAACAACATCCTCACCAGAATCAACGTTAGACAACCCTGTCACCTGTAGGGAAAAAATACATAACAGACTCAAAAAGTGTGACATCAGCACTAATATAATATTTTCTTCATGTTACGATATCTATGTTATTTTGTTCTTTTTCATATTGTTTATTTCTATTGTCTTGCTTATGTAATTTACCCTTAGATATTTTCTCCTATATAAGAGAGCTCTAGGGTTAGATGGAATATAAACTTTTTTTCCCTCAACACGGGTATCAAAGCGACGGTTCTAGATTGGAGCCTGTAACCTAATCCTAACCCTTCCCTGCCACAAACCCGCCGCCCCTCTCGAGGCAGCCGCCCCGAGGCAGCTGCCTCTCTTAAGCGTCGCCCACCCGTGGTTACCTTGTTCGTTCCTGAGGTCAACGTCACCACCGTGGGGCATCTACGCCCTAGCGGTTCTAACATCATATGCGCCCTCGCGGGCATTCGCCTGGAGTCGCCAACTGCGTCCTAGCTTGCCCTGTGTTCTGGAAACGTCAACTACAGCACACCGGCACGTGTGTTCTAAGGTGCCCTAGCACGTTGTCGTATCATCGCAGGCTCCTTGTTCGGCATGTCTCTTGTTCCTAAGGGTGCAAAAGGATCATCTAGGAATACCCCAGTTACCTGAAGGACTCTCCAGAAGAATGGAAGAGGTTGTGGTATGAGTCTACACCCACAACCATCTTCCTGTATGTCAGTGTAGACGCTGGTGATTCTTGTTGTTGACTCAGTCTTGAAGATAGTTGTCATCATGTTCGACAACAAAGTGGAAGTCCCATCCCTGGGTGCCTTCAAAGGTCCAGCACCCATTGTCAAAATGGATGGAACCAACTATGAAATGTGGGCCATGCAGTTCATGAGTTTGATGCAATGTAATGGCAAGAAGCACATCCTCACGACAGAGGAGCCACGTTACAAGACTGGGACAAATGCCTCATGGGAGGCGGATGATGCGTATGCTCGGGTATGGCTATCTGGGACTGTATCCACGGAGATAGCTGATGATATACTGAGTCAACCTACTGACAAGGCTATGTGGGACATTCTTGTCGCGACATACTCTTCGGCGAAGAATGAGTCGAAGATACTCCAGCTCCAGCATGATACCTTCACATCGAAGCAGAATGGTCGCCCTCTTCACACCCTCTATACTTCTTTGAGGGGTATGTTCGAGAAGTTACATGGCTGCATACCCTTGACTGCTACTCCAGAGCAGCTCAAGGTATACAGAGACTCTGTGATGACTGGAGTATTTCTAGCAGCGCTGGATCCGGAATATGATGCAGCTCGTGCCCAGATCCTCATTGATGCTACCACACCTCCTATGGAGGAGGCGTATCGCAGATTGAGCAGACTTTCTATATCTTATGGAAGTACTTTACAGTAGCAGACTTCTTTAGCTATGGCAGTGTCACGTGGTAGAGGCAGCCATACATTGTATCGTGGCAGGGGAAATCCCAACTGCGGCAGAGGAGGGGGCGGAGGGGGCGGTCGTGGTCGACAGTGCACCTTCTGCCACAGGACAAGCCACTTTGAGGAAACCTGCTATTCTAAGCATGGGTTTCCTGTGTCAGCCAGGGTTGCAGAGCAGACACAGCAGACTGGGAGTTTATCTCCTGCATCTGATCAGAGGTTTGACGAGCTTGTAGCACGACTGAGAGAGATTATGCCTGGCACGTCTAGATCCACTAGCTCTCCTTCAGGATCCTCTGAGGTTGCTGCCTCAGCATCTGCTTCTACCTCAGGTATAGAATATGCTTTTACTAGTTGCTACAGGGCAGATTTATCTGAATGGATCATGGATTCCGGCGCATCTCATCATCTTTGTGGTGACAGAGGTCAGTTTAGTGTTTTTTGTCCTACTCAGATCAGTAGTGATAGCAGATGGAACACATTCCCCCATAACTGGTCAGGGGGAGGTGCAGTTGACTTCTACGTTGAGGCTTCCGAATGTTCTCTATGCTCCTGATTTTCTATGAATCTATTATCAATTAGTCAAATCACCAGAGATTTATATTTTCGTGTCATATTTGATCCATCTGCTCTTGTGTTTCAGGACATACTCACGGGCAGAGTGATTAGAACTGGCCGTGAGCAGGGGGTCTTTACAGACTTGTGCACTCTCTATATGCTGGCGTCTCTTCTTCTATCCTCACTGGATCTGTTTCTCCATATATGTAGCATCTGCGATTTGATTATCTTCCTCTGCAAAAGCTGATTCATGTTGTTCCTCATATTTCTCCTCGCTCCACTTTTCAGCACGAGGCCTGCAAGCTTGGGAAGCATCATCGGTCCACTTTTCAGAGTCGTCAGGATCCAGGTAGTCATAGTCTCTTTGAGTTGCTCTATTTCGATATTTGAGGTCCTAGTCGTGACCCAGATCATCATGGACATAGATGTTATCTTGTTGCTGTTGATGAGTTTTCTTGTTTGTCTTGGGTTTCTCTTCTTAAGAACAAGTCTGATGTTGGTCATGTTATTCAGTCTTTTATTAATGAAATAAAGAACATTTTCTCTGCAAAAGTCAAGTTCATACGTTCTGATAATGCATTAGAACTTTGCAGTGCTCACCTTTCTCAATTTCTTATGTCCAATGGTATTGTGCATTAGACTTCATGTGCATATACTTCCCAACAGAATGGGGTGGCTGAAAGGAAACACCACCATCTTTTGGGTGTTACCAAAACCATTTTGATACAGAGTCGTGCTCCTCATTCATATTGGGGAGATGCGGTTCTAACTGCTTGTTATCTGGTAAATCGTATGCCCTCTTCGGTGCTTGGGGAGAAGATCTCGTTCTTGATTGTGTTTCCGAGACGGATCTTTTCTCGCTTACGTCTCGTGTTTTTGGTTCTGTTGCATTTGTTCATCAACTCTCTCCTGGTCTTGACAAGATCTCTCCCAGAGCTGTCAAATGTGAGTTTGTTGGGTATTCCAAAATCCAAAAGGGATATCGTTGTTTTGACCCTGTTCGACGAAGATACTATGTTAGTGTTGATGTCACATTCTTTGAGTCTATTATGTATTCTTCCCCCACAGGTGACAGGCTTACTCCTTTAGAGGATGGGGAAGAGATTTATATGCCTCCTCCTCTGTCACTACCATGTTCTACTCCATATCCACCTCCACCACCACCACCGCCTCCACCACCACCACCGCCGCCTCCACCACCGCTTCCACCACCGTCTCCACCACCGTCTTATGATTTCTTTCCGCAGGTCTACCAGCGAAGGCCCATGCTCATGCGCCTCCTCCATCATCCAACACGCCCAAGATATGTACTGAGCATTTGAGTTCTTCTACTGGCACGGGTGATTTACATGTACAGATTGAGTTGCAGGGTGCAGATACTACTTCTACTACTCCTGTTGAGGATCTGGATATGCCTATTGCACTTCGGCGGCAGAAAAGAGCAAGCACTGTGCACCCCATTGGTTCTCATGTTTCCTTGGAGTGTTTATCCAAGGATTTTCAGCACTTTGTTGTGGGGTTGTCTGCTATAGAGATACCACGGTCATATCAGGAGGCACTGCAGAATAATTAGTGGTGTCTGGCTATGAAGGAGGAGATGGTAGCTTTACAGTCACGAGGTACGTGGAGTGTGGTCCATCCGTTGTTGGAAGCAAGCGGGTATTTATTGTGAAGCATAGGGCTGATGGTACCGTAGACAGATACAAGGCCAGACTGGTTGCTCGTGGATTCACCCAGACCTATAAGGTGGACTATCATGACACTTTTTCCCATGTAGTACGTCATTCTACCTTGTGGATTCTTATTATTGTTGCGGTGGTACGTGATTGGCCACTTTTCCAATTGGATGTCAAGAATGCTTTCTTGTATGGTGATCTGCAGGAAGAGGTTTACATGCAGCAGCCACCTGGGTTTGATGCTGAGGGGGAGTCCAGTATAGTGTACCGTCTTCATAAGGCTATATATGGCCTTAAGCAAAGTCCAAGGGCTTGGTTTCAGAAGCTCTCAGAATTGATTGAACAGAAGAGGTTTGTCAGATCTACTGCAGATCATACTCTCTTTGTAAAGAGAAACCAGAGAGGTATTGCAGTCATTTTGGTTTATGTTGATGATATTGTTATCACTGGAAACGATGAACAGGGCATTCAAGCAGCTAAGGATTTCCTTGGACAGCAGTTTGTTACCAAGGACCTTGGTACGCTTTGTTACTTCCTTGGCCTGGAGTTTGCATGAAAACAGCAAGGTATGGTTATGACACAAAGGAAGTACGTTACTGATCTTTTGTCTGAGACAAGTATGACAGGATGTAGACCAGCTACTACTCCGATGGATCCTAATGCGAAGCTCCATGATGACGGATCTGAGGAGGTTACAGAGAGAGAGAGCTAGTAGGGAAATTATTGAATGTTACTATTATAAGGCCTGATATATCTTTCGCTATGAGTAAAGTAAGTCAGTTCATGGAGCAATCCAGGCAGTCGCACATGGATGCAGTATTCATGATCTTGAGATATCTGAAATCATCTCCAGGTGTAGGTCTTCTGTTTAGAAGAGATACGTCTCTCTCAGTCACAGGGTATGCAGATGCAGATTATGTTGGGTGTCCTAAGGACAAGAAGTCTACTTCAGGCTTCATTGTGTTTGTTGGCAGCTCTTTGATTTCATGGAAGAGTAAGAAACAAACAGTTGTTGCTCGATCTAGTGCAGAATCAGAATACAGGGCAATGGCCCAAGGTAGTACGGAGATGATGTGGGTCAAGTCTGTCTTGATAGATTTAACGATTGATGTCCATCTTCCTATGCACCTCAAATGCGACAATCAGGCAGCCTTGTTCATAGCTAATAATCCAGCATTTCATGAAAGGACAAAACATATTGAGGTGATCTGTCACTACACTCGTGACTTGATCCAAAAGGGGCTTAGGGCTTATCTCAACGTCTTATGTAGCGTCAGGAGACCAGATTGCAGACATGTTTACTAAAGCTCTTGCTAGAGGTCTTTTCATCGCTATTGTTTCAAGCTGAGCAAGATAGATATATATATGCTCCAGCTTGAGGGGGGTGTTACGATATCTATGTTATTTTGTTCTTTTTCATATTATTTATTTCAATTGTCTTGCTTATGTAATTTACCTTTAGAGCTTTTCTCCTATATAAAAGAGCTCTAGGGTTAGATGGAATATAACTTTTTTTCCCTCAGCACTTCCTACAAGATCAAAACATCTATACCCTTTCTGGGTATGAGAATAACCAACAAATATACATTTGACAAATCTAGGTGAGAGCTTGTTACGACTAGGAGTGAAACTGTGGACAAAAGCCACAGACCCAAAAACTATAGGAGCAAGGGAGAGTAGGTCCTTCTCGAAAAACGCAATCAAGAAGGGAACCTTTTCTCCGAGAATAGTAGACGACATGTGGTTCACCAAGTAGCAAACAGTGAAAACAGCATCACCCCAAAAAGAATGAGGAGCTCGACTCTGAATCAAAATAGTCTTCGTGACATCCAAAAGATGACGGTGTTTGCGTTCAGCCACACCATTCTGTTGTGGAGTATAAGCACAAGAGGTCTGATGAACGATACCAAGAGATCAGAGAAATTCATATAAATGTAAAGTGGAAAACTCCAAGGCATTGTCAGTACAAATAAATTTCACATTAGCAGAAAAGATATTCTTAACTTCAATAAGAAAAGATTTAATGATAGCACCTGCTTCAGACTTATGTTTCAACAAGAACACCTAAGATAATCTAGAAAAGTCATCCACAGCAACCATATAAAAATGGTGTCCCTGATGATCGAGAACACGACTAGGACGTCATATATCAAAATGAAACAACTCAAATGACTGACTACTATGACAACTCTAACGACTCGGAAAAGAAGAACGATGGTGCTTCCCAAGCTGACATGCTTTACAGTCCAAGGTAGCGCGAGTAGATATCTGAGGTAGAACATGATACATCTTCAGTAGAGGAAGGTGTCCAAAGCGAAGATGTCACGTGAAAGGAGAAACATATCCAGAAGGAATAGTAGTAGCCCCAACACATAGTGGTAGGACAAGCTTGTACAGTCCTCTCTACTCACGGCCACATCCAATCACCATGTCTGTGAGTATGTCCTGAAACACAAGAGAAGAGGGATCAAATATGGCACGGCAATGTAAATCTTTTGTAATTTGACTAACAGACAAAAGATTCATCTGAAAGTCTGGAGCATATAAAACATTCTGCAGACGCATAGAAGGAGCTAGAACAATCTCCCCCTGACCAACAATGGGTAGATGGACCCCATTAACAATTACCATGGATCTGCCAGGCGGGATAGACCTGTAAGAACTGAACTGTGTCCGATCGTCATACATATAATGTGATGCTCCGGAGTCCATAATCCAGTCAGTTAAATCTGAACTGCTACAACTGATAAGCGCATAAGCAATACCTTATGAACTGGACAAAGTTCTGGCAGTAGCTGCTACATCTGAAAACCATGCAGCTGAAGTGGTAGGAGTGATCATCATCTCTTATAATCTAGAAACAATATCATCAAAGCATGCATCATGAGCAAGGGCAGAAGTAGGCTCGGTCTGCTTCGCAACACAGGCAGACGTAGAATATTCATGCTTCAGATAGCATGTCTCCTTAGAATAATCAGGACGGTGGCAATGTGAACATGGGCCACGCTGACGTCCTCCTCCTCGACCACGAGGTCCGCGTCCGCAAAACTGTAAAGTCCCCCCTCTGCCACGAGAAGCTGCCATAGCAGAGGGAATCTGGACCCTAGTAGTAGATGAGGTAGTGGTCCTACTCAATCCCTTGTAGACCTCCTCCATTGGAGGTATCGTCTCTCCAGTCAGTAGTTGAGTGCGTGTTGCATCGTACTCAGAGTCAAGAGATGACAGAAAGACTCCTGTCATAGTGGCATTCCGATATGTCTATTGTTGCTCAGTGTTGGTAGTAATATGCATGCAGCTGTGCAGCCGCTCAAACATGCCTCTAACAAGTGAGAAGTGGGCATGAAGTGGTCGACCATTCTTCTTGGTCGAGAAAATATCATACTACAGTTGAAGAATCTTGCTCTCATTCTTTGCCTGCACATATGTGTCTGCTAAGATATCCCACATAGCCTTTGTTGTGGGTTGATTGACCATATCGTTGCCAATCTCCGTGTGCGTGACCCGGAGAGCCAAATACAAGCATAGGCATCGTCTTGCTTCCAAGAAGCATTAGCCCCAGTCTTGTTTACCAGTTCTGAATCTGTCAGAATATGCTCCTTGTTATGGTACTTCATAAGGGTGCGAAACTGCATGGACTACAACTCGTAGTTGGTTCCATCTATCTTCACGATGGGAGCCGGGCCCTTGAAGACACCGAATGATGAAAAGACGTCACCCTTATTCTCTGACATTGTAATAAGAATGCTGAAACCCGGAACAAACTGAGGAGTAGATTGGTTTGCGTGAGTCTACACAATCATGTGGAGGATTGGTTGTATCTGTAGACTCATACAACCATACTCACTACTTTTTGTTCTGATCAAGAGTCGGAAGACGTGATTAATATGTGAAAAATCACGAAATCCGAACAAGATCAGATCATAGCGGCCTGCAGAAGTGACCAAACTGTAGCAAGAACACAAAGGTGGGGCCAAACCGACGTTGGGAGTGGCTTGTCCAGTCACGGCAGCCGCCGATAGTCGGTGGGCTGATGTGTGGCAGCCCTTGGGCGACAAGGGAGACCCTTGGCGGCTGAACGCGTAGAGCTCCTGGGCGGGGATGGGCTGCACGCGGGGGTACCGGCAGCCGCGAGAAGGTTGAGGGGGAGTGTACCGGCGGTGGCAATGGAAGGGGGCGCGTGTAGGGTTAGGGTTAGGGTTGGTGGGATATGGGAACCTCAGTCTAGGACCGTTGCTCCAATACCATGTTAGGAGAAAAGAAGAGAATGAATTAGATGAGACCCTAGGGCTCTCTAATATAGGAGAAAAGCCATGGGTTAATTACATGAGAGATACATAAAGAAAATAGAAATGAGAAAAAGATAATGTGAGATACAAATATCTTAACATATAGGACGCAGTTGCAATCTCAGACTACAAAGTTTGTGTAGACATAAAAAGACCTATAATTTTGAGTACTTGTTATATGTGTATGATTCCTTGTATGATTGGTATCCAAAATAAGTCTATCTGATTCAAGAGACCCTGGGGCTCTCTTATATAGAGGAGAGTCCTAATGGGTAAATTGCATTTTTTTAGAAATAATGGGTAAATTACATACTATGGACACCATAAATAGAAAATAAATAAGCAGTATATAAATATAGAAATATCTCTAAACTCCCCCTCAAGATGGAGCATAGATGTCGATCATTCTCAACTTGGAACCACACTTCTGAAGCAGACCTCTGGTCAAGACTTTGGTGAAGATATATGTCGTCTACTCCCCTGAACTGACGTGAGAGGTGGAGATGAAGCCTTTCTAAATCATGCCACGTGTATAATATTAATCCACCTCAATATACTTTGTCCTTTCATGAAAAGTAGGATTATTGGTAATAAAAAGTGCATCCCAGTTGTCACACTGTTAGTGCATGGAAGTAGTAGATTAACGCCAAGGTCGATCAAGACTGATCTAACCCATATCATCTCAGTGGTCCCCTGTGACATAGCTCTGTACTCTTATTCTACGCTGGATCTAACTACCACTGCATGTTTCTTGCTCTTCCAAAATACTAAGGAATTACCTACAAATACTACTATCCTTGAGGTAGATTTTCTGTCCTTAGGGCATCTTGCATAGTTTGCATATGCAAAAGTTAAGACATTGAGAGATGTCCCTCTCTTAAAAAATAGCCATGCACCGAGAGATAACTTTAAATACCTCAGAAACATGTAAACAACATCCATATGTATCTGTCTGGGTTGCTCCATGAACTAGCTAACTCGATTAACAACAAATAAGATGTCTGGTCTAGTGATTGTAACATAAAGTAGTTTCCCAAACAACTCTTTGTATATCCTCTTAAGCACTTCCTCTGTATCATCGTCATATAGTATCGCGCTGGGATCTATAGGGGTAGTTGCAAGTTTACACTCGCTCATGCATGTCTCTGCTGGAAGGTCTGTAACATACTTCCTTTGGGTCATCACAAGACTGTTGGTTTCTGACGAACTCTAATCCTAAGAAGTATCGTAAAGAACCAAGATCCTTAGTAACAAATTGTTGCCCAAGGAACTCCTTAGCCTTGCTAATCCTCTGCGCATCATCTTCTTTAATGAGGATATCAACATAAACCATAATATCAACTGTACCTCCCTGGGACCTCTGAACAAACAACGAGTGATCTGCATTTGACCTTGTGTACCCTTTCTGCTCAATCAAGTCTGAGAGCTTCTGGAACCATGCTCTTGGACTCTGCTTAAGGCCATAGATAACCTTATGAAGTCTATAAATGCGCTGACACTCCCCCTCAGCAACAAACCCTAGTGGTTGATGCATGTAGACTTCCTCCTGGAGATCACCATAGAGAAATACATTCTTGATATCAAGCTGAAACAATGGCCAATCTCACACCACCACAACAACAAGAAGAACCTGAAGTATAGAATGACAAGCCACCAAGGAGAAGGTAACCTGATAGTCCACACCATATGTCTGGGTGAACCCCCGCACAACAAGCCTCACCTTATACCAATCCATTGTACAATCAGTTCGGCGTTCAACAGTGAACACCCATTTGTAGCTGACTACATATGCAACTGGGGGAATTGGGACTAAACTCCAAGTGTCACGCGATTGTAATGCAACCATTTCCTCCTCCATTGTAAGACACCGCTGACTGTCTTGCATAGACTTCTGGTAGGACCATGGAATCACATTGTAGGTAGTCCAACAACAAACTTCCTGAAATATGCTGATAAATGTGCCAAAGAATCAGTCGAAGCAAGAGGATATGAGACACATGTACGCCTCTACTTCCTCAGTGCAATAGGCATCTCAATATCGACAACCGGGTCAACATGCTCACTAACCTCTTGAGTATGAACCTGCTCATCCTGGACAGTAGCCTGTTGTAGAGAGAACGTACCATTGACATCAATAGAAATATTGTGATCAGAACATGCATGAGGTGTGTTGGATGATTGGAGAGGGTCTTGAGCAGTGGACGGCCTACGAACATTGAAACACGGGAAGAACCGAGACAAGAGACTAGAAGGAGGAGGTGGTGGTGGTGGTGGAGGAACCATAGGTTGTATTGGTACCTGTGGTAGTGATGAGGAAGGAGGTGGAGACTTGTAAACGTCCTCTCCAGAATCCGATGGATTGAACATGTCACCTATAGGGGAGAAGTACATCATAGACTCAAAAAAGGTGACATCAACACTGACATAATAATTCCAACGGAAAGGGTCATAACACTTGAGGGAAATTCCTTAGTGTTGGAGTACTTGTTATATGTGTCACATGTATGGGAGATGGGTAAATGGATCCCTCCAGGAATCAGTTGTGTGTGCATACTCAAGCCAAAACCGTTCCCAGCAATTTTGGATACTCTATAGGGTGCATGGATGAGACTGGAGATCTGATATGACCAAAAATCAACCAAAATCAGACTGTTTGACTGGTATTGAATGTCGTTATGACAGCCAAAGGGTCTGACATCAATCCCAGGAGGTTGGTGGCAACCTTAGGATGAACCTACGAGATTGGAGGTGGCCTGAAGATGAGCCCAGATGGTTGGCGGTGACCCTAAGGAGGCCTATCAGCACCAGCGACAGCCAAGAGGGTCTGGTGGGACCCTAGCAGCCATCTGCAATGGTGGTTGTCCGTGCGCGAGAGGCTGGTGGCACGCAGCAACCAAGTAGCGGTGGCTGGCGGCATGCTCGCTCGGGGCTGGTGGTGCGAGAGGAGAGATGCGTGAAGGGGGGATGGGTGGGGAGGGGTGTTGTGTTGAGGGTAACGGAACTCCAGCCTATGACCGTCACTCCGATACCTCAACCAGGGATCGCCATATCGCGATATATCGTCGATATATCGGCGATATATCGGTATCGACAGGTCACCGATATATCGCCGATATGGACGATATCGGGTATCGATAGGCCAAAATAGCACAATGGATACCGGGTTTCAGCGATATGCGTCGATATATCGCCGATATATCGGCGATATATCGGTATCGACATTGTATCGAAACGATATCGATACCGATATTTCCTTCCTTGACCTCAACCCATTTAACTTTTTGACCAGAGCACATTCAGGTCATGACATTTAAGGCAAAAATCAGCACTATGAATGAATTTGATCCTAAATTGGATTTATTTGGAGGCCATTTTAGATATATAAACCCAAATATTACCCTAAAATATATCTTACTGGGAATAGTCCAAACCCGTTAAGTGAGAAAATCTAATGTTATTCCAGTTTCTTTCGCAAGTTATTTAGCTCGACTATGCAACCCAGTTACCCAAGATATACATGTAACTCTACTTCAAGTTAATAATTCAAGATCCCAAAAATCAAAGTAGCCCAGAAGTTGAACGAAGTCCTTTGTATCACCTGATTTAAATCCTCGGGTGCTCTATTACTGGTGGCTACAAGAACTGTTCCAGTGTTCAGCAATCTGCTCAGAATGCCAGATAAAGCCACAATAGCAAATACATCAACAGTCTGGGAAACAAACATGATACGAGATCATAGTGTTAAGAAACAAAACTGCAAACGGGATATTAAGTACCACAACATGCTTGGCATATATTACCTGTATTTCATCAAAGCATAGGATGCTTGCCCCAGTCAAATTTCTTTTCCGGTCAACAAGAAATTTATCTGCAACGGCTGGAAGAATATGCTTCAATTGTGCTTCTTGCTTGTATCTCTCTTCTCCAATCAACCATTCCTTCACTCTTGTATCAAATGGGAGATTACTTATCCAGCCGAAAATGTTTGAACTAAAAGAATATTCTTCAACTTTGCACTTCCATATGTCATGCATTAGCTCATGAATCTCGAGCATAGCCTAAAGATGGAGAACACGATCATGTGAAACTAGAAATAGAATATGGTAGCAAAAAGACATCTTATAATAAAGGAATGCCAAATAAAAGAAAGCAGATGTTGTGATACAAGTAAAAGGGGATTTCGTGGGATAGAGATATCATTATATTAGATTTCATGAAAGTGGATATCCCTGTGAGCATCATATATAATACCATTATATTCTTTGTATTTGCATAGGCATATTTATAAAATTAACAGTAAAGAAATAATCATGTGCCACATAGAAGACCGTGGGATCTATAAATACAACAACAAACAATAACAAAGTCTTTTCCCACAATTAAGTAGGGTCGGCTACATGGATTCTTAGCCTCCATTCAGATCTATCTTGGGTCAAACCCGGGCTTATATCCAAAAAACTGAGATCCCTTCGTATAGTCTCTTTCCAACACTTCTTGGGCCGTCCTCGCCCTTTCTTAGCCGGCTCAACATCCCAACACCCGCATCTCCTAACGAGTGCATCCGTTGATCTTCTTTGCAAATGACCAAACCATCTTAAGCGGTTTTCTCGCATCTTATCCTCGATCGGAGCTACACAACTTTCATTCTGATTGCATCATTCCAAATCCGATCTTTACGTGTGTGTCCACACATCCACCTTAGCATTTTCATTTTTGCTACAACCATTCTCTTCACATGTCTATGGTTCACAGGCCAACCCCGTGGGATCTATAAATAGAGAAACAAAAACAGAACTGCACAAAGGCCTAGAGAAACCCTCTGTGCTTCTCTAAAGGATGTATGAAAAATAATGGAGCCCACAGAATATTGGCAAAATAGAAATTACAAAAGTTCCTTTTTACCCTGACACCCCTTAAATCAAAGCAATGCATGCTCAACTTCCAAATTTGTACTGAATTCTACAAGAAGCTTTTCAAAAAGTGCCAGCCAAATATTCTTTAGAAATACAAGGTAAAGAAAATTTTCCAGAGAAAACAGTTTGTGCTGATATGATAAATTGACAATCCTAGGGAAGTTGCCACTTTGTCCTTTTAAGACCAGTATCATGAAGAAAACAGACTTCGAAATTCAGAAAATAAAGAATGCCAAAAAAATTAAACAACTAATATGGTTACGGTTTTCAAATTCCGATGAGAGTATAAATTTTGCCTCTTGCTACTAAGTTTCCATCCACATATGTACAAATACCCACAGTGGATCTCCAGTCCACATCCGTACTTGCATGTCTAACTAGCCCCACAAAAGATTATTTTCATAATTTGTGAAATAAAAGTTCATTCTCTGATAGTGACTTCAAATATCGAAGCACACAGTCCGGATCACATCTCAGAGAAAATAAATTGGCTGTTTCAACCTTCCATCCACAACAACAACAAAGCATTTTCCCACATTTGGTAGGGTCGGCTACATGAATTCTTTGCCTTCATTCAAATCTATCTTGGATCTGGGCATCCCAAGTTGAAGAAATAATAGTGTCAACTATTGGTAATCGAAGTTAGACTGAATTAGGCTTGGATGTGGTCTAGACTCGATGCAATATGGGAGGAGAAAGGGGTCTTCTTTGATCTCTTGGGGATATGGCTACCTTGAATAGGTTCATGTAAGGAGTTAGAGTTGATCAGTTCCTAGATTCAACACAAGAATTGTTGAGATATTAGTTATTGTTGGAGTATATGTGTCATATGTAAGATGGGTAAATGGATCCTTCCAAGATCCATTTACCGCATCCAAAGTTTAGTCCCACATCTACCAGTAATGGGACTTGGAGAGTCTGTGGAGGCTATATAAGAAGCCACAAACCTCATGTATCCAATGAGAAAGTGTAATAGACACATCAGTCCTTTGAGGCGTTCTCCCGTAGTTTCATCCCGCTCCTTACGAAGTAGGGTTCCACGTAAAAATCTCGTGCTCTTTGGTGTTTTATTCTTTTCTCTGAGCGCTGATGTTACATTTTTTGAGTCTATTATGTATTTCTCTCCTACATATGACAGGTTGTCCAATACTGGTTCTAGAGAGGATGTTGTGGTACCTCCACCTCCATCTTCTACATCTCATGCTCCTTGTGATGTTACTTGGTCTTCAACACCTACACCACCACCACTGCCACCTCCACCTCCTACTACAGAATCTACATTCTTACCACATGTTTATACTCGTAGGTCTTCTACTCGCCCCTCTGCTCATGTGCCGTCCACATCATCCACCATGCCTCATGTATGTCATGAACATATCATTTCTACTGATGGCACTGGAGATTTGAATAATGAACATGAAGAGTTGATTCCAGAGGACAATGAGGCTGATGACCTGGAGATACAGATTGCTCTAAGGAAACCTCATCGCAAATGTGCTAAATACCCAATGGTTGCGCATATTTCCTTGGATCATCTGCCAGAGGACTACAAGAAGTTTATAGTGGGAGTATATATGGTTACTATCAAACGTACGTATCAGGAGGCATTCCAGGACAGTAGGTGGCGCCTTGCTATGGAAGAAGAGATGGTGGCTCTACGATCACGTGGCACATGGAGCATTGTCTCTGCTCCACCGCGTACGTCTGTTGTGAGTTGCAAATGGTTATTCATGGTCAAGCAAAGGGTCAATAGCAGTGTCGACCGATTCAAAGCAAGACTTGTGGTTCGGGGGTTCACCCAAACATATGGGGTGGATTATCAAGACACCTTCTCTCCAGTAGCAAGACATTCGACACTACGCATTCTGCTATCTGTTGTCGTTTCACGAGACTGGCCTCTGTACCAACTTGATGTGAAGAATGCCTTTCTATATGACGATCTACAGGAGGAAGTATATATGCAACAGCCACCAGGATTTGCTACTGAGGGGGGAGTCTCAGAAGGTGTGCCGACTTCATAAGGCAATTTATGGCCTGAAGCGTCCGAGAGCTTGGTATCAAAAGCTATCGGAGTTGATAGAGCAGAAGGGGTTTGTGCGGTCTACTGCGGACCACTCATTGTTTGTACAGCAGACACCTAGAGGTACTGTGGCTACTCTTGTTTATATAAATGATATTGTCATTACAGGAGATGATGAGCAGGGTATTCTTACTACCAAGGAGTTTCTTGGTCAGCAGTTTGTGACCAAGGACCTTGGTAATCTTCGCTATTTTCTTGGATTAGAGTTCGCCCGGAATCAGCGTGGACTCGCAATGACTCAAAGGAAATTTGTTATGGATCTTCTATCTGAGACAGGTATGACAGGGTGCAAACCTGCTTCTACTCCTATGGATGCGAGCATGAGATTGTATGATGAGGACACCGAAGAGATTGACAGGAGAAGATACAGAGAGCTTGTTGGGAAGCTCCTATACGCCACCATTACCAGGCCGGATATTGCTTTTGCAGTTAGCAAAGTCAGTCAGTTCATGGAGCAACCCAGGAAGGTGCATATGGATGTGGTCCATATGATCTTGAGGTATTTGAAGACTTCACCTGGCTCTGGCCTTATATTCAGTAGGGGTACATCACTTGAGGTGACAGGATGTGCAAACGCATATTATGTTGGTTGCCCAAGGGACAGAAAGTCTACTTCTGATTTTGCTATCTTTGTAGGTGACTCGCTTGTTTCATGGAAGAGCAAGAAGCATACAGTGGTGGCCAGATCTAATGCTGAATCTGAATACAGGGCTATGGCACAAGGATGTACAGAGATGATGTGAGTTAGATCAGTATTAACCGATCTTACTATTGAGGTTTCTCTTCCTATGAAGCTTTTATGTGATAATCAAGCAGCTTTGTTTATTGCCAATAACCATGTGTTTCATGAGCGTACAAAGCATATCGAGGTGGATTGTCATTGCACTAGAGACATGATTCAGAAAGGACTTATATCCACTTCTCATGTTTCCACAGGAGATCAGACGGCAGATATCTTCACGAAGGCTCTGGCTAGAGGTCCATTTCAGAGATGTTGTTCCAAACTGAGCATGATTGATATTTATGCTCCAGCTTGAGGGGGAGTGTTGAGAAGCTTATATCTCACAATATTATGTTTATAGTTTATGTTTTCTTCGGGTATCACTTATGTAATTAACCCATGGCTCTTCTCCTATATAAGAGAGCCCTGGGATCCCTTTTATCATAATATCATATGAATATTTTTTATCCCAACACAACTAAATAAAACATGTGCCCCTAATGATCGAGAACACGACTTGGACCCCAAATATCTACATGAAAAAACTCAAAAGGAGAGCTACTGCTCTGACTCTGACGATGAGGGAAGACAGACCGATGATGCTTCCCTAATTGACATGCTTCACAATTGAACGACGAGCGAGGTGAGATCTGGGGAAGGATTTGATGCAGTTTCTCAAATGGAAGATGACCAAAGCGCAGATGCCATAGATAAGGAGAAACAGGCTCAGTAGAATGAGAGGACGCTCCAGCATGAGGTGTTTGGACCAGTCGATACAGTCCGCCCTGCTCACGGCCACACCCAATCACTCTGCCCGTAAGAATGTCCTGAAACACAAGAGATGATGGGTCAAATATTGCTCGACAATGTAAATCCTTAGTAATATGACTGATTGATAGTAAATTTATTGAGAAATTAGAGGCATGCAATACATTCTGTAACTGGCAACTGCATAGATGGTGTCAAGCAAGGTTCAGGAAAGCGGTATGCGTATGCGTTCGGACTGGTCACCGAATGCTGAATAAGCAGTACGCGGGGGCATATGCGGGGTATATGCGGATCTACGCGGTTTTCCAATTTTAATTTAAAAATAAATAAATATATATGAATAACATTACCATTGAATTTATGTATCTAAGTGGAGTTAAAGAAGATCTAAGAAAAATGATTCATGTTAGATGTTTGTGTATATATACTTTTAATTGCCTCATATTTCATCACAAAAAATATTTACCATAAAAACTTCACACATTAGATGATCCGTAATAACATAACTGCAATACACATACATGTACTGCATGAGCAAAACCTCAATCAGCATATAAAAAAATATCCGAAAATACATTGCATATACTTGTGAAAACAATACATGAGAAAAACATAAAACATTGCATATACATAATGGTATAATGCATTGCAATTGTATATAAATGCAAGTCATATTCTTACAATTGCACGAAGGAAGAGGTAGAGCTATGGAATCAAGGATGTAAATGAGAAGATTGAAAAGTTGGAGCTGTTGAAGCAGTATGCGGGGGATATGCGGGGCAAATGCAGGGCATATGCGGGGAGGGCGCATAATGCACTGATTCATGAAATCGGTGTGGTATGCATGCCGCACGGGCATATGCGGCCGTATATGCGGCCCGTGCGGCCGATTTCGTGAACACTGGCATCAAGGTAATCTCTCCCTGTCCTGTGATGGGAAAATGAGTCACATCTACTATGACCATTGTCTTTCCTGGAGAAATTTGCTTATAGGATATAAGCTGTTGTTTGTCTCCACACAAATGATGTGTTTCTCCTAGATCTATAATCAACTCTGAGATAACTGAAACATGAGGAGAAGTAGAGGTATGAGCACGACCTGAGGAACTAGCTCCTGCAGTAACAGTAACGTCCGAGCTGCTCTCTGAAACAGGTGAAGGAGTACTGGCTGGGGGGCATGATATCTCGTAGTCGAGACATTTTTTTTGGAATAAGAAAACAGGGGAGCCCTCCCAAGGCGGGAATCACCACACCAAAGTATTCATTAATTAACGAGAAGGTACATCAGTTGGAAATCCAGAAATTGTGCAATGCATTACAGTACGCAAGTACATTTTCAAAGTAAAACCATTGCCCCTTGAAAGTGGTATCATTCCTGCCAAGCCAAATAGCACAGAGCGCTGCAAAGGGCTTGGAGACGTCTCCGGAAGACCCAAGGACGACCGCATGAATAGATCTCCAAAAATGCTCCGCATCTGATGTCCGAACCCACGGAAGCCCCAACGAATCCCACACATTGGCCGAAGACCTTCATCCAAAGAAAATGTGGTCCGCATCCTCCACGTCGATTCTGCATCTGTCACACATCAAATCCGTCGCACCCAGCAGTCTGCCTCTTCTCACCTTGTCACATAGATGGTCTCTTCTTAGACACCAAAGAAAGACCTTAACCCGAGTAGGAATCTTAGCCGCCCAAATCACCTTCAAGTCAGCACATAGGTCTTCGTCACGCTCCACCATACCACCACTCAGCTTCCGATAAGCAATCCTCACTGAGAACTTACCATCTGCCCACACAAAATGGTCGGGGTCGCCCGATAAATCCCCGATAGGGGGAATCTCCGATAGTAATCACAAAAAATCTTCCAATCTATGATCCAAGAGAACCGCAAGGAACCTCGGCGCCCATGACCCAGAGTCAGCCACCTCCGCCACCCGCGCCCCCTATCAACAGCTAACGCCATCAACCTAGGAAAGCGGTAGGCCAACGCCCCCTCCCCCGTCCAGTCATCCTGCCAAAAATAGAACTGGAGATCATTCCCCAACTTCGGCCGGAGGAGAGGCCTGAGCTTCGGAATCACGGCACAGATCCCAGTCCACAAGGAAGACTCATGCCGCTTCTGCACTGCCACCAACTCCCCCGTGACACCGTAAATCTCCCTCAGCAACCACAAAACCAACGAGTCGGATGGACCCCAAATGCGCACCACCCATTTGGCTAACAAGGCTCTGTTCATAGAATCCACATCCCTGACGCCTAGGCCCCCCTCCGAGACAGGTACCGCAAGATCCTTCCAAGCCACCATGTGCAACCCCCTCGTTGTTTGCCTCCCATCTGACCAGAAAAAAGATCTCATCAAAGCCTACACCTTTCTTCTGACACCAACAGGCATTAATCTCGTCGAGAAGAAAAAAACCGGAATAGATGTAAGAACGTGCTTCAGTAATGTAAGTTTCCCACCCTTGAACAGAGTGGTAGCCTTCCATCCTTCCAACCGCTCCTCCATTCTCTGAAGAACACAATCCCAATCAGACTTCCTCAGCCTAACATCAACCAGTGGCAACCCCAGATAGGTTATCGGTAATCTCCCCAGGGGGCATTCTGCCCACGCCACTAACTTGCTACTCTCCTCGCCATCCATCCCCATTGAAACCAGGACCGAATTTTGCCTGTTAATCTGCAAACCAGAGAGGCAGCAAAACATATCCACCAAAGTAGCCGTATTGTGATTCTGCTCCTCCGTCCCCCCAAGAAGATCAGTGTGTCATCCGCGTATTGCAACACTGGAATGGAGATGTCCCCCATCCTGAAACCCTCGCACCAACCCTCCTCAATCGTCCGCTGAAACAAGACTGCAAGACAATCCGCAACCAACACAAAAAGTAGGGGAGCCAGGGGGCAACCTTGACGCACCCCCCTATGCGGTTGGAACCATCCTCCCTCCGGTCTCCCGTTGACCGACACCGAGCAGAGCTAGTGGTGACGCATCTCTTGACCCAAACAATCCATTCGTCCGAAAATCCCCTTTTCTGCAGCGTTGTCCACAGGAATCTCCAACTGACACAGTCGTAGGCCTTGGCGTAGTCAATCTTCCAGACTGCCCCTTTCTTTGTAGACCTCTTCCACTCACGACAGATTTCCGAAGCGGCCACGATATCATCCGCCATACACCGACCTGGAATGAACGCAGATTGTGCCAGTAATACCACAGAGGGCAAGACTATCCTAAGTCTACTCGCCAGCACCTTAGCGACAATGAGATAAATACCATTAGAGATAGAAATCGGCATGTAGTCCCCAACCCCCACTGGGGTGTCCTTCGGCAGCAAAAAATTCAATGCCCTGTTTACTTTCTCAAAACCCCTGTTGTCATCCCTGAAATCAGTCAGAACCTCCAAGATGTCACCCTTCAGCAGATACCAGAACTCCCGGTAAAAGGATATAGAGAAGCCATCCGGGTCAGGAGCCCCGTCCGCATTCAGATCCCAAACCGCCCTGCGCACCTCTTCCTCCGTAGATTCGGCCACTAACTACTAAGCCTGGGCTCCACTCAAAGACCCTGCCCCCCGGCCCGTCCAGCCCCAACCATTCTCCTCCCTCACTCTCCTCGAATCCCTCACAAAGTGCTCCCGCAAGGCGACTCCAATATTCCTCTCGTCCGACACCCTTTGGCCACCCACCTCCACCTCATGCAAAAAACTCCTCCTCCTCCCGGAAGCCACAGAATTAAAGAAACGCGTGTTCGCGTCTCCTTCCCTCAGCCACTTCTGCCTCGATCTCTGTCACCAATGAACCTCTTCTTTCCTGTCCTCCGGAAGCACCGCCCTTAACCACGCTGCCCTCTCCTCCACCTCCTCCGGAGTCAAACCCCGGTCATCATCCAGCCCATCTAACCTGCTTATCCCAGCCTCTGCCTCTGCCTTGACTGCCCGTCGCCTCCTGGCGACCTCCTTCCCAAAAGTCAACAGCAACCGCCTTAGGGAATCAAGTTTGGCCGCAAACCGCGACACCGCCGAACCTGTCACCATAAAATCTCGCCAGTGATCAACCACCATGTCCCTAAAGCCCTCCTCCAACAACCACTTCTTCTCAAAACGAAAGGAGAACCGAGCCAGGCGCTCCTCCCCAGAAAACCAAAGAACGGAAGTGCGATCAGAGAGCGTCCTCGGAAGGGCCTAAGCCCTCGCCAGCGGGAAAACCTCCCCCGCCTCAACCGACATCAGGAACCTGTCAAGCCTGGACCTCGATCTCGTATTCCTCCAAGTGTACTAGCAGCCGACCGCATCCACAACGGACAACCCCAGAGAACGAACCACCTGCCTAAAATCGGCAGATCCAGGATCAGAACCACCGACTCCCCCCGGCCTGTCGTCCGGGAACAGAGTGGCATTCAAGTCACCACCGATGATCCAAATACCATCACCAACCTCAGATACAACACTCTCCAAGTCCGCAACCAAGCTACCATCCTCACGCCGACACGGGTCATAGACATTAGTGACGTACAGACAAATCCCATCCGCTCTCCGTAGCAGCCTTACCGACAAGGTGAACAAGGAGATGGAAGTCCCCGGCAGATCGAACGAATCGGACCGCCAACCGGATAGTAGCCCCCTCGAAGCACCTACTGTCTCTTTCTCTGCCACTGCGAAAACCTCCCCCCTACTCAACTCCCGCCACATCTGGTCGTCCAAAGACTGCAACTTTGTCTCCTGAAGCAAAAAGATATCTGCCCCAGCCTCTCTCACCAGGTTCTTCACCCCAAGCCTTTTTTCGGGCCGGCCCAGGTCCCTCACGTTCGATGAAAGCACCTTCATTTAAACAACGGAGCATCCATCTTCCTCGGGGGAATAACCCCCAATCGCCTCGCAATATCTCTGTCGAGAGCAGCAAAACGGTTCCGCACCACCAACGGGCTGGCCATCTCCATACTCACACCTTCTGCAGCCGCCCCCGATGCCAAAGAGGCCCTCAACGAAGGCCCTCGCCACCTTCTCTGCCCTCCTTCGCCCCCACCCCACCCCCCCTCTCATACTCCAACCCGAAACGCCGCTGCTGCGGCCCCACCCAAGCCAGCAGCGGCACCCCAAAGTCCACCCCCTCAACCACACCAGAGGATCCCAAGACCGGAGGTAAAGACCCCACCGCCACCCCCAAACCAGCTGGATCAGCCCCAAACCCAGCCGAGCCCCTCTGCCCCACTTCAGATACTGACGCAGCCGCCTCCCCTCCCATCAGGCCCAACCCTCCCCCCCCCCTTCAGCAAGCAACTCCCCCGGAGAAACCTCCTATCGCGATTCGGACGCAGCTCCCCCCATCTGACAATCACCGGACTGGGCAAGGCCCGCCGCACCTCGAGCCGAACCCCCAACCTCCTCCACCAACTACGGAAACCTACCATCAGGAAACGAAGCGGCGAAGCTGAACCGGCTACCCGGGCTAAGTCCTGCCCCACCATTCCGCGACCGACCAAGATCCAACCCGACAGAACGCTGACCCTCCTGAGCGCCATCTGGTCGGGCCCCATCACCTCCCAAAGCTTCTCGAGTGCCAACCGCAAGCCGCCAAGCTAGCAGAACCGCCGCCAATCTCGGAAGTCCCACCGCAGATATGGCGTCGAACTGAATCGCCTCCATCAGAGAGTGCACCACGCTTGGATGCGACCCCCCCGCACAAGGCTGCTCCACCTCCGGGAACCGAGCCCCCTCCAGCGAGGCCTGAAACGGAGACCGCTGCTTCGGCCCCCCACCACCCGACGACCCCTCGTCCAGCTGGAGCTCCCTCCTGCGACAACCAGCCGCCTGATAAGCCGCCCAAACGTCCGTGACCACCAACTCAATAAGTCGCCTTCTACCATCAAGCCGCACCTCCCACCAACCCATCTTCTCGACCCCAACCGGCCTCACCCGAAGCACGACCTCCAATGACTGCCCGGGTTGACAACCCGAACTCTCGACGGAAATGAATTCAAGCATGCCCCGCAGCAACCCTGAAATGGTCTCTTTCGTCCTCGCCCCCAGCGGAAGCCCCCTGATAACGACTCTCTCCACCATGCCAGGCACCACGGCGACATCCCACTCCCTTGGCCTCTGCCACTTCAACTGCAACGACCCAGCCTCCGACCCGCGCAACAAACTCCGTACCTCGGAGTCCCGTAGTCCCCTTGCCAACGCCCTCCACGGAGAAATCTGAGCCACATCTCCCTTAAAAGAAGCCTTGGACATGAGCCCCACGTCAGAAGTCGCCAAGAAAAGTGCCCCCTCTCCACCCCCCTCGCCAACCAACACGCTAGCATGGAGCTCAGCTAACGGGCAGCACCTTTGCGAGTGACCAAAACACCGGCACGAGAAGCAACGCACGGGCTCACGGCACGCCCACGCCTAATGGTCGAGGCCACCGCAGCGAAAGCAGCCCCGACCGAAAGGGGGGGACGGCGGTGGCCCACGCTCTTGCCTTGAAGCAGCAGAGAGACACCATCTCCGACGCCCTCCCACCAATCGCCAACCCCCCCTCGCAGCCGAGTCCCCACTGCCGACCTCGCAAGGACCCACACCCGGCCGCCCCAGTCTGCACCGATCGCCGAAGCCACCGCTCGCTGAGGGAGCCGTGCCAGACTGCGCTGCTCGCAGAGGGAGCCGCACCTGCTCGCCGAGGTACCCGCACCCTGACTGCGCCCCTGATTGTGCCCCCGGCCGCCCCAGGTTGCACACCCGAGCACCCCTGACAGCGCCGCTAAGGGTACACGCTGAGGGTGCCGCGCCTTCCCGCTGAGGGACCCGAGCGCCCCTGACCGCGCCGTTCGTCGAGAAAACCGTGCCTGCTCGCCGCTCTTTCTCGTCGCCGACACCACGCGCGCCTGCCGCCACGCACGCTCGCTGCCACCCCGTCACGAACGTAACAGGAGCAGCCCCCACGGAAGCGCGCCCTAACGGAGCCGCGAACACGAGAGGAGCCGCCCCTACGGGGACGCCCCCGCAGAGTCGCGCCCTAACTCGCATCCTCAGCTACTCGTAGTCGAGACATAAGTTCATCATACCGTTGATCAGATGCGGTTGGAGTGCCATGATGCTGAATCTGTTCTGCTACGTGGGCAGATGCTGGGAAACCATGCTTGGAGTAGCATGTATCTTCGGTATGACCAGTCCGATGATAGTAGGTACATGGTGGTCCACGACCACGACTACCTCTACCACGTGGTCCCCATCCACGGAATTGAGATGGGTCACCTCTTACACGAGAGGCTGCCATAGCAGAAGAATTTGGCACTAGAGCAGGGCTTGAGATATTGATCCGGCTCAATCTCCGAAAGGGTTCCTCCATGGGTGGAATGGTAGCATCTGCCAGAATCTGAGAAGAAGCAACCTCATACTGTGAGTCTAGAGAGACTAGAAAGACTCCCACCATCGTGGCATTCCAGTATGTCTTCAACTGCTCTCGAGTAGCTGTGAGGGGCATGAAGCTATGAAGTTTCTCAAACATCCTCGCAATACAATGTAGTGAGCATGCTGGGGTCGCCCATTCTGCTTTATAGTGAACATGTCATGCTGAATCTGTAGAATTTTCGTCTCACTCTTGGCCTGTGAAATAAGTGGCAGCAAGAATGTCCCACATGGCTTTGGCAGTGGGCTGATGCAAGACATCGTTTGCAATGTCTGGAATCAAGGTACCAGACAACCAGACCTGAGCATATGCGTCATCAGCCTCCCATGAGGCATACAACCCAGTCTTCTCCGTCGGCTCGTCCTCGGTAAGAATATGTTTCTTACCCATCGACTTCATTAGGCTCATGAACTGCATGGCCCGTAATTCGTAGTTCGGTCCATCCATCTTCACAATAGGCGCAGGACCTTTGAAGGCGCATGTGTTGGGAATCTCTATCTTACTTTCTGACATGATGACAGGAGATGACTAGGGTTGTGGACTAGATAAACGTTAATCTACACTGACATGAAGAGGTTTGGTTGCATGTGTAGACTTACGCAACCAAACCCATCAACACGGAGATGTGGTGTTGGTAGCTGAAGGATGACAGAGCCGCGGGAGGAAGCCCCTCGAGGAAGGGAACGACAGCACCTTTAGAAGTAAGAGGTGTCGTGACAGGTCCCCTTTAAAGAGAGGGGCGGTTGCGAGATCCTGGCAGTAGTAGCGTGGCCCGAGGTCGGCTAGGCCCGAGGCGGTGGGACCCAAGGGGTCGAAAGGCAGAGGGGCCGCAAGGTGGAGGCGGTGAGGCCCGAAGGGCCGCAAGGCGGAGGCGGCGGTACCGCTAGGTGGGGCCGCGAGGCCCAATGTAGCGAGGTGGAGAGTTGTGGGCAACGAGCTATGAGGCGGAGCCCTGTGCAGTGGCGGCGGAAGGCTTGAATGAGGGGGGATTAGGGTTAGGGCTAGGGTTAGGTACAGGAGCTCCAGTCTAGGACCGCCGCTCTGATACCATGTTGGGAAAATAGAGAACGATGTTTATTCCTTGATCCCTGGGCTCTCTTATATAGGGAGAGACCTATGGGCAAATTACATAAAGTAGACAAAGGGAAAAGAAAATAGATAAAAGACACATAAACATGAAATATTATCTCTACAAGGATCAATAGGCGAAGGTGTTCCTTGGACAACATTTTATTACCAAGTACAACGGAGAATTGTGATACTTTCTTCGGCTCAAATTTTCTAGAAATCAGAGAGGACTAGTGATGACTCAAAGGAAGTATATTATTGATCTCCTTCTAGAGATTGGGATGGCATACTACAGACATGCTACTACAACTATGGATCCCAACATGAAACTCCATGATAATGATTCATATAAGGTGGATAAGAGGAGATACTGGAAGCTAGTTGGAAGCTTCCATATATGAATACCACCATAATAGACAACTCCTTTGTTGTGAACAAAGTCAGCAAGTTTATGGAGCAGTCACATCAGGCATTTATGGATGCAGTCTCCATGATCCTAAGGTACCTAAAGTCCTCGTTAGGTACATGGTTATTCTTATGTGAAGGGACATCCCTTGATATCACAGCTTATGCAGATGTTGATTATGCAGGTTATCATAAAAACATGAAGTCAGCGTTTAGATTTGCAGCGTTCATTAAAAGCTTACTGATCTCAGAGAAAAGTAAGAAACAAAATGTGATTTCTATATGAAGTGTTGAATATGAATAGGCGTAAGTCAACACTAAGATGATGATGGCCAAGTCTAATTTGACTGACCTAATCATTGATACACCTCTTCCCATGTAGCTGATATGTGATAATCAAGCCGCATTATTTATTGCCAACAATCCAGTCTTCCATGAAAGGACCAAAAACATCGAGGCCGATTGCCCTTGCAATTAAAGACATGACACATAAGGACTATATCTCTACTTCTCGTGTCATCACAATGGAGCAAACTGCAGACATATTCACTAAAGGTCTAGCCAGGAGATCATTCTAAAAGTGTTCTTCCAAGCTGAGCATGATATATATCTATGCTCCAACTTCCGGGGGTGTTATAGGAAATAGTATTCATGTTATATATTGTTGAAATATGAAAGGCGGAAGCAGAATTGATAATAAAGAAATAATAAAATATTGAACACTCAAGATTTTACATGGCACGCTACTCCATAAGCAGATGAAACCACCAGAGATCCGCCACAAAGGGTTGGATATTCTATTCAACTTTCTCAATAGATACAGGAGTGTGGCTTCTTATATAGCTCCATTGACGGACAGGAGTGCCACAAATAGACGAAGTGGGACTGAACATGAGAGGGGATAATTGGATATTGGAGAGGTCCAATTCCCAACTATTATGTACTCTAACATATGTTATTTTATTTTTATGCTATTTCCCTTTCTGTTAGTCTCCCTCTAGGGTTTCTCCAGTATATAATGGATCCCTATGGTCTCTAAATAAAAAAATCATTCATTTCTTTATGTAGTTACAAATGATCTTCATCTAGCCATTAATGGGCATATAGAGATCCAATGCAATAATAAGATGGCTCAATGTATCGCTAACATCTAGTCATCCAAGAAAGGAATACGTACGTAAAAGATGACTACCATTACTTACGAGATACAGTCCTCAAAGTGCTCATATGTGTTGGAGTATGTGTCATGGAATAGATGGGAATTGGCCCCCTCCAGGGTCCATTTACCACATCCACCTGTTTAGTCCTACATCTAGCATTGGTGGGGCTCCGATCAGTTGGTAGGGCTATATAGAAGCCCCACAACCATTGTATTAGATGATAAAGTTCAATAGAAACATCAACCCTTTGAGGTGTTTTCTCGTGATTTCATCTCGCTCCTCACGAAGTAGAGTTCTACATAGAAATCCCGGTGTTCTTTCATATTTATTCTTTATCTTTGATTACGCTTTCGCATTCTCAATTTATAACACGATATCAAAGCGGGTTCGATTCTCGAGGATTTATTCTTGAAAATTTATTTGTCTTGTTCGAGATTCGATTATCAGATTCAGTTCTAGGTTGTTCTTGAAGATTTATGCTTAAAGATTATTCTGCATCCGTGATCAAGTTCTAAATTCAGTTCTACCTAACCGTCATCGTCAATAATGCAGATCTGATCAGCATCTCTAGCGGCATTTCCAAAAAGCTAAGGTTCCTAATGGAACCCTAGTGCTGCAAGTCCAACGCCTCAGCAGCACTACTAGCCCTTGTGAGCACAACTCCAAGCCTTTGGATCCTCTCGTCTGGACATCTCATCCGACTGATCGTTGAAGAAGAAAGGAAGAGGGCATCTACTGTTGTACGTGAAGAAAGCCCCTCTCCAAGATGATGGCACCCTCCAGGCCACCGATGATCTAGCAGTGATTCGCACAAGCCATGGCGCGATTCTGCCGACATTATCGTAGCAGCAGTTGAACATCAGCACCTCCTCACGATCCCATCTCGATGAAGAAAGGCTCCAGGAGGGTTCTAAGGAACCCTATTTCGTCAAGAATAGCCCTTGACAACCAAAAAAGTTCAAGGTGCTGACTTGATGAAGATGTATCGAGAGATTCGTGGTGGTGACTCCCTGTTGCGCACCCCTCCGGGATTCGAGGCACCGACTTCTCCGACATCAATGGCAAGCCAACTTCTCGCCATGTCTGCCATTCCAGGCGACTCCATCTCTAGCACGACTTGCACCATTCGCAGGAACTGCCACCTTCAGCGATGGATCGCCCATGCCAACTCACCATCACGTTGAAGAGAGACCCCCTCCCTCGGATTCGAGAGAGCTCGCTGCCATCTCCAATCCATCAACAATCTCTTGCTCCTCCATGCGCAAAATCTCTCGGAGGCAGCAGGATCGATACTCAAAGCACTCATTGTGTTCCCACAAGAACCCTACCCGATACTTGAAGGAGGAAAGGGGAGGGTATGGACCCACTGCCCCTTCCTAAATTAGAGGAGTTGCTTCTCTAATTGGGTCATTTTGGTTTTAAAAAGGAAAGAGATGGGGAGGTGCTTTGTTTAGGCCCAACCGTGAGCTTTTAAAAGGAGGTGAGTTATTTCAGGCCCTATTATGGGTGGCTATTACTCTGGGCCAAGTGGGTTGTGTGTTTACCAAAAAAGGAGAGTCTGTTTCGTAGAGAGAGAGAGAAGGATCTAGTTTTCTTTTTAAAAAATAGAAGCAGAAAGCTGTAAAAAATGAACGACTTGAAAAATGTTTAAAAAAAGGGAGACGACTAAAAAAAGGAATAGCCGAAGAAAAAAATGATTGAAAAAAATATGAGAAGAAAAATCGAGAAAAAAATTAAGATCGGTTTATGTGGATATTTGTTTCTCCCCATCTTTTCATGTCTTCTCCCAACTTTATCGATTTCATTGTTTTCGATAAGTATGGGAGAAAGGGGAAGTATTGTGTAGAGTTCTACGGCTTGGTTTCAAATTCAGATTCTCCAGGCCAGATATCAAACTCTACAGTTCAGATTCAGACTCGACATTCAGTTTGGTTCCGAGTCTACAGTTTGATGCAGATTGGTTATACCAACAACCTAAAGAAAACCAAGCATCTCGTGGTTCAAAATTACAGAATCTCGTCTTAATATTCATTTGTCAGGACTTTTCGGAGTAAGTTCTTTGGCTTGGACAGGACATTTAGTTCATGTTGCTATTTAAGTTCTTTGGCTTGGACAGGACATTTAGTTCATGTTATTATTCCTAAATCCATGAGCGAGAATGTTAGAAAGAATAATTTCTTAGATGTATATTAGTCTTCCTCTTTCCAAACAACACAAAAAAAGAGGCTTGCCAATAGTCAAGTTTTTTTAGTGAACCATTAAGAGAGATATTTATGATCAGTTCCCCTTCTTTCATATCTCCTATCTAGGTTTTCTTTAATATTCGCTAGAGCAATTCTTCAATTTCTTCCAGAAGCGGATGATTATTCATCCGCTTCTCACATTCCATGAATAACCGAGACATTGAGGAAGACCCAAAAAGGCATTTCGGGAATCAATGTGATTCTATTTTTGTTCCTTCCGTTTGAATAAAGGATGGATCCCAAAAAATCGATCCTTCCTTTAGTTTTTGAATCTCTGTTTGATCGATCAATTAACAAAAGAATTAAATTATATATTTTCTATAAGTCTGTACTGATCTTGATTATTATATAGCTAAGACAAGTCTTTGAATCTGATATTCACTTCAAAATGATATGCATTACAAGATTTAAATTTAGAGATAGATTTTTCTTAGAATGTGCATTAGAAGAAATGTTAATGGTGTGCATGAAAGGATAGATATCATAACAAACAAAATGACTTACTTCATGAAAGTGAAACCTCCGTCTATGTTTAACTATTCCTTCAGTGGCACTGTAAAACATGTCCATTAACATTGTCTTCCCTGAATAGATTCAGATAAAAACATTACTGATCTATTAAAGTGTCTTACCATAATGACCATAAATAATTTCAATAAGAATTAATATATAACATCAACGGGAAATGTTACTGGAGTGTGTTCTATGCCATCTGAAAACAAGAAAAAGGTGTGCATTGTAACACGAAAGGAACGGTGGTGAATTGATAAATGATAATAAAATAATATATATACATTCATACCACTTCCAACATTCCCATATAAGTAAATCCCTTTAGGAGCCATAGGAGCGAGCGGGCGACCACCAACCAGTGTATCTAATTGTTTCTCCCGATTGAGATAGGAGACCATTTTTCCAACCCCAGGTTCAGCATTTTTAAGTCGTTTCCTAGTAGAAGATAGAATGTCAAGAAAATATATTGCAAAATCGGAAAATCTTTAGTAACATACACACGCGTGCATCATTATAATTTGCAGAACATCCTATGCAAAATGTAGGGATGAATCAACATAAGTATCACTACTAAATTAAATGGTCAGCTTCTAATATACATGTTGAAGAGTTTTTATTTGATCTAATTTACATAAATTGATTGTTACAGTGGATTTAACGTTGTAAGTTTTGGGATGCGAGTGAAAAGGAGGTCAGTTGATGCACCAGTTAGATGATGCGAGTTTTAGGATGTTGAGTCAGCTAGGAGAGGGCGAGGAAGGCCCAATAAGTGTTGGAATGAGACTACACGAAGGGATCTTAGTTTTTTGGATCTAAGCCCGAGATTGATCCAAGAGAGATCTGAATGGAGGCAAAGAGTCCATGTAGCCGATCCTACTTAATGTGGGAAAAGGCTTTGTTGTTGTTGTTGTTGTTGTTGTATAGCGGATTTAGCATGAGCACATAAAAATATAGGGTGCCAGCTATCCCTCAGATGACATTAGAGAAACGGGAGGGAAATACCAGAAGAGCCCATACACTAAGACATTCCAAAATGGCAACGTAAGCATCTCTACTAGCTTAGCTATATTCCTGATGTGCTTGTGAATGGGCACAACTGAAAGAAAACATGAAAATAGATGTAGTTGCCTGCACTCTGCTCCGATGTAGTTCTTCCCACTTGTTGAGATTCTTGTATCTTTTGGTCTTTATTTATATTTGTTATTCTCTAACTCTATCTTATGTAGTTTTTGTCAAAAGAATTATGTAGTCTGAGTACCGTTTGTCTTTTCTATTATTCAAAGTTCTGTCTTATGTAATTTACCCATGGGTTTTCTCTAAATAAGAGACCCTAGGGCTCTCAGAATAAATAACAACTCTTATTCTTCCAACATGGTATCAGAGCCAAAACCCTAGGCTCCCTCTCATCTCACCCCTCCCCCCCTCTCTCTTCCCGCCGCCTCCCCCCCCCCCTCTCCGCCAGTCGGACCCTCTCAGCCTCCCCATCTTCGCCGCCAGCCTCGGGGTTTCCGCCACCGCGCCTCCCGGCTGTGCCCTAGCCGGCATCGGCGTCCGCCTCTTGCCGGTCCCGTCTCCTGCCAGTCTGCGCTAGCCAGCCCCGCCCCTGCTGGCTTTGTCTTAGCCGGTGCCCGTCTACTGCCGCCACCACCGTAGCCGCCTCCTTCGACATATATATGGATTTGGGTACGTAATGTCTACATACGCACTCAAATCCTATGCAGTTTGTATAGACATCTGTCAATTTGTCTACAAACCCTAGTTCTTCTCCGGCGACGATATGTCAGAATCAAATGTTGATATGCCCTCCATAGGCGCGTTCAAAGGTCCCGCGCCAATAGTCAAGATGGACGGGTCGAACTATGAGCTCTGGGCGATGCAGTTCATTAGTCTCATGAAGTCAAACGGTAAGAAGCATATTCTTACTGAGGATGAGCCAGCAGAGAAGACAGGGATTTATGCCTCTTGGGAGGCTGATGACTCGTATGTCAAAGTCTGGTTGTCAGGCACGTTGTCGACGGAGATTGCTAATGACGTTCTCCATCATCCCACCGCTAAAGCGATGTGGGACATTCTTGCAGCGACATATTCACAGGTCCGGAACGAAACCAAGATGCTACAACTGCAGCACGACATATTCACCATAAAGCAGAATGGACGGCCACTTCATTCCTTGTATACATCCCTTAGGGGGATGTTTGAGAAACTATACAGCACTATCCCTCTAACGGCCACACCAGAGCAGCAGAAGACATTTCGTAATGCCACCATGGTTGGAGTCCTTCTTGCGGCTCTTGATCCTGAATATGATGCGGTCAGATCTCAGATACTTGCAAATGCTACTATTCGTCCTATGGAGGAGGTCTACCGGAGGCTTAGCCGTATGTCTGTTCCATCCAGCACATCTACACCGCCTCCCTCTGCGATGGCTGCTTCCAGAGGGAGAGGAGGTCCCTCCTCTTCATTTCGTGGTTGTGGTCGTGGAACAGGAGGTCGTGGTGGTCGGTCCCGTCCAACGTGCAGTTTTTGTCATCGTCCAGGTCACTCGGAGGATACGTGCTATTCGAAGCATGGCTTTCCAGTATCAGCACGGGTGGCAAAACATGTTGCATCTCCATCATCCTCTACTTCGGATCAGAGGTTTGAAGAACTCGTCGCTCGGTTACGGGATATTATGCCTCCTGCTTCTACAGATTCTTCTTGAGGACCTTCCAATATAGCTGCGTCTGCTTCTGCTAGTACCTCTACCACGGCTAGTACCTCAGGTAGTGCCTGTGCCTTTACCACATGTTACAGTTCAGACAAAGATTGGATAATGGACTCTGGTGCCACGCACCATCTAGTCGAGACAGAGACAGACTTATCTCATACAGAGAGATTCCTCCAGGGAGGTCGGTGATCATTGCCAATGGGACTCATTCCCCCATTGTTGGACAGGGGGAGATCTTGCTATCCTCTTCCATGCGTCTCACGAATGTCTTACATGCCCCTGAATTTTCGATGAACATACTCTCTATTAACCAGCTTACAAAAGATTTGCATTGTCGCGCTATCTTTGACCCATCTTCTCTTATATTTCAGGACATTCTAACGGGCAGGGTGATTGGTTGTGGCTCTGAGCAGGATGGTCTCTATCGTCTGAATCGGAGTTCATATGCTGGAGTCGCTTCTCATGCTGCTGGATCTGTCTCACCTTATACCTGGCATCTACGCTTTGGTTACCTCCCTCTACAGAAGATGCGTCACCTTTTGCCTCAGATATCTCCAAGTTCGTCCTTCCAGTGTGAAGCTTGTCAGTTAGGGAAACATCATCGAGTTAGCTTCCCGAGTCGCCAGAGTCGGAGCAGTGCCTCCCCTTTTGAGTTACTCCATATTGATATTTGGGGTCCCAGCCGTGTCCCTGATCACCAGGGGCACAGGTTTTATCTTGTCGTCGTTAATGATTTCTCTCATCTGTCGTGGGTTTTTCTGTTAAAGAATAAATCTAAAGCTGGTGATGTTATTAAAAATCTTATCAATGAAGTAAACAATATCTTTTCATCCAGTGTGAAATATGTTCGTACTGATAACGCATTGAAGTTTTGTACTCGATCTCTCTCACAATATCTTAGGATAAAAGGCAGTATACACCAGACTACATGTGCCTACACTTCCCAACAGAACGGTGTTGCAGAGAGAAAGCATCGTCATCTTCTTGACATTACTCGTACTTTACTTATCAAGAGTTGTGCTCCCATTTCTTTTTGGGGAGATGCCGTCCTTACAGCATGCTACTTGGTTAATCGTATGTCGTCCACAGTACTTGGTGAGAAAATTCCTCTCTCTGTTATTTTTCTAGATAAAGAATTATTCTCACTCACCCCTCGTGTTTTTGGAGTTGTTGCATTCGTTCATCAACTATCACCAGGTCTTGACAAGCTCTCACCAAGAGTTGTCAAATGTGTATTTGTGGGGTATTTTAGGACGCAGAAGGGATATCGTTGCTATGATCCGGTTAACAGGAAATACTTTGTCAGTGCTGATGTCACTTTCTTCGAGTCTGTTATGTATTTTTCACCTGCAGGTGACAGATTGGTATCTAACACATCTACTGATGAGGTCTATGTTCCTCCTCCTACGGTGAGTCCTCCAGTGTCCATTCCAGTTCGTAACATTGTGTCACCTCCTCCACCACCACCTCCTCCACCAAAACCCCTTGTCTCACCACTGCCTAAATTCTATACCCGTCGACCTGGTCCTGCTCATGCTCCACGCCAATCATCCAGCATGCCCCAGGTATGTTCTGATGTTACTACTAATGATGGGTCGAATAGTGTGCCTGCGCAGGATGCATCGGTGCAAGGCGAATCTGCTCCAGCAAGTTCAGTGGTTGATGATCTGGATGTTCCTATTGCGATGAGAAAGCAGAAACGCAGTTGTGCTACGTATCCTATGGCCTCGCATGTCTCCTTTCATCGCCTCACTGGGGACTTTCAGAGATTTGCAGTGGTTTTATCTTCAGTGGAGATTCCGAAGACCTATCAGGATGCCTTGAAATCTGATTGCTGGCGGTCTGCAATGGAGGAAGAGATGGCTGCCCTACAGTCGAGGGGCACATGGAGCTTGGTTCCCGCTCCTTCAGATGGTAGCCTTGATCGTTACAAGGCACGCCTAGTGGCACGAGGTTTCACTCAGCTTATGGAGTGGACTATATGGATACTTTCTCTCCAGTTGCCCGTCACTCCACTCTTCGTATTCTTCTGTCTGTAGCTGTGGTACGTGATTGGCCCTTGTTCCAGTTAGATGTTAAAAATGCATTCTTGTATGGAGATCTGCAGGAAGAAGTCTACATGCAGCAGCCTCCGGAGTTTGCTGCTGAGGGGGAGAATAATATGGTGTGTAGACTTCATAAGGCTATTTATGGACTTAAACAGAGCCCAAGGGCATGGTTTCAGAAGCTTACCCATCTGATTGAAGAACATGGATTCAAGAGATCCAATGCAGATCACTCACTGTTTATCCAGAGGACTACTCGAGGTACAGTTGTCATCATGGTATATGTTGATGACATTTTGATTACAGGAGATGATGCCAAAGGGATAGCGATGATCAAAGCAGTGATGGATCGTCAATTTGTTACAAAGGACCTTGGTACATTACGATACTTCCTGGGGTTGGAGTTCGCCAGGAATGCACAGGGTCTAGTAATGACTCAGAGGAAATATATTACAGATATGCTTGTTGAGACGGGCATGGTTGGATGCAGACCGTACACTACTCCTATGGACCCTAGCATGAAATTGTATGATAATGTTACAGAAGAAGTTGACAAGAGAAGGTATAGGGAAATGGTGGGGAAGCTTCTTTACATAACTATAACCCGACCTAATATTGCCTTTGCAGTTAGCCAGGTAAGCCAGTTTATGGAACAGTCGAGACAGGTACATATGGATGCTATATATATGATACTCAGATACCTTAAAACATCTCCAGGCACAGGATTGTTGTTCAGAAAGGAAACCAATTTATTTATTTCTGCATGTATGGATGCTGACTATGCAGGATGCCCTAAGGACCGAAAGTCTACCTCAGGGTTTGTTGTGTTTGTGGGTAGCTCTCTAGTCTCTTGGAAAAGCAAGAAACAAACAGGTGTGGCTAGATCCAGTGCAGAATCTGAATATAGGGCTATGGCACAAGCAAGCACGGAAATGATGTGGGTCCGAGCTGTGTTAGAAGACTTGCATGTAGATGTACCTCTACCTATGCAGCTACAATGTGATAATCAAGCCGCATTCTTCATTGCCAATAATCCTGCCTTTCACGAGAGAACCAAGCATATTGAAGTAGATTGTCACTACACCAGAGACATGATCCAGAAGGGGCTGATTTCTACTTCACATGTTAGTTCTGGGGAGCGGACTGCCGAATCTTTACCAAACCGTTACTCAGAGGACCATTCCAGAAGTGTACTTCCAAGCTGAGCATGACTGATATCTATGCTCCATCTTGAGGGGGAGTGTCGAAAGAATTATGTAGTCTGAGTACCGTTTGTCTTTTCTATTATTATATATTCTGTCTTGTGTAATTTACCCATGGGTTTTCTCTATATAAGAGACAGTAGGGCTCTCAGAATAAATAACAACTCTTATTCTTCCAACAGTTTTCCCATAGAGCTTTTCCCCTATATAAGAGAGCTCTAGGGCTTTTGAGAGAAACAACGATTCCATTTTTCATACTTCCACATGGTATCAGAATGACGATCCTAGATCGGAGCTTGTGCCCTAAATCTCGTCCCCACCAAAACCCCACGCGATCATCGATGTGGGATGGCTGCAACTCCAGCCCACGACGCACCACCAGATTGCAGTCTCCCAGGCATCTCCAGGAGGAGCACCATCCTCTGCTCGCATCAGGCGGCGCGCGTTGGCGACACATCTCCAGGCATCTCGCGGTCCAGGCTCCAATACAGCGGCGGCGATTCCGCCTCCCTCTTCGGATATCCTGGCGGCACCTACGCCTCCTGGCAAAACCCTTCCTCCTGGCGGCATCTCCTAGGAAGCACGTGAGCCTTTCGTGCTCCGGCAGAGCAACCTCTCGCGCGAAGACCCCCTCTTGAGAGATCGATCTCCAGTAGCGGCAAGAAAGAGCGTTCCCCAGAACGCCGCAGATCGACCCAGGCGGCAGCCGCAGAACCACCCAGTCCGTGAAACCAAGTCGAGGCGGCGCTGGCGGCGCAACCCAGTGCTCCAGGCGGCACGATCCACAGCTCCATCAAGCTGCGCGGGAATCCCGCTTCCTCGGCGCATCTCCTTCAACATCGCGCCTTCGAGCCGCCCCTTCACGATTCCTCCTCCCTCGCGCAGAAGGCACGAGGCCTCCTCTCTCTCCCGATCTCGGCGGCGATGCCCTCCAGGCGGCGGCCCACCTCGCAGCAGCTGAAGAAGAGCCCCCCTTCGGGGGCGGCAGCATTACGAAGGGGTCCCCAACACGGGAACCCTAAAGGGTAGCGGGCCCCTTTATAAAAAAAATTGCTTGTAAAGGCCCAACTAGGACGAAGTTATTTCAAAAGAGAAAAAAAAGAGAGAGAGAGAAGAGGAGGGTCTGTTTTAAATCAAAAAAGGGGGGGAGAAAAGCCGCAATATTAAAAAAAAATGAGGCAGCGCCATTTGTTTGGACCCTATTTGGGTCAAGTTTAAAAAAAATTGTGTTTGCTTTAAAAAAAGAAAAAAAAGAAAAGGAAAGAAAAAGGAGCGTACAAAAAAAAGTCGTACGCAATTTCAAAAAAAAATGATGCAGCCGTAAAAAAATTGTTACAACGACTTTAAAAAAATGTTAAAAAATAATGTGACGGCTTATTAAAAATAATGAAAAGCCGCGAGAATTTTTGAGAATACTCATGTTCTTCCCCGTTTTATTGTCTTCTCCCAACTTGGTCGACGATTGTCATTTCGACCAGTATGGGAGAACGGGGGAGTATATGTAGAGTCACCGGTCTATTCAGATTTTCCAGATGTCAAATTCGTCAGACCAGCCAGTTGTTCAGACTCTACAACAGTTGTTCAGACTCGACATTCAGATTGGTCAGAGTCCAAGTTCGAGCCACTCCATGTTTGAGTGGCCCATTTTTCGAGTTCTGCAAAGAGACTCCAGTTTCAGGCACGAACGAGTATGCGGTCTTTTCAGATGAGCACGTGTTTGTCATCTTTTGTAGTGGTTCCCATCTTTTCTTGTTGTTTCGGCCAGAGTTTTCATGTGAGCCATAGGGACTCCAGAGTAGAGGACCCTTCCCTATGCCATGTTGGCAAGGATTTTTCATGTGGTATCATAGGGACTCCAGAGTAGAGTACCATTCTCTGAGCCGGATGGGAGAGACCCGGTTCTCCGACGGGGAGACTTCTTTCAGACTCCATTCTCCAGCGACCGTGGACTCTGACGAGGATTGCACAGCCACGGCCCTTATTCAGTTTGGCCTTTTTTTCAGAGATGGAGCAGTTGTCCACATGTTGTGACGGGCCAGAGTACTCCGACGAGGAGACTCATTTCAGTTGCAGTGACTCTTACAGGCGCAGTTCAGAGCACATGCTCTCCGATGAGAAGATTCAGCAGACTCACACTCCAGCTCGTTCGTCCTCCTCACCTGCACAGCATGAGAAGCAACGTCCTCGACAACAGCAGTTGTGCGCGTTGGGTTGATATTGTCCGTAGTGTCCTGTAACGTTGAGTTGAGTTTCTTTCTATTTGTCCAAGCTGAGCATTGCATGCTCCAGCTTGAGGGGGAGTGTTGGAGTACTTGGTTGTATGTGTCACTTGAGGGAGATGGGTAAATGGATCCCTCCACATTTACTAGTTTGGAGATGTGAAGACTCTGTGGAGGCTATATAAAGAGCCCCAGGCCTCCTGTAACCAATGAGAAAAAGCAATGAAGCATATGCCCCTTTGAGGGCTTCTCCCGTGGTTTCATCCCGCTCCTTACGGAGTAGGGTTCCACGTAAAATCATGTGTTCAATGATGTTTATTCTTTATTTCTGATACTTGCTTCCGCATGTTTATTTTCTCACACACTGATACAAATTTAGAGATAATTGGCTTTTTTTATGAGCAAAAAAGGCAACCAAGCATTTTATTTTTTCACAAAGGTTTCACTTACTGAGTTCCCAGTTTGCTAGAAGCTTGCTGCTTAAGCTCAGCTTCGTCAACCAATAACCTTCTTCTATGATTTTCTCTATTGCTCTCCCAGTCTGATAAATTAGCCTGATAAAAGTTCATCATAAAAAATTGAAAAAAATGAATTGAAGCCAAAGATAGTTTCCAATACTTTTTGTCAAGCTTCCAATTTTCAGAGGACGATGCAATCTACAATTTCCAATTGATCATATCTTAAAAACTCACATGGTATTCCTCCATTTCTTTCTCATATTTTTCAAGGTTTCCAAGTAACTTTTCTAATTCCCAGGCCACCTTTTCTTGATATGTATCAAATCGCAGACTGCCTACTTCAACCATTCTTCTGTAGAGAGCAAGCGGACCTTCACATATGACAACAGCGTGGACACAGTATAGATTTTAGAAAAGATTCAAAACTAAATTCTGATGTCAAAAGATGTTGAATTATACTTCATAAATATAGCATTGTTACATGGTTTAGAAAAATTATTACATTGTTTTAGAAAACTAAGAGAAATTTTAAAAAGCAAGTTTGCATTATAACATGACATGAATACCGTATGTCAGATCCTTGGATAACGTACTTTTCTTTATGCCATGGCATGTTTAACGTATTCATGAATTATAAGATATTGATATCATGTGATTTTTTTTGCGGAAACGAGTTGTACAGTTATAAATTAGCGGAAAAGAAGAAATAAAATATATTACTAATGAATTTCATCAATTATTGATAAGTTCATTGACTAGTAATATTTATACCTATAGATGTGTCTTAATGGCACGTTATCTACTTTTTTTTTTTTTTGATAAGTAACACGTTATCTACTTTTAGAAAATAACTTTGTGGCATATAGTTGTATTCCAAACTCTGAATGCTTAGCAAATTATATATATATTCACTCGTTTCTTGTGGAAAGAAATGAACAGTATATCATTCCAGTAACCTTTAGGACTCTCTTATATAGGAGAAAAGCTCTATGGGTAAAATACATAAAGTAGACAACAGCAATAAGATATACAAATAAAGAACCGACGGAAACAATCATTCCAACACTCCCCTTCAAGCTGGAGCATATATGTCTATCATGCTTAACTTGGAACAACAACGATGAAATGGTCCCCTCGCAAGTGCTTTGATAAACATATCTGCGGTCTGATCTCCTGAAGTGACATGAGATGTGGAGATAAATCCTTTTTGAATCATATCTCGAGTATAGTGATAGTCTACCTCGATGTGCTTGGTTCTTTCATGGAAGGCCGGATTATTGGCTATGAACAAGGCAGTTTGGTTGTCGCATTAGAGGTGCATGGGAAGCGGCACCTCAATAGTTAGGTCAGTCGGGACGGATCTGACCCACATCATCTCTGTGTCTCCTTGTGCCATGGCCCTATACTCTGACTCGGCACTAGACCTGGCGACAACTGTTTGTTTCTTACTCTTCCATGAAACAAGTGAACTCCCCACAAAGATAGCAAAGCATGACGTGGACTTCCTGTCCTTGGGACATCATGCGTAATCTGCATCAGCACATGCTGTAACTGTAAGAGATGCATCTCTACTGAACAAGATTCATGCACCTGGAGAAGACTTCAAATGTCTCATAATCATGCAAACAACATCCAAATGTACCTATCTGGGCTGATCCATAATCTGACTAACCCTACTCATAGCAAATGATATATCAAGCCTGGTAAGGGTGATATATAACAGTTTCCCCACGAGCTCTCTATATCGTCCCTTGTCAAGCGCCCCAGAATCATTATCATAGTGTTTAACATTTGGATCCATTGGAGTAGCAGCAGGACCTGCATCATGTCATGTCCATCTCATCTAGGAGATCAGTAGCGTACTTCCTTTGCGTCATCACCATACCACGCTGGTTCTTTGCAAATTCAAGGATAAGGAAATAATGAAGATTTCCAAGGTCCTTGTCACAAACTGTTGTGCAAGGAAATCCTTAGTCACTTGAATACCATGCTTGCCATCCCCTGTAACAATGGTGTCATCTACATACACCAAAATAGCACCAACACCTCTTTGGGATCTCTGAAGAAAAGGAGAGTGATCAGCAAGTGATCTGACAAATCCACGTTGCTCAATCAACTCAGAGAGCTTCTGGAACCAAGCCCTCGGACTCTATTTAAGGCCACAAATATCCTTGTGATGTCTACAAACCAAATGTGACTCCCCCTCAGCAGCAAAATCCGGTAGTTGTTGCATGTAGACTTCCTCCTGCAAGTCACCATACAAGAAGGCATTCTTGACATCTAACTGAAACAACATCCAATCACGTAGCACAGCAGTCGAGATAAGAATCATCAATGTAGAGTGCCTAGCAACAGGAGAGAACGTATCCTGATAATCCACCCCATATGTATGGGTGAATCTATGAGAAACCATCATGGCCTTGTATCTATCTACAGTACCATCTGCATGGTATTTCACTGTAAATACCCACTTGTTTCTAACAATAGATACCCCAGGTAGAGCAGGAACAATACTCCACGTACCACGAGATTTTAACGCAATCATTTCTTCCTCCATAGAGAGATGCCATTGGCTAATATGTAATGTCTCCTTATATATTCGTGGTATATCCACAGCGGATAGTCAACTACAAACCTCTGAAACTCCTCTGAAAGACGAGCAAGGGAAACATGTGATGCTAGAGGATACTGAGCACAAGTACACCTCTGCTTCCATAAAGCAATGGGCACGTCGAGGTCGGTAGTCTCTTCAGTAACCGAGATCAGATCATTTACAACCACCTACTCATCCTGATGTAAATGCCATCAGTAGAAACTAAGTGCTCAGAACATGCCTGGATGTGCTGGATGATGGAGGAGGCTCGTGAGCATGAGGTTTGCGAGTGTAAACATGTGGCAAAAAGATAGAGGATGCTAGTAGAGGCTCTAATGAAAGTGGTGGTGAGGAAGATGGTGGAGGGGTGGAGGAAGAAGGTGCAGGTAGAGGTGGTGGAGGCATACGCATGGTGGATAAATCTGCGATAGAAACATGTATAGCTCTTCTCCATACTCCGAAGAAATCAACTTATCACCTGTAGGAGAGAAAAACATGAATTGGCTCAAAGAAAGTGGCATCCGAACTCACATAATACTTCCTCCAAACTAGATCAAAACAATGGTATCCCTTTTGAGTCCTGGAATACCCCACAAAGGCACACTTGACAACTCTAGGAGAGAGTTTGTCATGGCCAGGAGACGTATGGTGAACAAAGGCAATTAACACAAACACTCTAAGTATGAGGGAGAAGAGATCCTTCTCGGGAAACGCAATTAAGAACAAGATCTTCTCTCCCAGCGCAGATGAGGGCATACTATTCATCAGATAGCAAGTAGTTAGAATCGCATCTCCCCAATATGAATGAGCAGCACGACTCTAGATTAAGAGAGTTCTGGCGACATCCACAAAGTGACGATGTTTGCATTCAACGACCCCATTCTGTTGAGATGTATACTCACATGAAGTTTGATGAACAATGCCAATGGTTCTGAGAAACTGTGGAAGTTGCAGACTACATAATTCTAATGCATTATCAGAACGAATATACTTGACATTTGCAGAAAAATGTTCCTTATTTCATTGATAAAAGATTAAATAACATGACCAGCGTTTTTAAGAAGAAACACCCAAGATAGTCTAGACAAATCATCAACAACAACAAGATAAAAGATGGGCCCCTGATGATCTAGAACAAGACTTCGAACCCAAATGTTCCCCCAGTAAGAAGCAGTTAGAACAGCATCCCCCCAGTACGAATGATGAGCACGGCTCTGGATCAAAAGAGTCCCGATAACATCCAAAAGATGACGGTGTTTTCATTCAGCCACACCGTTCTGTTGAGAAGTATACGCACAAGATGTCTAATGCAGAAAACCATAGGATCTAAGAAACTGAGAAAGCTGAGTACAGCAAAATTCAAGCGCATTATCTGAACGTATAAACTTGACATTTGCAGAAAATGTATTTCTTATTTCATTAATAAAGGACTGAATAACATGACCAGCATTATACTTGTTCTTAAGAAGAAATACCCACGACAATCTAGAAAACTCGTCGACAGCAACAAGATAAAACCTATACCCCTGATGATATGGAACACGACTAGAACCCCAAATGTCAAAATGAAGTAACTCAAAAAGAGTATGACTACTTCGACCCCGACTCTGGAATGTGGACCAATGATGCTTCCCAAGATGGCAAGCCTCGCACTGAAAAGTAGAGGACAATGTGGAAGAACGTGACACAGCTTTTGCAGAGGAAGATGACCAAATCGAAGATGCCACACATAGGGAGAAACAAATCCAGTGCGAAGAGAAGATGCACTAGCATAAGGAGATTGTACTAGTCTGTAGAGGCCTCCTTGCTCACGGTCAGATCCAATCACCCTGCCCGTAAGAATATCCTAAAACACAAGAGCAGAAGGGTCAATATGGCAAGACAATGTAAATCTTTGGTGATTTGACTAATAGATAGTAAATTCATAGAAAATTCAGGAGCATAGAGAGCATTCGGATGCCTCATTGCAGAAGTTGACTGCACATCCCCCTGATCAGTAATGGGAGAGTGTGTCCCATCTGTTATCACAGTTGATCTCCCTGATTAAGTTGGACTATAAGCACTAAATTGTCCTCTGTCACCATAGAGATGATGGGATGCTCCTGAATCCATAATCCATTCCGACAAATCTGCCATGCAACAGCTAGTAAAAGCATATGTTATACGTGATGTGGACGCTAAAGCTGAGGCAGTAACCTCTGATGATCCTGAATGAGAGCTAGTTGACCCAGGAGCAAGCATAATCTCCCTGAGCCGTGCTACTAGTTCATCAAATCTCTGATCAGATGCAGGTGAAGGACTGCCAACCTGCTGGGTATGTTCTGCCACACGTGCTGAAGCGAGAAACCCATGCTTAGAATAACATGTTTCCTCAGAGTGATTTGGCCTGTGGCAGTAAGTGCAAGGCTGACAGGGTCGACTATCCCCTCCCCTGCCACGGGTACCTCGACCATGATACTGCGCAGGGCTCCCCCTACCACAAGATGCTGCCATGGTTGAAGATGTCTGAGACAGCTGAGTACCACCAGAAGATATAAAAAACCTACTCAACCTGCGATATGCCTCCTCTATCTGAGGTATGGTGGTATCAGTAAGAATCTGTGCTCTAGCAACGTAATACTCAGAGTCGAGAGTCGCTAGAAAAACTTCGGTCATCACCGAATCCCTATATGCCTTGAGCTGCCCTGGTGTGACAGTCAAGGGAATGTAACCATGTAGCATCTCAAGCATACCCCTTGGAGAAGTATAAAGGGTGTGGAGAGAACGATCATTCTACTTTGACGTGAAGATGTCATGCTGAAGTTGCATAATCTTCAACTCGTTTTTCGACGGAGAGTACGTAGCGACGAGAATGTCCCGCATAGCCTTTGTCGTGGGCTGACTCAGCATATCGTTGGCTATCTCCAAGGACACAGTCCCAGATAGTCACACGCGCATATGCATCGTCTGCCTCCCATGAGGCGTTAACCCCAGTCTTGTCACCAGGCTCCTCCTCTCTGAGGATGTGCTTCTTGTCTTTACATTGCATTAGGCTCATGAACTGCATGGTCCATAGTTCATAATTCATGACATCCATCTTAATGATGGGTGTTGGACCTTTGAAGGTACCCAGTGATGAAACATCTGCTTTATTGTCTGACATGATGACAACAATCTCCAAGATTGGGGTTGCAAACTGGAATAATTATGTCTACACAGACATATAAGAAGACAGTTGTAGGTGTAGACTCATACCACAACCTCTTTCATCCACGAAAGGCTTCTTTAGGTACCTAGGATGGTTTTAGAGGATCAACAACACACCCTAGGAACCAAATCAGACCTAGCAGTGACCCACGAGAGGGGGTGCGACAGCCCTAGGGTTTTAGAAAATGGCTGCCAGCGACAGTTTTTGTCGATGCAGCCCCCTAATGTCCAGCGGCGGCCGGCAGTGGCTGTAGCTATTGTCGCTGCTTCCTGGAGGCGATTGTGGTTGTTGTCGTTGTTGCACAGTCAGCAGTGGAAGCGCCTGGGGCTGCTACCGTTGTTGCGCGGCCATCGGCGGCGACAGCCACGCGTGGGTGTGCTAGGTTTTTAGGTGGGGTGGGGATTCTAGGGCACAGGCACCGGTCTAGGAGTGTCGCTCGGATACCATGTGGGAAGGAGTGAAATGAAAATTTGCATTCATCGTAGTCCTAGAGCTCTCTTATATAGGAGAAAAGCTATAAGTGAAAATTACATAAAGAGACGGAAGAAATAGAAAATTACAAAATAAAGATAAAGAGATAAATATCTCAACAAGTACAGTATTGACCGTCAGATCGCCTTTGCTCCAAAAGTAAAAATATCCCTTTGTTCATTCATGTGTTTGTGTTGTGAAAAAAGTTATTCCTTACTTTACTCTTGGATGCCAATGTTGTTTTACTTTTAGATGTCAATGTTGATTAGACCATTTCAAGATATGTCAACTTGTAAAACAACTAAACGATTTTCCATGTCTTAACATAATAAGTTTTCTTTTCCTATTTTGGTGGTTCGTTCAAATGTGTGAGGATATCCAGGATGGGACCTTTTTATCACGTTTTTCAATGATCGGTAGAGATTTGCCATTGAATGTTTATCCAAGAGCATGTCTGGGATGCGTGTTGCTGTACAGAGATTCATCAAGATGGCTAAATGGTTTTGTTACATTTGTAAATGTCTAGCATTCTTAAACTGCTAGAGCAAACTTTTCTTGATATTTACAACATTGCTTGCAAGATAAAGGTACCACTCATAAGCATGTCCAATAATGGCATGATTTGAGCACGATCATGAAAAATCAGGGTAAAAGGGAATGGCGATCACAATTTAGTCATCAAGCAAAATCTTGAGAAGGTTATGTTGCTAATCATTTTTGTAGAAGTGGGCTCTTAAAGGCCAAGCTTTCCATTACTTTGATTTTTTTAATCAAAAAAGGGGGAAACACTCTGGAGGTGTCTGCCCCAAGCTTTTATTAGTAAGAGATTGTTACAGAGAGCTTACATCAACCAGGTCTCAAGAAGAGGTCTAGCTATATACACAACATTCTCAACATAAAACCTTTGCGAAGAGAAAATCAGCCCATTGCGAGAGAGCCAAATTGCCCAAATCATCGAAATTGGGCACAGTAATTTGGTCATAGCTCTAAATTGGTTGGCCACCAGTGAGGCCCAAAATCCCTCATGAGAAGACAAGTCCACCCATGAAATGCCCATCGACTCCCATATCTCCCTAACCCGAGAGCACGAGTAGAAAAGGTGAGTCAGGCCTTCGTCCTCCGCAGCGCACATAGTGCATAAGGTACCCCCTAGAGGAAGGAGGCTCTTTTAGCATTAGTCAGGATGCAACCCAGTCGTTGAAGCCAAAGGAAGACCTTTATCTTCAATGGTTCCCTCAGTGTCCAACATGCAGTCTCTTTCCCTTTCTCCCCATGATTCCCTCTTGAGTTCCTATAAGTGCCTTTTAAGCCTTCCTAACTGAAAAGCCCCCATGCCTCCAGATCCAATGATCCCGCCCGTCCGAAGGTCTCGCGGAATATGTCAACTGTTTCAACATCAGTTGCAAGTCTTTTATCGCTGCTTCGAGAGCGGAGAGGAGAAGGTCGGCATTCATTGCACCTCCACCAAGCGTCTCTCACACACATCTCATGATCCCTAACCAGAGCAAAAAGTCTTGGGAAACAGTCCTGAAAGGAACATTCATCGCACCAATCATCCTTCTAGAACAGGAAGGATTTGTCGTCACCCACAACCGGATGCATCTACACTTGTACCTCTTGCAGAATAGAGCAGATCTCCTTCCAGAACGTAGAGTGGGGCCGGCGGTGTGAGGCCTCCTTGAAAGGTCGAACCCGAATGTCGTGGATGTCCCGAAGAAGCTTGCAGGTGAGGTCTCCATCACTGCCCCAGAGTCTCGCCGCTCACATAAGCATCAAAGCCTTGTTCATTTCCTCCAATTTGAAGACGCTCAACCCGCATTGTTCTTTAGACGCAGTAATCGGCACCCAATTCACCGGGTGCATCCCTCTCAAGTGCCCATTGGAAGGGCTCCAGAAGAATCGCCGCATGCATGACTCTAAATGGTTCTGAATCCCCACCGACAGAATCCTCGAAGAAATGAAGGAGATAGGGATGGTCATCAGAACTGCCTTACGGAGCACAAATCTCCCCCCACGAGAAAGACGGGAAGCCTTCCACCCCACCAGTTTCCTCTCCACCTCCAAAATCGGGAGCCAGTCAGACTGCTTCAAGCGCTCGCAAGTCAACAGAAGGCCAAGATAACATATAGGCAAAGATCCACATGGAGTGTGTAAGATGTTAGAGCACTCCAGGTCGAAGCCTCACATGCTATGGGTCAAATGGTATATGGAAACCCGATCCGGAATACTTTGTTGGATATCCAATGATTTAGGGACCCATATCAGTCGGAACGAGTACCCATATAACCTATTAACAATGCGCACCCCTATATATAGCAATGATCATGGCATCCTCCTAAGGTGCCCAAAAATATCAAACTCAAATTCCTGTTACAGAAATACATGGTACCAGAGCTGTAACATCCTCAACGTAGGTTATAGTTCAGCTACTACCCCTGAAAACTAAAATATCTGAGCTTGGGTCAGAGGGGAGTGTATTTCAAGAAAATATCGCTAAAAAATTGGTTTACAGAAAGGAAGGCCCCCTACAAACAAACAGCCCCGTGACAGTAGCAGTTATTTAGGCTCATTTGAGTACAATTCCGTGTATATTTCTCAATTTCGGGCTTAAGAACTTAGGCCAGTTGAGATTCGATCGAAGATGTTGATACGACCCCTTTCTTTTCTCGAGAACATATGGCAGATAATTCAAGCAAACAATGTTGGATTTCTGGAATTTCTATCGGATGACCCTCAATAACATTCACTTCCATCGTAATTTGATGGCAAAATTCCTTCACGGACAATCTGGGCAACAAAAGAGAGGAACGAGAATTGCGGGGCTCACCAGGGCGGCGTTGGAACGAAGACGCATCGTCGCAGCAGAAGCGGATCCCAAATGGATCGTGAGGCGTATGAGTGGGGGGTCGTCGGAGGATGCGAGAGGCCAAACACGAGAGCGCTCTTCTACTCGCAATCATCGCCATGGACGCGATCTGCGAAGCCGCATAAAACAGAGAGCAGCGAACGCGAGCCCACGATCGTGAGTTGTGAGATGGGAGCCGTACCCACGAGGCATAGCAACAAACTGAGGGGACGTCTCTTTCTCGTGCGCTGGAAGGGGACAACTTGTCGGTTTTAGGAGAGGCTAGAAGGTATCACATACGGCTCAACTGTCACCGTGCTCATCGTAGGGGAAATTCAATATTTCATTTAATTATTATGAAGTAAAACTTGGGTTTTTCTTATGTTTGTTTTTTTCCTAAACCTCTGTCAACGAGGAAAATTCTTTTCGGAGGTAAGTTTAAAATCTTATATATTGTATGCGATCAGCAATATTTTTTTGTTATAAACTGTAGATAAGTTGCATCTTCAAGAGGCAACTTTGGTTAAGAGGAAGCTATTTTTTGAAGAGGCGGCTTTGATCGGGATATAAATCCAACACGGGCAGACAGAACCCACCCACGTTCGATAAGTGCCTCTCCTCTTCCATTCCCTCTCCTCTTTCGCCCCCTCGACCACCGCTGCCTCGTTGTCACCATTAGCTTCGTATGCGCGACGGGCCTGCCACCGCCGACAACATTCACTCCCTCCCCTTCCTCATCCTCAAGTAAGGTATTGTCTATTATGGATTTAGGATTTTGGACATTTTGAGTGTTATATGGTATGTGTTAAATTATAGATATTTTTCCATCACTAATAAGTTATTGTCGACGTAATGGAATTTTTGGATGTCTCGCGAAGTTCGTTGTTTTGTCACTGTGGCGGAACAATTTCGAAGTCGAGTAAGGACGTGACCTATGTCGAAGGTCGTATGAAAACCATCAAAAAAATGTTATTCTTGAGGTTGATTGAGCACATCAAGTCCGTGTTCATGTTGGACTTATCGCAAGGACTCGAATTACAGGTGTTTCATAGGATGTCCCAAGATGGTGCAACTTTTTTATATTGGGTGCATCGAGTTTGATGATGATGTTCGAGAGATTGTTGAATATACCGAGGAGATGGGTGCTGCATATTGGCTCGTGATATTTAATGTCATTGTTTTTATGCCCGAATCAGTACCTCATGGGTTTGTACCTCAAGGTGGAAATACATATGTTTCTCCCGTAGTGAATATGAGTCCTTGTGTAGGAACTCATGTTAATGATCCAGAACTTGATAGGTTAATGGAACCCTCATCATAGAATAACCGATGACGACATGGAAAATGATGATAGTGAGGAGCAGGATCATCTTCGAGCACATATCGTGTCTAACATACCATTTTTTAACATGAGAAAAGATGGTAGTTATATTTTGAATGGCAAAGAATGCATGAACTGTGATGATGGGATTAGTCTGAGCAGCAAGTTGAAAATTGGATGCTTTTCAAATGCAAAGTCGATTTGGTGTACTCTGTGAAGGATTTCCATATTAACGGCATTACAACTTCACGATAGTTGAATCAGACAAGAAGGCCTGGGATGTACACTGCAGTAAACGGATCAGAGGTTATTTGTGGAGATTGCGTGGTCATCGTCGACCAATTGATGGACAGTTTGTTGTCTCAATGATTGACAAGCCGCCTAATTGCTTGAATCGTGTTGTTAATCAAGACCATGCATGATTGGATTGCAATTTCATGACACTCAGATTTCTTAATCAAATAAAAATATCTCCCTCAGTCAAGGTGTCATTTTTGCAGGCATCAATTCAGGATGACTTTGGCTTCCATGTGAACAGAAGGAGGGTTTGAGATGCAAGGAGGAAGGCAATAGAGATGGTTCATGGCGATTAGTGAAAATCTTACAACGAACTTCCGTATCTTTTTAGGGCTTTTGAAGAGGCTATTACAGGTTCGATTACAGATATCGACACAACAACAGTGAATGAATGAGAGCTATTTGAGAGAGTCTTCTGGGCATTTGAACCTTGTATTAAGGCCTTAAGACACTGCAGACTCATTATTAGTGTGGATGGTACACACATGTACAGAAGGTATAAACAGAGGATTCTTATTGCTTGCTCAAGCGATGTTGCTAACCACATCCTGCCGTTGGTATTTTAAGTGTACTTCGTATGTAAATATCTCTTTATAACCCTTGAGATGTTGTCTTGACTTTTGTGGTTCTCATATTGTATATCAACATGTAATCTTACTAATCTATGAATCGTATCTTTTAAACTTATTTTAATACCATATTTTATGACTTCATTTATATTTGTAATTCCAAAAAACGAAGAAGCAGCAGCTCTGAGCTGTTGCTTCTCTTTTTTCTATGCTGGACAAAAGCCGCCTCTTCAAGAGGCAGCTTTAGCTAGAGACGTCTCTTCAAGAGGCGGCTTTAGCTAGAGCCGTCTCTTGAAGAGGCGACTTCCTCTTAACCAAAGTCGCCTCTTGAAGAGGCGGCTTATCTACGGTACATAATAAAAAATATTGTCGACCGCATACAACCAATAAGATTTTAAACTTGCCCCTAGGAGGAATTTTCCTCCTCTATCAACACATCAATTTATTCAGCGATCGCAACACTTTCACATTTCACGTTCACCTATCATTCGAAATGTTTATATGATGGTCGACGAATAGAAATAGAAATATTTATTATGCCTTAAAAAATATGATTTTATTACTTTCCTCCAATGGTGAGTCCAAGATTACAGACTATGTATGGAACATCAACAAAAATAATAAATAAAATTGCAAAACTCGATCAAAATAATAATAAATCATTATACATCCAATATGCATATGCATAGAGATATATAAGAGATGTTTCGCACTTGAATAAGAAGTTGGAAAATTCATATTTTGTAATTAAAATTTATTTCATCTAGCTTTCATATTTTGAAAAGTATCATAAACAATGGAATCATGTATCTCCCTTTCAATATATGTGAGTAAAGCACCTCTCATCCATTCATCTCACATTTGTTTGCGCCCTCGTCTTGACAATATTCATTGTTGAAAATGCTCTTTCAACATTTATCGTTGCCACTAGTAGAGTCAATGCCAATTTCATCAATAAATACCATAGGATAAACAAGATCCTTTTGAGTTTTTAATGTTATAAATTATGTATTATGCTTTACGTCTTTAATATATGTCAGCATTTCATTTTGAAGAAGAAATACCTCAGTATAAGAGTAATCAATCAAGTATAGTTTAGGAAGATGGATAGGCTTATCAATATCAAATGTTGCAAATGATTTCCTTTGGACTTAAACATGTTATACAAAGAAGAAGCTGTAAATTAACTTAGTGAAACGATCACTCAACTTTTAAGCATGTATGTAAGATCTACGAGTATCACATATCACTAGATGTCATTATTCGATGCGAAGAGCGCATGCGGGGATCAACATGGGGGGTGCATGTTACGTGAAATGCCTAGAAACATTCCCTCTGGGCAAGGGAAAGTCACGGACGAGCAACTTGATAGGTACGATTTTGACCTCTCCTTATATTGGATCTTCATGATTTTTACGTTGTGAGTTTTATACGTTGTGTGCTACCCAAGTAAGGTATTTTTTAA